>SJYV01035352.1:804897-857182 GCA_006410875.1 Neotragus pygmaeus | reverse complement strand
AACCTCAGTGAAGGCTGACCGCGGCACACAGCCCGGAAATCTGTGCAGGGTGACCGTGGCACAGAGCTCCGAACTTGTCACTAGCCAAAAGCGGAACACAGCACGGACCTCGGCACAGGGCGACTGTGGCCCACAGGCTGGATTTCTGTGCAGGGCGACTGCGTAACATAGCCCGAACCTCAGTGAAGGGCAACTGCAGCACACAGCCCGGAACTTTTCTCCAACCGACCGCGGAACACAGCTCGGACCTCGGTGCAGGGCGACCGCAAAACACAGCCCAGAAATCTATACAGGGAGCCAGCAGCACAGGGTGCATAACTCTTCACTAGCCGACCACGAAACACAGCCCGGACCTCGGTGCAGGGCGACCATAGCAAACAGGCCGGACCTCGGCACAGGGCGAACATGGCACACAGCCCGGAACTTGGCAAAGGGCGACCATGGCACACTGCCCGAAACACAGTGAAGGGCAACAGCGGCACACATCCAGTAACTCCTTTCTAGCCGACTGTGGAACACAGCCCGGATTTCGACCAAGGGCGACCGTGGAACACATGCCGGACCGAGGCACATGGCGACCGTGGCACACATCATGGACATCGAGCAGGGCGAATGCTACACACAGCCTGAACCTCAGTGAAGTGTGACCGAGGGACACAGGCCGAACCTCATTGAAGGGCGACCGCACCACACATCCCGGACAATGATGGAGGGCAACTCTAGCACACCGCACGGACCTCAATCAAAAGCGACCGCGGCACACAGCCCGGAACATGGCGCAGGGCGACTGCGGCACACAGCCCAAATCTCAGTGAAGGGCGACTGCGGCACACAGCATGGAACTCGTCACTAGCCAACAACAGAATACAGACTGGAGTTTGGAACAGGGTGACCGCGGCACACAGGCCAGACATCGATGCAGGGCGACAGCGGCACACATCCCGAAACTCAGTGAAGGGCAACCGTGGCACACATCCTGGACCTTAAGTCAAGGCGACCCTGGAACACAGCACGGATGTCGGCAGATGTTCACTGTGGCACACACCCAGGATCTCGTAGCAGTGTGACTGCGACACACAGGTCAGACCNAAAGACCATGATGCTGGGAATGACTGAGGGCAGGAGGAGAAGGGGACGACAGAGGATGAGATGGCTTGATGGCATCACCGACTCAATGGACATGAGTTTGAGTAAGCTCCAGGAGTTGGTGATGAACAGGGAAGCCTGGTGTGCTGCAGTCCATGGGGTCACAAAGAGTTGGCCACGACTGAGTGACTGAACTGACAGTTCTCCTAGGCAGTAGATTTCATGTTGCTGTTGCAGGAAGTGTCCACAAGGCAGCAGCATTTTTTCACACCCAGTTCTGGTTACCCAGGCTTGCCAGGAGAGCCTGAGGGCAAGTCCAGCTTTGGAGTTGTAAGTTAGAGTGCAGTGCGCCAGAAGCACCCCCAGATTTATTTTTCATTACGTCTTTTATTTATTTATTTTGGTGTAACTTGGAAATACATGTTGTGTGTGTTGTAGTGTATAGAATCATTTCCCATTGCACATGCAAATTTATCTACGTGTGTTTGGATTCTTTACGATACAGGTTAATACAGAGTGTTGAGTAGACCTCCCTTGGTAGATACTGCTCTTTGTTGATTGTTTTGTAGGAAATAGATTGTATTTGTTCATGCCAAGTTTCTAGATTATTCCTACCATGCTTCTTTCTTCTTTGGTAAGATGTGCATGGATGTGCACATGTAAATTGCATCTATAAGTAACATGTGATATTTGCCTTTCAGATTCTGACTTACTTCACTTAGGATTATCTCTAGGTTCAGCTATGATCCAGCAATTGGAATGATTACATTCTTTTTCATGTCAGGTCAGATTGCACTGTGAACGTTTCACTTCTTCCTCAACTGTCAATGGACATTTCGGCGCTTCCATGTTTTGGCTGTTGTAAAAGGTGCTGCGGTGCGTGTGTCTTTTCAAACTCTGGATTGTGGTGCTTAGTCTTTGGCGTGAGAATGCAGGGTCATATGGCAGCTGCGGTTTTACTGTTAAAGGCATTTTTATACTGTCCTGTCTGGTGGCTGTTTCCGTTGACATTGCAGCAGCACATAGGAGGGTACCCTTAACCCCACTGTAACAGTTAATGTCTATAGAGTTGATTATGGCCAATTCTTCTGGTATGAGGGGATACCTTGTTGTTCTTTGATTTGCATGTCTCTAATAATTCACCATATTGTGCGTGTTTGTGGGTGCTTTTTTAAAAAATACCATGAGTTGTACTTCTCTGTTGAAATTGTCTTGTTGAAAGTATGCCCTGTGTTTAATTCTTTTCACTTAATCACCTCTGGAAATTTTGGAGGGCAGGTATTGCATACAGCCCACCAGTGCTTGTGAATGTTAAGTTCCCATAGCAATAGCTTTCAGGTGGTTGTTGTGGGAAATGGTCTCAAGGTGGAAATAGTCATCACACCTCTGGTTACGCCAGCTAGCCAGCAGAGGCTTAGAGTAAGCCCTGCTTTGGGGTTTTAAGTTAGAGTGCAGTGTGCAGGAAGAAGCACCTCAAAGCTTGTGTCTCATTGCCTCTCTTTGGGTTAATTTTTTTTCTGTTGAATTTTTTATCTCGTATTGGGATATAGCCGATTAACAATGTTATGACAGTTTCAGGTGAACAGTGATGGGACTCAGCCATACATGTACGTGTATCCATTCTCCCCAAACTTCCCTGCCATCCAGCCTGCCACATAACATTGAACAGAGTTCCTTGTGCTATACAATAGCTCCTTATTGGTTATCAGTTTTAAATATAGCAGTGTGAGCATGTCCATTCCAATCTCCCTAACTATCCCTTTCCCCTCTGCCTGCCAGCAACTGTAAGTTAGTTTTATAAGTCGGTGAGTCCCTTTGTTTTGTAAGGAAGTTCATTTGTATCATTTCTTTATAGATTCCACATATATAAGAGATGTCATACTATATTTCTCCTTCTCTGCCTGACTTCACTCAGTATGACACTCTCCAGGTCCATCCGTGTTGCTGCAAATGGCATTATTTCATTCTTTTTAGTGGCTGAAAAATATTCTGTGGTATACATTTACCACATCTTCTTTATCCAGTCCAGTGTCAGTGGAGATTGAGGGTTTGGGGGTTTCTTTTGAGTAACATGAAATATAGGCTGTGTGTGTTGTGGGTGTACAGGATCATTTCCTGTTACACATATCCCTATATAATGTGTGTGTTTGGATTCTTTTCCCATATAGCTCGATACAGAGTGTTGGTTAGACCTCTCTTGGTAGATATGGCTCCTTGTGAATTATCTGCTTTGTAGGGAATTGTTTTTGTTCATCCCATCCTCCTGCTTTATCTCTTCCAGGCTGCCTACCCCTGTGGTAACCATAAACTTGGTTTTCAGGGATCTGAGTCCATTTATGTCTTCCAGTTAGTTCATGAGTGTGCCTGCTAAACTGCGCCTATAAGGGCTATCATGATTTTTGCCTTTCTGATTCTGATTGACTTCACTTAGTAGGATTATCTGTGGTTTCAGCTACGTTCTGGTGACGGGCATGGCTACATTCTTTTTCACGCTTCAGATAGATGACATCGTGAACATTTTCCACTTCTTTATCCACTCATCTGTCCAGGGACCTTTTGGTGGCTTCCGGGTCGTGGCTGCTGTGAAAGGTGCTGCAGTGCACGTTGGGCGCCTGTGTCTTTTGCGTGTCTGGTTTGCTCTGCACTTACTCTTAAGAGTAGGGCTGCCAGATCACCGGGTGGCTGTGGTTTTACCTTTTTTTTTTTTAAGCTAAGTGGCTTTATTAGAGAAAACCAAAGTTAGAGAGGGCTTAAGAGTTGGTATTAGGTCCTTCTTCTTGCCAAAGGAGGGCACAGCATTAATAAACACTGATTGTATGTGTATGCCTCTTGACTGGCCCACTGTTCTCTTCTTTTCTTATTTGACTACCTTCATAGTCTGACCTCTTACTTTCCCAGCATGGGTCAGGGAACCATGAGCTTTACCTCCAAGTATGCGACTGGCTTCTTCCTGTGTGCTCAGAACCTCCACCCCACAGTGGCTCAGAGTAGCCTCATCCTGTAGGGTGGTACCTGCCGGGAGGCAGCACTTGATCTTCCAGAGCGATGCCCTCTGATGAGGCTACATGAGCCTCGATTTGGGTGAACATCCCCTGGCCAGTCACCTGGAGAGTGGGTAACTCTTGGGTGCGCACAAAGAGCTGCGTGTTGACGACTAGATCATGGACAGCGCTGCCACTGCCTCGAAGATAGAGGCGAGAAAGCGGAAGGAGAGAGGGCATGCGCATCGTCTTCACCTGCTGCATGCCACGTCACTGCTTGGTTTTACCTTTTAAAGACACTTTTACAGTGGTCTGTCTAGTGTCTGTGACCTTTGTTTGACATTTTGCTGACACCATAGGAGGGTCCCCTTTTCTTAATCCCACTGTGCCATTTATTCTCTGTAGATCTCTGGTTCATGGCATTTTGACTGGTGCAAGGGAATAATACCTTCCTGTAGTTCTTATTTGCATGTCTAATAATTCACATGTTGCAAATGTTTCCAGATACTTTTTTGTTTAAACACTGTGAGTTTTAATTCTCTCTTGAAGGTGTCTTCTTGAAAGTGTGCCCTGTGTTTAATTCTTTTGCTTCTAGGAGTTACTTACTCCCTAGAAATTTTGGAAGGTGGGTATGATTTAAGACCTACTAGTGCGACTGAGCGACTTCACTTTCACTTTTCACTTTCATGCATTAGAGAAGGAAATGGCAGCCCACTCCAGTGTTCTTGTCTGGAGAACCCCAGGGATGGCGGAGCCTGGTAGGCTGCCGTTTATGGGATCACACAGAGTCGGACACGACTGAAGCAACTTAGCAGCAGCAGCAGCAGTGGCTGTTACCATTGACGTTCTGCCGCACCACGGGAGGGTGCCTTTTTTTAACCCCGTTGTAGCAGTTATTGTTTGTTGAATTCTTGGATGCAGCCGTTTTGACCTTTGCATGGGGATACCTTTTGGCAGTTCTGAGTTGTGTGTCTCTAAATCACCATAGTTTGCATGTTTGCGGGTGCTCTGTTCTGTTTTTAATGCTGTGAGTTGTCCTTCCCTTTGAAATTGTCTTCTTGATAGTGTACTCCATGTTTGTTTTCACCCACTCCTGGGAATTTTGGAGGTCAGATGCCTTTTACAGTCCAAAAGCGGCTGTTCTCCGAGGCCCTAGTTTTTAGGTTGCTGTTGTGGGGAATGGCCACAAGGTGGCAGCATTCCTTCATTCCCCGCTCTGGTTACCCCACAAGCCAACAGAGCATTAGAACCATCCTGCTTTAGTGGTGTAAATCACAGTGCACTATGCCAGAAAAAGCACACAGCAGCTTACTTTGTTCCCTTTTTTTTGGTTTTAAATTATTGTTTCATCGAGTAAGATTGAAATACATGTGTGTGTTTTAGGTGTACAGAATTTTTCACGTTACACACATACATATATCTACATATGTTCAGATTCTTTTCCCAATTAGGTTGCTACAGAGTTTTGATTAAACCTCCCTTGGTAGATATCGTTTCTTATCTCTTTCACAGGTAATAGATTGTACTTGTTCATCCCAAGCTCCTAATTTATACCTTCCTTGCTTCTTTCCCCAATGATAACCATAAGTTTGATATTCAAGTCTGTTACTCTGCCTATGTTTTATCAGATAGTTCATGGCTGTGCATGTGTAAATTGCACCTGTAAGTGATATCGTATAATTTTTGCCTTTCTAATTCTTGCTTAGTTCACTTAGTAGTACTAACTCTAGTTTCAGATAGGTTCCGGAAATTGGCATGATGACATTCTTTTACATGCGTAAATCAGATTGCGTTGTGAACATGTTGCTGTTCTATATCCATTCGTTTGTTGGTGGAAAAGTTTTTCAATTCTTGTCTTGGTTATTGTAAAAGGTGCTATAGTGCACTTTTGCTCGCCAAAGTTTGTCAAATTCTGGTTTGCTGTGCCATTCTCTTAATGATGGGACTACTGGATTATTTGGCAGATGTGGTTTTTACTGGTTAAGGAACTTTTTTTTACTGTTCTCTATGGTGGCTGTTACTATTGACATTTCGGCCGCAACATGGGAGGGCTCTCTTTTCTAAAACCCTATGGTAGGAGTTACTGTTTGTAGACTTCTTGATCATGGCCATTTTGACTGGTGAGAGTGGCTACCTCATCGTTCTCAGTTGCCAGTCTATAAATAACCATATTTCACATGTTTCCTGGTACTTTATTCTTTTTTTTTTAAAACTGTGAGTTGTACTTCCCTGTTGAAATTGTCTTCTTCAAAGTGTGCCCTGTGTTTCATTATTTTCACTTTCTCCTGGAAATTTTGGAGGGCAAGTACCATGTATAGCCCCCCAGTGCTTCTGAATACGCTTCCCCTCTGCAGTATTTTTCAAGTTGCTGCTGTGGGAAGTGGCCACAAGGAGGCAGCGTTTGTTAATTCCCAGCTCTGGTGGCAGGGCAAGGTGACGGAGCCTTAGAGCAAGTGCTGCTTTGGGGCTGGAAATTACAGTGCAGTGTGCCAGAAGAAGCAACCAGCAGCTTGTATTGTTACCTCTTTTGTGTATTAAAGTAACTTATCTTTTATCAGAGTACGTTTGGAATACAAGTTGTGTGTGTTTAGGTGTATGAACTTTTTTGTGTTACACCTATACATATATCTTCATATGTTCAGATTCTTTTCCCAGCTAGGTTACTAAAGAGTGTTGAGTAGACCTCCTTTGGGAGATATCCCTTATTGATTCATATCTGTTTTGTAGAAATAGATTGTCTTTTTCATTCCAAGCTCCTTATTTATCCCTTCCCTGCTGCTTTCTCCTGTGGTGACCGAAAGTTTGGTTTTCAAGTCTCTGACTCCATCTGTGTTTTCCCAGGTAGTTCGAGGTTGTGCATGTGTAAATCGCACCTTTATGTGATATCATATGACTTTCACTTAGTAGGACTATCTCTAAGTAGATTCCGGAAATTGTCATGATGACATTCTTTTTCATGCCTGGGTTAGATTGCATTGTTAATATGTCACAGTTCTTCTTTATCAGTATGTTTGTTGATAGAAAAATCATTTGGCTCACATCTTGGTTATTGTAAAAGGTGCTACAGTGCACATTTAGGTGCCCGTGGCTGTCTGAACTCCAGTTTTCTGTTTATATATGATTAAGCATGGACTATCAGATCATCTGGCAGCTGTGGTTTTACCATTGAAGCGAATATATATGGTTCTCTGTGGTGGCTGTTACTGTTGACATTCAACGGCACCATAGGAGGATCTCCTTTTCTTAACCCCATTGAGCAGTTAATGTGCATAGACTTCCTGAGCGTGGCTATTTTTACCGTTTTGAGGGGGTACCTTGTGCGTCTGAGTTGTGTGTCTCTAAATCACCATATTTCAGGTGTTTGTGGGTGCTTTATTCTTTTTAAGCACTGTGAGTTGTATTCCCTTTTGAAATTGTCTTCTTGACAGTATGCCCCATGGTTAATTCGCTTACCCCGGAAATTTTGGAGGGCAGATAGCATTTCCAGGCCCCAGTGTGTGTGAATAGGATGTTTCCCTCGGCAGTGTTTCAGCTTACTGTTGTGGGAAGAGGCCGCAAGGCGGCAGCATTATCTTCACACCCAGCTCTGGTTACCCTCAAAAGCAGACACAGCCTTAGAGCAATCCTGCTTTGGTGTTGCAAATTACAGTGCAGTGTGCTAGAAGGAGCACCAAACAGCTTGTGTTATTTCCGTTTATATTAAATTCATTTTTATTTTTTACTGGAGTAAGATTGAAATACACAGTGTGTGTTGTACGTGTAGAGATTTTCATGTCAGATATATCCATATGTTTACATATGTTCAGATTCTTTTCCCAGTTAGGCTGTTACAGAATTTTGGTTAGACCTCCCTTGGTAGGTATCATTTCTTATTTATTATCTGTCTGCAGGTAGTAGGTTGTATTTGTTCATTCCAGCTCCTAATTTATTCCTTCCCTGCTTTTTTCCCTTGTGGTAACCATATGTTTGATTATCAAGCCTCTGACTCCATTTATGTTTTTCCAGATAGTTCCTGGGTGTGCATGTATAAGCTGCACCTGTAAGTGATTAGGTGATTTTTGCCTTTCTGTTTCTTTTTCCTTTACTTAGTAGGATTATCTCTTGTTTTCAGGTGAGTTCCAGAAATTGCCATGGTTACATTCTTTTTCATCCTGAATCAGATTGCATTGTGAACATGATTCAGTTCTTTATCCATTCACTTCTCAGTGGAGTATTTTTTGGCTTCCAGATCTTGGGTTTTGCAAACAGGTCTATAATGTACTTTTGGGTGCCCATGTCTTTCGTATCTGGCTTGCTGTGCACATACTCTTAAGCGTGGGATTACCGTATCATTGGGCAGCTGTGGTTTGAGTGTTTAAGGGAATTTTATACTGTTCTTTCTAGTGGCTGTTACTACTGACATTTCAGATGCACCATAGGAGGGTACCTTTTTCTGAAATCCCAACTGTAGTGGTTGTTCTTTGTAGACTTCTTGATCATGTCCATTTTAAAAAGTGTGAGCAGATAACCTTTTAGCTCTTGGTTGCATGTCTGTAAATCACCATATTGCACGTGTTTGTGGTGCTCTATTTTTTTTAAAAAACTGTGAGTTGCACTTCCCTATTGAAACTGTCTTCTTCACTTGTTTCTGGAAATTTTGGAGGGCAGGCACCATATACAGCCCACATACTCTTCCCCTCTGCAGTATTTTTCAGGTTGCTGCTGTGGGAAGTGGCCACAGGAGGCAGCATTTGTTAATTCCCAGCTCTGGTGGCAGGGCAAGGTGACGGAGCCTTAGAGCAAGTGCTGCTTTGGGGCTGGAAATTACAGTGCAGTGTGCCAGAAGAAGCAACCAGCATGTATTGTTACTTCTTTTGTGTATTAAAGTAACTCTTATTTTTTACCATAGTACATTGGAATACAAGTTTTTTGTGTTTAGGTGTACAGAATTTTTCGTTTGAGACATACACGTTACATGTATGTATGTTCAGATTCTTTTCCCAATTAGGTTGTTAAAGAGTGTTGATTAGACCCCCCTTGGTAGGTATCTCTCCTATTGATTATCTGTTTTGTAGAAATAGGTGGTATTTTTTCATTCCAAGCGCCTATGTTATCCGTTCCCTCCTACTTTCTCCTGTGGAAACCAAAAGTTTGATTTTCATGTTTCTGAGTCCGTTTATGTTTTCCCAGCTATTTCAAGGATGTGCATGTTTACATTACTTCTGAGTGCTACCATAATATGTTTTCCTTTCTGATTCTTGCTTACTTCAATGAGTAAGATTATCTCTAGTTTCAGGTAATTTCTGGAAATTGGCTGCACATTCTTTTTGAAGCCTGAGTCAGATTGCATTGTGAACGTGTTGCAGTTCTTTATCCATTGGCTTGTTGATGGAAACTTCTTTTGGCGTCCGTCTCTTGTTTATTAAATGTGCCAGTGCATTGGATTACCTGTGTTTTCTTGAAGTCTGGTTTGCTGTGCACATAATCTTTAAGAGTGGGGCTAATGGATCATTTGTCAGCTGGGGTTTGACTTCTCAAGGCACTTTATCCTGTCCTTTCTAATGGCTTTTACCATTGACAGTCGCACCTTAGGAGAGTCCTCTTTTCGTACCCCTTTGCAGTCTACTGTCTGTGGACTCTTGATCCTGGCCAATTTGACTGGTGCGAGGTGATACATTGTCAGTTCTGGATTGCATGTCTGTAAATAACATATTTTGCCCTTTTTTTTTCCAGATCTTTGTTCTTTTTTAAACACTTACGAGTTGTATTTCTCCGTTTCAGTTTCTTCCACAAAGTGTGCCCCGTGTTTGTTTTTGCTTGCTCTACTGGAAATTTTGGATGGCAGGTACCATTTACAGCCCACCTGTGCTTGTGCCTCCAGGTCGCTGTTGTGGAAAGTGGCCACAAGGTGGCAGCATTTCTTCATTCCCGGCTCTGGTTAACCCAACAAGGGAACAGAGCCTTAGAGCAAGTCCTGCTTTGGGGTTGTAAATTACAGTGCAGTGCGCCAAAAGTACCCAACAGCTTGTGTTGTTACCTCTTTTTTGTATTCATTTTTGTTTTTTGAGTAAGATTGAAATATACTTTGTGTTGTTGGTGTAGAATTTTTCGTGTTACAGATATATATATATATATATATATATATATATATATATACACACATATCTTCAGACTCTCATCCCAAATAGAATCTGAGTGTTAATTAGACCTCCGTTGGTAGATCACTCCTTATTGATTATCTGTTTTGTAGAACTAGACTGTATTTTTCATCCCAAGCTCCTTATTTATGCCTTCCCTGTTTCTTTCTTCTGTGGTAACCATAAATTTGATTTTCAAGTCTCTGACTCTGTTGATGTTTTCCCAGTTAGTTCATGGGTGTGCATATGTAAATTGCACATATAAGTGATATCATATGATTTTGATGTTCTGGTTTTGCTTATTTAGTAAGATTATCCTATTTGCAAGTAGGTTCTGGAAATTAGCATGATTACATTCTTTTTCATGTCTGAGTCAGATTGCTTTGTGAATGTATTGCAGTTCTTTATCCTTTGGTTTGTTGATGGAAAATTTGTTTGGCTTCCATGTCTTTTTGAAGTCTTGTTTGCTGTGCACATACTCTTAGGAGTAGGGCTACCAGATCATTGTCAGCTAGCTGTGTTTTTACTTCTCAAGGCACTTTTATACTGTCCTCTCTAGTGGCTGTTACCTTTTGACATTTCAGCTGCTCTGTAAAAAGTGTCCCCTTTTCTTAACCCTGTTGTAGCAGTTGTCTGTAGACCTTGATCATGGCCATTTTGACCTGTGCAAGGGCATCAGTTCAGTTCAGTTCAGTCGCGTCTGACTCTTTGCGACCCCATGAATTGCAGCTTGCCAGGCCTCCCTGTTCATCACCATCTCCCGGAGTTCACTCAGACTCATGTCCATCGAGTCCGTGATGNATTCTTAGCAAATCTAATCTTATAAGAGAGGAAATGATCGAGGCTGCAGCTATAATTACTTAAGCAGCAGCAGTATCATTATTCAGAGTGTGAATGAGCATGGGGTAGATTTGGCTATTTTTGTACTTCATAGTTTTTATGGTGTGAATGAGCATGGGGTAGATTTGGCTATTTTTGTACTTCATACAGTTTTTATGTTTTGTCTTTTGAGGCACGATGACAGAGAGGTCTTGCTTTTGTCTTGGTCCCTCACATGTTTTCTGATGTTGATGATGAGTGAAATTACTTATAATCAGCCGGACTACTCAGGCCTCATTTTTAGAGGTGAGACTAGTTCCTAGCAACTCTAATATATAGTGATAGTACCAGGCCAGCTCCTAGCTGTTGGAGGACACAGCCTTTCAGTAAATGTGCCTTCTGTTGCAGGTAGAAGTTAACTCTGACTCCATGTTGGAGTTGTTTCTTTTACTTGCTTTCCATTGCTTTTGTTATTATAATCACACACAATGGCCCACCTCAGAGAATCCTGCCCCTCTGTCTGATTGTTAAGCTAACCTGCCTTTGTTAAGAACACTTTCTACAGGTAGATGGCAGGAAAAAAGAAATTAACGCATACCCCCTGTCTGAGGCTTGCTGTTCTAGGAGGTGTTTGCAAAATTAATGGCCTTTTTACTTGGTTTCCTCACCTTCTCCTATCTCTGATCCATAGAAAAACCTGGCATCCAGACCCTGACAAGATAAGTTATTTTGAGACGTTCGTTTGCCATCTTTGTCGTCAGTGGCTTTATGAATAAAGTCATTTTCCTTGCCTCAACACCTCTTCTCTCATATTCATTGGCCTCTTGTTCAGCGAGCAGAGCAAGCTTGGACCTGGTAACATTTTCAGATGGCTGCCTGGAGACTGAGATGCCAGGGAGCAGGATAGGATGCCAGTGTACTAGCTAGCAGGATGTTGCCTGAGGGCAGGAGAGAGATGCTGCAAGCTTGACCATATGAATGGAGAGGAGTGGGTGGACTTTTAGGAGATGGAATTGAATGTCAGTGGGGAATCACGTATTCTATAAGAACTCGAGTTTGATATACTGGAATTGGGACACAAAAGCACCTGAGAAAACACAAAATACACATCAAGCCCCAGTTGTCATGGGATCACCATGAGGAAGGGAAAAATCTTACAAATACTAACTCCATTTTGTCTCCCCCACATATCCTCAGGCCACCGAATCTCTGATTTCAGGTTGAGGTTTATTGTTTATTTTTCTTCCACAATACATGTATTGTTTTCACAAACTTCTGGAGACCAGTACTTTCACTGGATGAACCCCTCTTTCACTATTGATACAATCTTCCCAGGGGGCAGTTTGGAGATTTTCCTTAAATGTGATCTGACCAAAAACAGAGGGAAATGCTTCTGGTTGTGAGTGTAGGGTCCATAGAAGTCAGAGCAAGAGAGATTTATATCATGTAGAATGGGAATTATGTTGTGTAGAATGGGAATTATACTAGAACAGCGCCTGTATAGCCAGTAAGCCTGTTTATCTCCATGAATACTTTGGGATTTAAAATAGAACTACCATATGGCCCAGCAATCCCACTCCTGGGCATCTATCCAGAGAAAACCATAATTAAAAAGGATACATGTACCCCAGTGTTCATTGCAGCACTGTTAACAATAGGCAGGACATAGAAGCAACCTCAGAGAAGGCAATGGCATCCCACTCCAGTACTCTTGCCTGGGAAATCCCATGGACAGAGGAGCCTGGTAGGCTGCAGTCCACGGGGTCGGTAAGAGTCGGACACGACTGAGCGACTTCACTTTCACTTTTCACTTTCATGCACTGGAGAAGGAAATGGCAACCCACTCCAGTGTTCTTGCCTGGAGAATCCCAGGGATGGGGGAGCCTGGTGGGCTGCAGTCTATGGGGTCGCACAGAGTTGGACATGACTGAAGCGACTTAGCAGCAGCAGAAGCAACCTAAATGTCCATTGACAAAAGAATAGATAATGAAGATGTGGTATATATATACAATGAAATATTACTCAGCCATAAAAATAATGAAATAACATGATTTGCAGCAACATGAATGGACCTACAGATTGTCACATTAAGTGGAATAAGACAGAGCAAGACAAGTATATGATACCTCTTACGTGTTAAATCTAAAAAAATGATACAAATGAACCTATTTATGAAATAGAAGTTGAGTCACAGATGTAGCAAACAACTTTGTGATTACCGATGGGGGGAAAAGCTGGGGAGGGCTAAACTGGGAGATTGGGATTGGCATATATACACTGCTGTATATAAAGTAGGTAACTAATAAGAATCTATTGAACAGCACAGGAAACTCTATTTAATACTCTGTAATGGTGTATATAGGAATAGAATCTAAGAAAATAATGAATCTATGTTTATGTGTAACTGATTCACTTTGCTGTACAACAGAAAATAACACAATGTTGTAAATTACCTATACCCCCCAAACAATTAATAAACAACAACATTTCCATTTTAACTGAAGAGTAATTTCAATAGATTTTTTTCTTCTCAACTGCCTCCTGTACTTGACGTTTACTCCAAAAACCCCATGAAACTTTGGTTCTTGAGAGACTCACTAAACAGAGTGGTTAATAGTAAATTGGGTTCTACCTCCTTATTTATGTTAAGGAAACCCCTAGAAATTTGTCATCCCCAGTATTGTCTGTCATAGCCTCAGTAGAAATGCAGGCTGACAGCCTAGATTGGATTCTAGTGTCACAATCTTGTCAGAATTCTCATTTCAGAGTCTTACTATATACTACAAAGGTGTAAGCCATCCAAGTTAAGATATAAGACAAAGTAGTAAGGCAATCAAGAGGAAGGCAAGTGCGTTTTCTAATAGTCAACCCCAGAACTTCCCAGCTTCTGCTTCCCTGCATGACATTATGATATCTTTTGTCCATGAGGGTGGAGGAAAGTTTGGGAGCATTGCCGTCTCTGGAGCTCCTTAATGTGGAGGGAGTTGTCCACTAATAATTCAATTAAACAAAATTCTGTCTCATGGAATTTGTGTATTCTAATATAACCTTCTAGCTTGAAATACAGTATCATAAATTACCCTGAATTCAAGCATTAGAAACCAGCTGGAATTCTCAAGTTAAAACTCCACTAATACTAGATTTTTCATGATAAACGCATTCTGGAAGGAAAAGATGTTCAGAGCTCAGAGCAGATTAAGTAGTTCCCAGGATAATTAGATAATTTTAGGCGAATGACGGTGAGAGCCCTTCCTTCATGTGCCATTTAGGGTCCATGGTTTTATTGGTCAGAAACCAACAAACTTTCATTATTTAGAGAAATAGCTATTTTACAGTAGAATTGACACTGAAGCTCCTCCATTTCCTTTAAGGGGAGCCCTGGGCTGACTGTGTATTCAGAGTTATCATGAAGTAAGGTGAAGGGTGGGACTTTTATTTTTTAATAGAAGTATAGTTAATTGACATTTCTGTGTTGGCTTCAGGTATAAAGCCTAGTGGTTCAGTATTTTTGCAGATTATCCTCCGTTACAGGTTATTACCAGATAATGACTGTAATTCCCTGTGCCATAGAGTATATTCTTATTCTTTATCTGCAGTTTGTGTCTGTTAATTCCATGCCCCTAAATTGCCCCTCAGTTCTTTCTCCCCTTGTGTAACCACAAATTTGTTTTCTGTGTCTGAGAGTCTGCTTCTGTTTTGCACATATACCTTTGTGCTGTATTTTAGAGGCGAGGCCAGGGCTTTGTGCCCAAGTGAAAGGCAGCCATTGAGAAGGCCTGTGGCCCTGGGTACGGCAGTTCCCTGCAGCTAGGGGCTAGTTTGCAGCAAGGGTGCTGGAGCGAATGGTCTCAGCTGCCATTTCCAGAAGCTGCAGATCAGCTGTGTGCACCTCGGGAGGGGTTTTTGGTGAGCCCCACAGGCTTCACTACAGGTAAGAGTACTTTTCTAGATCAGACATGCAGCCGTGTGTCTAACTACATACTTAAACTGAGTCCAAGACCTCCAGACTCTCTCACCCGTGGTCTTTCCACTCTGAGAGACTCCAAGTCACATTTCATTCATTAAGCATCGCTAATCAGGTTAGATACCTGCTGTGTCCTTAAATCATCAAGACAACAGGGGTGTTCAGGATACCTGACTTGTGGGTTCCTGTCAGAGTGGCATTCAAGACTGACTGGGCTGGAGGCATGGATTTAGAGAGTAACAGTGCTTATATAGCATTTACTGCACCAAGTCCTCTGCATGAGTTAATTCATTTATTCTCCCATAGCATGATGCGGCAGGTGTATTCTCATTTTTTATAGTTAAGGAAAGTGAGGCACAGATATTTTAAGAATTCACCTAACAGTGCCAGAACCAGTAAGTGACTGGACCGGAATTTTGACTCCGGATCTGAATCAAGAGTTTATGCTCTTACTTTTTTAGGAAAAAAAGAAAAATCATGTATCCCTTCTTTTCTGATGTACTTACTCTGTGTCAGATGCTGGGCTAAGCACTTTGTTCCCATAAGCCTCTGAGGTCGTTTCAAATATTATCCCCATTTTATAGATGAGGGCACCATTGTCTGGGAGGTTTGTAACTCTCCCCAGTTCTTGCAGCAAGAAGGTAGAGGGAACCAGATTTAAATCCAGATCCATCTGGTTGCACAGTTGGTATTTGTAGCTGATACCTCTAGTGTTTAGCTTTTGTGTTCGGATAGGAGGGCTGGCAAAGCCTCATGACATCTCTCTCAAACTCTTGTAAGGCAAAATGAAGCTGTTTCTGGGGCATGTTGGGGTCCTGCAGGAGTGGCTTCACGTAACCACAGATCTCAACCTAAGTGAATTTCTGTAAGAAGAAAAAATTGACAAGAAAGAAATAAACACAAACCAAACATATAATAATGTAGATTAATAATTTCTCTGTAGTGAAAAATAACAAAATGAAGGCCCCTTCCCCACTCTCCACTTTATCCTGCCTGAGGGATTGGAGCTTTGCTCTGGGAATTAACAGGGAATTGAACCCCAGATCACAACTTCTGTCACACTAGACCCCAAGTAACTGAGCTATTCACTGTTTTTGAAAAGAAGCCAAAAAGAATTGAAGGATCAAAATCACTTCTTTCTAGGATCCTGCTGCTACTGCTAAGTCGCTTCAGTCGTGTCCGACTCTGTGACCCCATAGACGGCAGCCCACCAGGCTCCACCGTCCCTGGGATTCTCCAGGCAAGAACACTAGAGTGGGTTGTCATTTCCTCCAATGCATGAAAGTGAAAAGTGAAAGTGAGGTCGCTCAGTCGTGTCCAACTCTTCGCGACCCAATGGACTGGAGCCTACCAGGCTCCTCCGTCCATGGGATTTTCCAGGCAAGAGTACTGGAGTGGGATGCCATCGCCTTCTCCTCTAGGATCCTGATCAGAAACTATAAATATTTCCATTTTCTTATTTGTGAACTTCAGAGCCCCAGATTTGAGTGTAGGTTAAAGAGAATCTTGTCCCCTTGCTGTGATCTTCCCTTAAAAAGAGAGCTAGAGGACTTCTCTGGTGGGTCAGTGGTAAAGAATGCGCCTGCTAGTGCAGGAGGTGTGGGTTCGATCCCTGGTCCAAGAAGATCCCACATGCCGTGGAGCAACTGCCCACACACGACAACTGTTGAAACCTGCTTGCTCTACAGCCCCTACTCTGCAATAAGAGAAGCCACTGCCCCGTGATGATGAGTAGCCCCTGCTCGCCATAACTCGAGAAAGCCCGTGCACGGCCACGAAGATCCAGTGTAGCCAAAAAAAAAAAAAAAAAAAAAAACTTAAGAGAGAACGAGAGAGAGCTAGAGTGTTTCTTCTGGGGTCTGAGGACAGCTGAGCACCTGCCTGTTGCCTTTGCCTTGAGTTTTCGAAAGCAACAACCAGGCAAGTTATGGCCACATGTATGGAAGGGAGGCTGACAAAGGTTTGTTGATTGATCCTGGCATGGTTCAGTGGTGGCAATGACTTTTGTGCTGAAATCAAATAGCAGTGATTTCAGGTTTATGACAGTTATCAAATATAATGATGTGGAATGAGACCGAATGGTACCATAATAGCAGTAAAAATCAATCTGGAAGGAGCAGTCCTTCCATCTGTTTTGCTGTTGCTCTGGGAGCTGGAATGTGGGCATTTGAGGCGGGGCTATGATATGAAGGATTGAATGTTGTGATTCTCCCAGAGTAGAAGCTAGGGCAACTTGGGTGGCTGTGGTCACAGGGAACTCAGCCTATGACAGCTCTTTCCTGGCCGAGCGTCAGCTGTCACTTTCATAATCAACGCCAATGGTGAATTACATGGGACTTCAGCTAAGGAGAGGGAAGAGAAGGCTTGAGCCAGCTGGGTGAGACTTGGTGATATTGACATAGAGCAGCTCTTTTGCAAACCACGGGGAACTGTAGCTCTTCATCGTTGTCTACTCAGAGGTGTCTTCACCTGGACAGTTGAACAGTGAGCCCTTACATTTCTTACAGGCCTTCCATGTGACACTTACAGACATGTCTTGGGCATCCCAAACAAACAAGCTAACAGAACCCCACAGTTAAATGAGTTTGAGACATATTATGCATGCCGTCTTCCATTTTAGTGAGCTTGGCACTTGACTGTATTAGAGACTCATGAAGTCCTGTCCCTACCTTTGATTATCTGAAACCTGTAAACACTTATTTGACCATGGGGAATGGTTACTTTTTAGTGTCTGATGGAGATAGCATTTTAGGAAAACATTTTTTTTCTGAAAGCTTTTAGAAAACGGTGCCTTGTTAGCTGCCCATGTTTGGATCGAGGTGATTTCTTTGCATGTGAAGGACACAAATAGGGCTGACCTTGTCTGGCCCCTTATCAGGGCTGGGATGGGGCTATTCCACTCTCAAATGTAGTCACTAGTCTGGGGGATGGATTGGTTATATTGAAATGATTAGACACTGGCTGAGATAATAATATTCTCCATATCGAGGGCCTCTAGTTTTGACAGTTGTTTAAAGCAATTTTAAAAGCCTTATTACTTAGGGAAGGAGAGCCGTGTGGGCTGAATAAAGGAATTTGTTTGTGTTCCATCTTTAAGGGTGAATCAGAGAGCCAGGGGCTTCCCAGGGTGGGCCTAGTGGTAAAGAACCCACCTGCCAGTGCAGGAGATGTAAGAGACGCAGGTTCAATCTCTGGGTCAGGAAGATCCCCTGGAGGAGGGCATGGCAACCCACTCCAGTATTTTTGCCTGGAGAATCCCANAGAGCCAGGGGCTTCCCAGGGTGGGCCTAGTGGTAAAGAACCCACCTGCCAGTGCAGGAGATGTAAGAGACGCAGGTTCAATCTCTGGGTCAGGAAGATCCCCTGGAGGAGGGCATGGCAACCCACTCCAGTATTTTTGCCTGGAGAATCCCATGGACAGAGGAGCCTGGAGGCCTACAGTCCATGGGGTCGCAGAGAGTCTGATATGACAAGTTACTGAGCACACATGCAGGGGAACCAAAAGGACATGAAAAGCCCAATGTCTGGGAGAATTCACTGCAACTTGGGAGTCTTTGCTGCGGTTTTGTTAGTCAAGATCCTTTGAGGTCCTGGGGTAAGTTAAGAGAGGACGGAGACCTCCGAGGCTGGCTGTCACTCAGGAGATCCTATAGACTGAGGGCCTACAGCATCATCAATAGTACAACATCTTCAGTGAATCTCAAAGCTTTGGGCCAAGTCATTCATAGTTCTCAGGAGGCTTTAGTTCCAGAGTTGTATGGTGCAGTCTTATCCCCTAGTCACACCCCAGCTGTACCAGTGGAGTGTCAGGTAACCAAACTCCAATGCCAGGTGCTGCACACCTGAAAGAAGAATTTAATGGATTATATACCAGGAAAGTTCAGGAATCCTGTTCAGCCATAGCTCGATTCAGGGCTCAAGCGATTTATTCAGGCCTTGAAGTCTGTCTGTATCTCTCTTACCCCCTCTCTCTCCACTGTCTCTCTGCTCATCCCTTTTCCCCACCCCCAGAATTCAGTTCTATATCCTTGGCTTCTGTCTGAGGCAGTTTTTCCATAACACAGATAATAGCTTCTAGAAACTCAAGATTTACATTGTCAGAGGTTGTAACGGTGTTGAAAAATATTTTCTCTCTCCCAAGTTGTTATTGTTTAGTACTCAGTCATGTCCAGTGTTTTGCGACCCCATGGACAGCAGCACACCAGGCCTCCCTGTCCTTCTCTATCTCCCAGAGTTTGCTCAGACTCATGTCCATTGAGTCGATGATACCATCCAACCATCTCGTCCTCTGTCATCACCTTCTCCTCCTGCCTTCGATCTTTCCCAGCATCAGGGTCTTTTCCAAAGAGTCAGTTCTTCACCTCAGGTGGTCAAAATATTGGAGCTTCAGCATTAGTCCTTTCGATGAACTCCAGCAAAATCTTTGAATCAGCTTTTCTTGAGCCAGTTTAAATCAGAGCTTGCTCTTGGACCCATGGCTGTGGCCAGGCTGGTGGAACACACTCACAACCTCACATCTGGTGCTAGGGGTAGAAAGCCAGCTGGACCGGGATGGAGGTCTTTCCCCAAAGTTGAGATGCTCTGACCCGAAGAAAGGTGAGTACACTGGGAAGAGAAAAACAACATTTGTCCTTTTTAGTGGTATAACTACTCCCATCATGCTGTGGGGGATGCAGGCAGGGGACCATAAGAGGATGTTTTACTGAGAGAGAAAGGTTAGATCAAGGCACCTTTGTGAACACTGCATGACAAGTCCTGTAGGAGAAACCCAGGGAGATGCTCATTCTTTCTTGTGAATCATGGTTAAACTTGTGTCTTAAGTTGCTTGTTCTATGTTTATTTCCACCTTCATCCTTCCCATCATTGCTTGCTCCTCTCTGCCCTGTCCTTGGCTCAGCACTCGGGTCACTCTGAAATGTATTAAAAAAAAATCATTTTTTAGGAAATAGAGTATAACAGTAGTGATAGCAATACTGATTAAGCATACGTCATCTGCCACGTGATGTTCCAAGTGCTTGTCACGAATTAACAAAATCTTTGCAAAAACCCTCTGAGGGGGATGTTATCACTCTACAGGTGATAAAACCGAGTCACATAGAGATCTATCAGTATTATATGCCCAAGGTCACATGCTTGATAAATATGGAAATCATCAAAGTAGGGCCCTTCCCCTGGGTTTGTGTGGTTTCTGAACTGAGAATAGTTTTTTTCGTTTTTATTACTTTCAAATGGTTGGGGAAACAATCCAAAACAGAATATAACATTTCTTGACAGAAGTAAATGATATGAAATTCACAATTCCATGGATCAAGTTGGGTTGGAACCCAGTCACACTTACTCATTCATTACAGTCTTTGGCTCCTTCTCTGCTACAGCAGCAGACTCTAGGCATTTGCAACAGTTCTCATAGTCTGCAAAGCTGAAAATATTTACTATCTGGCTCTTTATAGGGTTTGCAGATGCCTGAGTTAGTGTCACAGCAAGGATTCAAATCTGAGTTTCAAAGCCAGATCCAGCCGCCCTTTGCAAGCAACACCAGCCAGGAACTGGGAAGGCAGGTAAGTGACTGGTGTGCCTTCAAAGAATTCACAGATTGGTGCCAGATGGGTAAGTGAATGGTCCTCTGGGATTCAGTGTGGCAGCTTTCAGAGTGGGTGAAATGTGCAATGCAGTCACTGAGTCAGAAGTCTTTACTGAGAGCTGTGTGCTGGGCTGGAATACTGAGGCTGAAATGCACCTTTACGATCAGCAGCCCAGAACTATCATTTATTGAGCTCTTAGTACACAGTCAGATCTGGGTAGATTCCACATGTGGTATTTATAAGGCCCAGAGCCTGGGTAAGGGACTTAGTCTGTCATAGATTTGGGCCCTAGTCTGATTAAAGATTAAAAAGTCTGTATGTAACAGGGATGTTTGTAACAGGATCCTTGGGAGAGGATTAAGTGAGATACTGCAACTTATATTTCCTAGAGAAAAGTAACAACTCATTGAGTGTTTGGTGATTGAATAATGGAGTTTGTCTTGGACTCCTGGGCTTCAGAGTGCAACCTGGTTCATCCCACTTTACACAAAGATTGTAGCATTCTTCTTCAATTGTCTGCCTGCAAACTCTCTCCCCTTATTCTATCTAGTAATAGACTTATCTGCTTATTAACTCCTCCTATTCCGTCTCTGGTTGAAAGGATGAATGCATCATTAAAGAATCATTTATTTATATATTTCTAGCATGTGCCTAATAATTGGGGAAAAGCAAAGATTTTCATACTTACAGTCAGTGAGTATTAAAATGGATTGTTGATTAGGGAACTCTTGAAAGTTGCTATTTTTTTATGCCAACACCTGACCAAAGAAAGGCGTGCAGAGCTCTGCCATCTTTCCATCAGGTATGCTCTTTTGACTCAAATTTCTGTCTATCCAAATAATGCTCTTTCTTTCAGTCTGTAGTGACATCAACATTGCCCACAGGAAGCCCAGAAGGCTTCAATTTATCAGGAAATGTGTTTATGTCAGTAATAGAACTCTGGGTTTTGTTGTTTGAGGCCACGCACGCAAACCTGAAATTACACTCTCCAGGTGCTTGTCTAGAGTGTAGCATGTCCCTGTATTGTGTTTCAGAGAAGTGAGGAAAATGGAAAGATACAGGCGGTCTAACGACCTTGAAAGTGAAGTGTTCAGGAAAACAGAACACAAAGATTTCTGTTTAATATCAGATTCCATGAGGTTGATCATGGTGCTGCCAGAAAGTGAAGCAGTGACTGCAGAGTCTCCTGTGAGGTCATCCCATCGTCCTCCATTGCCCCTTTGCTCCCATTTCTCATGATAGTTGGCAACTGATGATTAGCAACCTGTTATTATTTTTTTCTTAACTTTTCAGAGACTGGGATCCAAGGCATGAACATAATCTGGTGTATTATCTTTAAAACCAAATAGTCAGAAAATTTTTTTCCCTGTGATTACCTAAAGTCCTATTTTCTGCAATGAAGCCCTTTAATTCTTATGAGAAATATGTTTCTTGATTGTATCCAAAGAAAAGCAAGCAAGTGGTACTTGTATTTCTTCCCTCTGAGTTGTCCTTGAGAAGCAATATGGGGAGTGGTTGACTCATCAACCCTGCTTGGGTTCAAATCCTGCCTAGGATTTGTGCAACTCTGTGCAACTTTGTTCAAATCAGTTGATCTCTCTGTGCCCGTTTTTCCTATCTTTAAATTGAGGGAAATAAGAACCCACCTTATAGTACTGTTGTGAGAACCCATGCAGTCAGATGAGTAAAATGCCTAGAACTTCATGGAACATATTAATGCTAAATAAAGGTTCAGTTCAGTTCAGTCGCTCAGTCGTGTCCGACTCTTTGTGACCCCATGAATCGCAGCACGCCAGGCCACCCTGTCCATCCCCAACTCCCGGAGTTCACTCAGACTCATGTCCATCGAGTCAGTGATGCCATCCAGCCATCTCATCTCTGTTGTCCCCTTGTCCTCCTGCCCCCAATCCCTCCCAGCATCAGAGTCTTTTCCAATAAGTCAACTCTTTGCATGAGGTGGCCAAAGTACTAGAGTTTCAGCTTTAGCATCATTCCTTCCAAAGAAATCCCAGGGCTGATCTCCTTCAGAATGGACTGGTTGGATCTCCTTGCAGTCCAAGGGACTCTCAGGAGTCTTCTCCAACACCACAGTTCAAAAGCATCAATTCTTCGGTGCTCAGCCTTCTTCACAGTCNTTTCAGCTTTAGCATCATTCCTTCCAAAGAAATCCCAGGGTTGATCTCCTTCAGAATGGACTGGTTGGATCTCCTTGCAGTCCAAGGGACTCTCAGGAGTCTTCTCCAACACCACAGTTCAAAAGCATCAATTCTCCGGTGCTCAGCCTTCTTCATAGTCCAACTCTCACATCCCATACATAACCACAGGAAAAACCATAGCCTTGACTAGACGGACCTTAATCAGCAAAGTAATGTCTCTGCTTTTGAATATAGTATCTAGGTTGGTCATCACTTTTCTTCCGAGGAGTAAGCGTCTTCTAATTTCATGGCTGCAGTCACCATCTGCAGTGATTTTGAAGCCCCCCAAAATAAAGTCTGACACTGTTTCCACTGTTTCCCCACCTATTTCCCATGAAGTGATGGGACCGGATGCCATGATCTTCGTTTTCTGAATGTTGAACTTTAAGCCACTTTTTCGCTCTCCTCTTTCACTTTCATCAAGAGGTTTTTTAGCTTCTCTTCACTTTCTGCCATAAGGGTGGTGTCATCTGCATATCTGAGGTTATTGATATCTCTCCCGGCAATCTTATACATCTCTAAAAATGAAATATTTTTAAAGTGTATTTGAAGTTCTCCTGAGCAGCAATTAAAGTATTGTTAAGTGTGAGCCTGTATGTATTCTCTTTTTATTTGTTTGACTCTAAGATTATTGTTAAGAAGTTACTTCTTGGATAGTTTGTGAAAATGAACTAGTTAAAAATGAAGTAAAGATTAAAAAAAAAAAAAATCAAATTTGATTTCTCAAGTTTCTCCAGAGGAGGGCGCTTGGTGTTTATAGTAAAAGTTTAGTTTCTTTTTCTTTGCAGATTGGGAGTCCTCCTCTTGACCCTACTGAGCATTTTCTTCCTGAAGAAGAGAAACTTCCTGAACAGGAGAGATCAAAAAGGTGAGCAGGTCTGGAAATCAGCCCTCACAGGTATTTCCACATAGTGTCTTTGAGATGATTGCTCAATATTTTCTCTTTCAAGGCAAAGGTTACAGAATGTGGATTCTGACATGGATTAAAACCTTCATTTGCTTACTTCCTAGATGCATTACCCTGTTTATATCTGGGGCTCAGTTTCCTTATCTGTCAGATACAGTAGTCATACGAACTGGAGGGTCAAGATAAAAAGTTCCTTATAAATTTGATAGATTTGAAAGTTCCATATAAATTATACACTGTTACAGAAATATTTTTTCCTTTATAGATTTGAGAAGGTTTACACTCATAATCTGTATTACCTGGCTCAAGTCTACCAGCATATGGAAATGTTTGAGAAGGCTGCCCATTATTGTCACAGTACCCTCAAACGCCAGCTTGAGCACAATGCGTACCATCCTATGGAGTGGGCTATTAATGCTGCTACTTTGTCACAATTTTACATCAATAAGGTAAGCTTCTCAGAGTAGTTACCTACCAGTGTTACCAATAGTGTGTATAAAAATAGAGCCGAAAGAAAGTATGTTGAAAATGTTATCTTTTAAAAACAGATAGCTTGTAGTTTATGATGTAAACTAAATAGAAAAATTCAGTCCAGTTTGCCAGTGTACTAAAGATTGTAGCTTTTTGTTGAGGTAATCCTTTTGAATCTTAATTTTATCACGCCCTACATGTTTCTTAAGAGTAATTCTTTTTTGATACCAGCAGGCTATCTCTGTTTTAGTGAATTGTTACCTTAAATTGCAGATTTTATCTTGTAGATTTAACTTTATCTTTATGCATTGGTAATCTGGCAAATGTGAGAATTTGTCTGAGGAAGTTGACTGTTAAATGTGGGCTTTGATAGAAGCATGTAATGCTCTCAGTTATTCTTTAGAATTAACTCCTTTGTGAAACTTATTCTGTGTTGGGAATGTCTTGCTCAGATCCAGAGTTCTAGGTGGTTATACTTTTTCCTAGAGTGTTACACAAGGACAAATTTGAGCTTTTTCATTGCTTTCAGACTTATCCTGAATTATGAAGATTTTTTTTTATTTTTTTATGTAGATATATTCTTAATTGACCTTTTAAGTTTTTTAGCCCTTAAAAGAATTTTTAATGCTAAAACACTTTAAAGCCTCCTTTTTCAGCCAGATTTTATATTAATTCTCAATATCTCAGTAATAGAAATAACTTTTCTTTGTATTTTGAATTCACATGCCTCTGAAACTTTGGTAATTCTTTGCTTATCAGAGTTCTTTCTTAGATCTCTCTTTATCTGCTGCTGTATCCTTACTGGGCCTATGTCCTTTCTAAGTGTCTTGTTAGTGCTGGTTCTATAAATGCGCCCTGTGTTTAAAGTATTGTCCCACAGAATTTCATTCAGAAAAGCTATTAGCAGGAGAGAAAGGGCTGTGGTGACTACAGCATCGCTTCTAGGACTTTGGTCTAAGATCAAGCGTGTAAGTAACGCTATTGCATATATCAGAGCATTCAGTTAAATCTAAATCTCATTAATTCATTTCATTGTGATCATCAAAACTTACCTGGGGCTTCTGCTTGTGGCACCTTTCTTAATAGTTCCCAGAAGCACCTTATTTTGTTTAGCATCTTTAAAATTATTTGCTGTAATTGTACTACGACATCCAGATGTTAAAGAGTAATTACAAGTTTAAAGTTGTTAAGCATTGTTTATGTAGAGCATGCAGTAAATTTCACGAGGACCTCCCCCACCCTGTGCTTTTATATTTTTTCTTTTTTTACCAAAGTGTTTTGTAAGTTTTGTTCCAACTAGCTAAGTTATAATGTGAAGAGAGATTTGAGCCTTTTTTTTTTAAATACAATTGTCATTTTTATCACTGTCATTTCATCTGGTTCCATGAGGTTTTGCTACGTAGTGAGTCCCTACCTTGCAGGTGCTAAAGTCCCACATTTACCAGCCACATAGAGGCCAGCATGTGCACTCACTGTTAGTTCCAACAGTGGTTACTTTNAATTGTCATTTTTATCACTGTCATTTCATCTGGTTCCATGAGGTTTTGCTACGTAGTGAGTCCCTACCTTGCAGGTGCTAAAGTCCCACATTTACCAGCCACATAGAGGCCAGCATGTGCACTCACTGTTAGTTCCAACAGTGGTTACTTTCAGATAACCAGTCTGGACAGTGCTAAGTGATAATGAAGAAGTGATAGAGCAACAATGAAAACTTCTTTTTGTAAACTGTAACTTTCTTTTGGTTTTTGAGGTTTAACACCAATATTTTGATCTGTAGGTACTGCTGGGCTAGTACTACACGTGGTACCCAGCTGTGCTCAAGGTGGCTTCTGAACTTACCATACTTTAGACACATTGAGTGCTGAGATTTAAAAGTCGTAGTCCACTGTTAAAAACCACCTTAGCAAAATCAGTGTTACTAATATGAAATAGACATTTAACAAGGGTGGCTTGGTTCCATCTAAAGTTTGACTCTTAACTTGGTACTTCTGCTGAGTATTCCTGTGACTTACATGACACATGTGAAGTAAGTAACAAGGAGATCTTCTCCAAGGGTTTGAGAAGCTTACCAGGCCCAGGTTTGAATTGTGAAGTCTTCAACTGTGTTGGTAAAGCAGTTCCATAGAGTTCGTCTGTGGAAATCTGTTGACTTCGAAACTTGGTGGGAAGCCTCCTTATATGTACAATTGGAAAGATTTCAGAAGACAGGAATCTCTTATCAGTATTTATCCGGCTTGCCTTTGAATGATTGGATTTAAAAGGGATCTCTAAACCTGAGAAAGATGAAATCTTCCAGTCCAGTTGACAGATTGTAAATGGTCTACACATTGATCATACAGGGAACTCGGCTCTTCAGACTGAAGCTTAGAGGATGCGGAGGCTGTGTAGGATGCTAGGATAATAGCCGTTCTTTTCTGCTGATTGATTCCCGGAGGGGCTAGTTTCCAATCAGCAAGCATTTCTCCAGGCAGTTTGGATTAAGAGTTTGAGGGTATTGTTATTTTAATCTTTAAGATAGTTTTTTAACCAAATAATATTCAGACATGTCTTATATACTTTCTTGTTTAGTTACCATACAGGGTCTCTTGAGTAGTGTTTTTTACCTGAATTTATAGCTTTTCCCATATTAAGAGACTTTGCAAGTATCTATTGCAAATAAGGTTTTGTGATAATTGAATTTATTCTTATTTCTGCAACAGCAATGCTTTATGGAGGCCAGACACTGTCTATCAGCTGCTAATGTCATTTTTGGTCAAATTGGAAAGATCCGAACCACAGAAGACAGTAAGTTTATGTGTACATGTTTGGTGATATAAATTAAAAAAAAACTTTTTATTTTGAAATCCTGTTAATTTAGAAAATTCAAGAACAGAACAAAGAATTACCATAGGCCCATCTAAATTCACCAAGTTTTTATATTTGCCTCATTTGCAGATATGTTTAGGCTCTATTACCCCCTAATACTTCAGCGAGTTTTTCCTAAAAATATTTTCTTACATAATCATAGAACAGGAAATGTAACATTATACAGTTCTTTTATCTATAATTCACATTTTGCAGCTGTCTCCATAATGTCCTTTGTAGCAGTTTCTATATAGTACTAGTTTCTCTCAGTTCAGTTCAGTTCAGTTGCTCAGTCGTGTCTGACTCTTTGCGACCCCATGAATCGCAGCACGCCAGGCCTCCCTGTCCATCACCAACTCCCAGAGTTCACTCAGACTCACGTCCATCGAGTCGGTGATGCCACCCAGCCATCTCATCCTCTGTCGTCCCCTTCTCCTCCTGCCCCCAATCCCTCCCAGCATCAGAGTCTTTTCCAGTGAGTCAACTCTTCGCATGAGGTGGCCACAGTACTGGAGTTTCAGCTAGTTTCCCCAGTGCTTTAAGAAAGTTTTATTGACGTAGAGTTGATTTATAGTGTTGTTAGTTTCTGCTGTACATCAAAGTGAGTCGGCTTTGCATATTCATATGCAGTCTTTAGATTCTTTTCCCAGGGGCTACCCTGGTGGCTCAGATGGTAAAGATTCTTTTCCCATATAGCTCATTACAGAATATTGAGAAGAGTTCCCTGTGGTATACAGTAGATCCTTATTAGCTATCTGTTTTATATACAGTAATGTATATATGTCAGTCCCAGTCTCCTAGTTTATCCCTCCCCGCCCTGCTGTCCTCCATGGTATTCATAAGTTTGTTTTCTGCATTTGGGACTTCATTTCTATTTTATGAACAGGCTCATTTGTACCGTTTTTAAGATTTCATCTATAAGTGATATCATATACTTGTCTTCCTCTGACTTAACTTCACTCATATCTCTAAGTCCATCCATGTTGCTGTAAATAGCATTATTTCATTCCTTTTTTTTTTAGGTCTGAGCAATAATCCATTGTATATATGTACCAGATCTTTATCCATTCTTCTGTTTATGGACATTTAGGTTGCTTCCAGTTCCTGGGTATTGTAAATAGTGGTGCAGTGAATATTGGGGTGCGAATATCATTTTGAATTATGGTTGTCTTTGGATATATGTCCAGGAGTGGGATTGCAGGATCATAGGGTAGGTCCATTTTCAGTTTTTTAGGGAACCTGCATACTGTTGTCACATCTCTCTAGTTGTCTTTAATCTGGACCAGTTCCTCAGCTTTTCTTTCATCAGGCATTTTTGAAAAAATATAGACCTCTTATTTCATAGATTTTCTACCATTTGGTGTTTGTTTCCTTACAGTAAGATTCAGATTATACATTTTTGGTTGGAATACTGTATTGTGATGTGTCCAAATATCTTAATTATAGTGTTTCACTTAGTTTTATAAATCACAGCACAGTCAGCATGTGCATTTGAGCCAGCCAGAACCAAAACAAGCTATCACTTCACATCTATTAATTGGCCATTATCAAGAAGACAAGAAATAACAAGTGTTGGTGAAGGTGTAGAAAAGGGGACCCATGTGCACTATGGTGGTATTGTAAATTGGTGTAACCACTATGACAAACTGTATGGAAGCTCTTCAGGAAATTAAAAGTAGAGCTCTATATGATCCAGCAATTCTTGGGTGCAGTTGCCCCTTGGTGTCCACAGGAGATTGGTTTCAGGACCACCCCGCCTGCCCACCCCAGATAACAAACACCTATGGATGCTCCAGTCATAATGCGTATAACCAACACACATCCTCTCTTGTATACATTAAATCATCTTTAGAGTATTTACAATACTAAATACAATGTGAATGCTGTATAAGTAATGGACAACATGTGGCAAATTCAAATTTTGCTTTTGGAATTTTCTAGAATTATTTTAAACATTTTATTTTATATTGGAGTATAGTTAATTACCAGTGTTATGTTTCAGGAAAACAGCAGCATTCCCTGTGCTCCACAGTAGGTCCTTGTAGGCGACCTATTTTAAATGTAGCAGTGTCTTTTTGGTGGCCAAGTAATATTCCACTGTGTATGCATCACACCTTCTCTAGTTAATCTGTCAGTGGACAGTTAGGTTGTTTCTGTGACTCGGCTGCCGTCAACAGTGCTGCAGCAAACACTGAGGTGCATGTATCCTCCTGAACCGTGATTTTCTCCACATATGTGCCCAGGAGTAGGATTGCTAGATTGTATGGTAGTTCATCTGTTTTCAGTTTTTTAAGGACCTTCCATACTGCTCTCCATAGTGGCTGTACCAGATGACATTCCTGCCAGCAGTGTGGGAGGGCTCCTTTTTCTCTACACCCTCTCCAGCATTTATTATTAGTAGACTTTTTGATGATGGCCATTCTGACTGCTGTGGGGTGATACCTCATTTCTCTAATAAGTAGCAACGTTGAGCATTTTTTCATGTGTCTCTTGGCTACCTAAATGTCTTTGGAGAAACATCTGTTCAGGTCTTCTGCCCATTTTTGATTAGGTGGTTTTGCTGTTGAACCATGTGAGCTATTTTTAAATTTTGGAGATTAATCCATTGTCCATCACATCATTTACAAATATTTTCTCCCATTCTTTGGGTTGTCTTTTCAATGGAATATTACTCAGCCATTAAATAGAATGATATAGTGCTATTTGTAGCAACATGGATGGACCTGGAGATTATCATACTAAGTGAAGTAAGACAGAAAAAAACAAATATCATATGATATCACTTATCAGTGAAATCTAAAAAAGATGATACAAATGAACTTCTTTACAAACGAGAAACAGACTCCCCAATTTAGAGAATAAATTTATGGTTACCAGGCAGGAAAATTGGGAGAAGGGTTAGGTTGGGAATTTGGGATTGACATGTACACACTGCTGTATTTAAAATAGGTTACCTGAAAGGACTTGCTGTATAGCATAGGGAACTCTGCTCAGTATGCTGTAATAACCTAAATGGGAAAATAATTTGAAAAATGATACATGTATATGTATAACTGAATTACTCTGCTGTACACTAACACATTGTTAATTAACTATGCTGCTGCTACTGCTGCTGCTAAGTCGCTTCAGTCGTGTCCGACTCTGTGCGACCCCATAGACGGTAGCCTACCAGGCTCCCCCGTCCCTGGGATTCTCCAGGCAAGAACGCTGGAGTGGGTTGCCATTTCCTTCTCCAGTGCATGAAAGTGAAAGGGAAGTTGCTCAGTCGTGTCTGACTCTTTGGAACCCCATGGACTGCAGCCTACCAGGCTCCTCCCCCCATGGGATTTTCCAGGCAAGAGTACTGGAGTGGGGTGCCATTGTCTTATCTGTAATTAACTATAATATTGAAAAAAAAAACCAAAACAGTAATATGCCCACATAGGACCTTTGAGCACGTTTTAGTAAGGTATCAGTAACTTTTGCTTCCAGACCTTAAGGAAGTCAGTTACTCAGATCCATAAGCTATAATCCATGAACTATGTCTAAAAAGGAAAGGTCAAGGGCTTCATATCTTTGAATTTGCCTACTTGCTACAATCTACTTATAACCCCAAGATTATTACTCGAGGCACTTCTATGGTCATTTGCAGAGAGCCAGAGGGTTTGAGACACCTGAGGTGCACGTTACCAGCTGAGGTTGAACAAGGTAACACTCTGCCTTCTCATTTCAAGCCCTCATACTATAAGCAAGTAAACCTTTTGTGGTCTATTTAGTTCCACATTTTTCAGATTGTTCTGCATATTGTTGTTTAAAATGGCCCCCAGCTGTAATGCTGAGGTGGTATCTAGTGTTCGTAAGCACATGAAGGCTGTGATGCACCTTCTGGAGAAAATACAGTGTTAGATAAGCTTCATTCAGGCACAGGCGACAGTGCTATTGGCCACGAGTCATTGTTGATGAGTCAGCAGTCATACATGAAACAAGGTGTCTTTAAACAGAAATGCATGTAAAATGTTATACATTGATCAGTTGATGAAAATATTGTGTCCAGAAGCTCATTAGAACCTAACTCTGTGTTTCCCCTAGGTGTGATATTTTAGCATTCCCCACTTTATTATTTACAGTGACTTTATAGAACATAACCACCATGAATGATGAGAATCAGCTGTATATTGTTTCCTTAGAATCCAGGTAGAAAAGTTTTACTGTTGGGATTAAAAATCACCTCTTCTACAGAACCAAACATTCACATGAAGGAGATGATCCAGCTGATCAGTGCGCCTTACCTCACTGCTGGGAGATGAGCAACTTGCTTCTCCCCAGGTAAAGCCACTGTCCCGATCTCTGCTCTCTGAAATTGGTTGGGGGACTCTGCAACCTTGCGGAGGCTCAGGACAGATAAAAATCAAATCTACAGTGTTTGGGAAAAAGTTTTCCCAAACTTGTTCTGTTCAACAGGCTGAACATCATGATAATAGGCATTGGTTTCTAACAAGGTACTTAAAATACCTAAAGTGTGTGTTCTTACTAGGGATGAAAATGGTTTTTTGGAAAATGAAAAGTAAATCTTAGCTATTACAGTGGTATGTGGAAAGATGGAGAAAACGAAAAGAAAGCTTGCCATTTTTGACAACATGAATGGACCTTAGGGCATCATACTAAGTGAAATCAGAAAATGGCACACACTGTATGATTTCACTTATACGTGGAACCCAAGAAAACAAAACCCAAAACACAACTCCTAGGTACAGAGAACACATTAGTGATTGCCAGAGGTGGGTGTGGGTCAATGTGTGAAGGGCGTCATAAAATTTATAAGTCATGGGGATGTAAGGTACAGCATAGTGTGTGTTATTATGTATTGATTGCATATTTGAAATTTGCTAACAGAGTAGATCTTAAAAGGTCTCATCCCAGGAAAAAACATTTAACTATGTATAGTGACAGATTCTAGCTAGCCTTACTGTTGTGATCATTTTACAGTATTTAAAAATATCAAGTCATTATGTTGTACACCTAGAACTAATATGTCAGTTATCTCAGTTTAAAAACTGTGTTGGTCACCTAACAAGTTTTATAATAAAGTAACTGTATCATTAAGGATCAGAAGAATACAGAGGCTGAGTTAGAGGAATGTACATTATAAAATTAATTTTTTTTCTCTTATTACATTCAGTTAATCATAGATTGGTTATGATTCTAAAAGGTATTTGTCCAAAAAAAGAAATAGTTAATGAGAACTAAACCTCCAGTGAGATGTTTTGTTTTTACTCTTCAAAGTAGAAAGTTAAAACATTGGCTGTGTTCAGTGTTTTTAAAATGACTTTATTGAGCAGCCTTATATGTTGTTAGAGTATTTGTTGAAAATAATTTGGCAGTGTGTATCAAGAACATTTTAAATGGTGTAAACTTTGGCCCAGTAAATTTCACATCTAGGAATCTATCTTAAGGAAATAATTGAAAATCCAGACAAATCTATGCACAGAGATCTTCCTGTTTAGAGTTGTCTGTAAAGAGGAATTGGAGACAATGGCCAGTATTAGAAGAATGACCAAAGTATAGAAATACATTTCTATACATTGTACAGGATGCTGTACCTAAAGATGACGTTAAGAGTTGAGAGTGATAAGTATGTTGTGTTAGTTGCTCAGTCATGTCTGACTCTTTGTGACGCCATAAGCTGTAACCCACCAGGCTCTTCTGTCCATGGAATTCTCCAGGCAAGATTCCTGGTTTGGGTTGCCATTCCCTGCTTCAGGGTATCTTCCCGATGCAGGAATCGAACCTGGGTCTCCTGCATTGGGAACAGATTCTTTACCGTCTGAGCCATCAGGGAAGCCCTCATTTTATTACATTTCACTGAATTTAAAAAGTTTTGTGGCAACTCTCGAGCAATTGATCAATACTGTTTTTCTAAGGGCATTTTCTCAATTCATGTCTCTGTCACACTTGGGTAATTCCTTTATTTCACACTTTTTCATCATTATTGTTATGATGGTCTGTGATCAATGATCTTTCACTGTTGAAATTGTTTTGGGGTGCCACTACCTTTGTACATATAAGATGGTAAGGTTAATTGGTAAATGTGGTCTGACTGCTCCACTGACTGGCTGTGGTCTTGTGTCTCCCTCCCTCTCCTTGAGCCTCTCTATTTCCTGAAGACACAGCATTATTAAAATTAGATCAGTTAATAATCCTACAGTGACCTTGAAGTGAAAGGAAAAGTTGCACATCTCACACTTTAAGCTAAAAGCTAGAAATGATTAAACTTAGTGAGGAACGCATGTAAAAATGGGCCAGAAGATACTCCCTCTTGTGCAAGTTAGCCAAGTTATGAATGCAAAGAAAAAGTTGCTGAAGGAAGTTAAAAGTGGTACTCCAGTGAACACACAAATGATAAGAAAGCAAAACAGCCTTACTGCTGATGATGGAGAAAGTTTTAGTGGTCTGGATAGAAGGTCAGACCAGCCACAACATTCCTTTAAGCCAAAGGCTAATCCAGAGCAAGGCCCTAATTTTCAATCCTGTGGAGGCTGAGAGGTGAGGAAACTGCAGAAGAGAAGTTTGAAGTTGAGATTTAAAGAAGGAAGCCGTCTCCATAACAAAAGGGCAAGGTAAAGTAGCGAGTTATCCAGAAGATCTTGCTAAGATCATTAATGAAGGTGGCTACACTACACAGACTTGCAGTGTGGCTGAAACACCCTCCTGTTGGAAGAAGAGGCCATCTAGGACTTTCCATAGCTGGAGAGAAGTCAGTGCCTGGCTTCAAAGGACAAGCTGCTGACTCTCTTGTTAGGGGCCAGTGCAGCTGGTGATCTTACCATTCTGAAAATCCTAGGGTCCTTAAAAATTAGGCTGGTTATGCTTTTGCTAGTCATGCTACATGTGCTCTGTAAATGGAGCAACAAAATCTGGATGACAATACATGGCTTCCTGAAAATTTTAAGCTCATTGCTGAGACCTACCGTTCAAAAAAAAAAAATTCCTTTCAAAATATTATTGCTCATTGACAGTGTACCTGGGTCATCCAAGAGCTCTCATGGAGATGTACTTATGATTAATGTTGTTTGCTAACACAGCATTCATTCTGTAACCCATAGCTCAAGGAGTCATTTTGACTTTCAAGTCTTATTATTTGAAGAAAAAACTCACGAGGCTATCACTGCCGTAGATGTGGCTCCTCTGATATATCTGGGCAAAGTAAATTGAAAATCTGCTGGAAAGGATTCACCATTCTAGATGTCATTAAGAAGATTTGTAATTCATGGGAAGAGGTCAAAATATCGACATTAACAGCAGTTTGGAAGAAATTGACCAGACCCTCAGGGATGATTTTGAGGGTTGCAAGACCAGTGGAGGAAGTGACTGCAGATAGAGTAGAAGCAGCGTGAGGACTAAGATTGAAAGTTGGGCCTAGGGGACTGGCCCGGTGGCCAACACTCCGTGCTCTCAGAGCAGGGGGCCGACATTCGGTCCCTTTTCAGGCAGTTAGGTTCTACGTGCCACAACTAAAGCTCCCATGTGTCACAACTAAGACCCAGTGCCGCTGAATACATAGGTAGAAAATACTTTACAAATGTTGAACCTGAAGGTTTGTCTGAGTTGCTATAATCTCATGCTAAATTTTGACAGCTGAGGACTTGATTCTTAGGGATGAGCAAAGAAAGTGGTTTCTTGAGATGGTGTCTACTTCAGGTGAAGATTCTGTGAAAATTGTTGAAATGACAACAAAGGAGTTAGAATATTACATAAACTTGATAAAGTAGTGGCAGAGTTTGAGAGGATTGACTAATTTTGAGAGAAGTTCTACTGTGGGTAAAATGTTATCAAACAGCATTGCATTCTACAGAAGACAGTGTTCCTGGAAGAAAGAGTCCATCAGTGCAGCAAACTTCTCAGTTGTCTTATTTTAAGGAAGTGCTACAGCCTCCCTACCCCAGCCTTCAGTGACCAGTACCCTGATCAGTCAGTAGCCATTATCAATGAGGCAAGACCCTCTAACTAGCAAAAAAAATTATGACTCCCTGAAGCCTTAAATGATGTTTAGCATTTTTTTTAGCAATAAAGTAGTTTTTAAATTAAAGTGTGTACATTTTTAAGACAGTGCTATTGCATACTTAATAGACTACACCATAGTGCAAACCTTAACTTTTATAAGCCACAGAAAACCAAAAATTCATGAGACTCATTTTATTGCAGTGATCTGGAACCAATATCTGAGGTGCTTGTACTCAAAATTTAATATATGTGGTGACCTTAGTTTCTACCTATAGGTAATACAAAAGAAAAAAACTAGAAAGAACCTCTGGGTGGTAGGAATTTTCGGTGAGTTTCTTCCCATTGCTTCAGGTAGGACTTTTTATAATCAAGAGTGATATAAAGAAGAATGGTGTACACAATGAAAATTACAGTTGTGACCATTGGCTTACACAAGTCACGTTGTACCTTTTAGCTACGGAAGCTGAGCGAGATGTGCCAGAACTTTATCACCAAAGAAAAGGGGAAATAGCAAGATGCTGGATCAAGTACTGTTTGACTCTCATGCAGAATGCCCAACTTTCCATGCAGGTAATACAGTCAAAAGTGATCTTTTCTGTCTTAAACAGTAGGATGTAAGTAAAAGCTTAAAATGGGAAGTATGCTCATTGGGCTCACTGCATGTGTATTATTCGTGGCATGCAGAAAGCTTATTTCTTGCTTTCCCTGTCTCATCCTGTTCAAATCTTACTCATCCATTAAGGCTGTCTCAAACAGCACCTCTTCCTTCAAGACTTGCCATTGGATAGATCATAAGCCCCACCAGAGGGGAGTCTTCATCATATTCATACTATGTACCGGTTTCTAGACATAACAGGTGCTCAAAAACTATTGAATGTATATACGACTCTTAAACCCTACGGATCTCTTCTCCCTCAAGAACCCTCCCTAAGTCACTTGACTTTTTATTATTGTTATTCATATTCTTATCTTATTCCTTTACCTCTTCTTAGACTGTAAGCAACCTGATGGCAGGAAATCTTACTAATCTTTATATACTTTAGACAGTAAATATATATACTGATAAAAATATAAGTATAAATGTATCTGGAAACAGCCCTGCTAGTTGGTGGCTGTGTCTCCATGGCAGTTAACTTTTCTTTGTCTCAGTTTCCTCACAAGTAAGATGGAGATAGCAATAGTACTCAATAGTGTTCTGAGTTAAATATGTATAAAGGGCTCAGAAAGTGTCCAAGAGGTAACTAAGTCCTCAATCACTGTTGACTCTCATTTTGGATACCACTATTATTAATCCATACTTAATGGATTCTAGTTCCTAATCAGAGCTCTGGTGGCTCGGACGGTGAAGGATCTGCTTGCAATGCAGGAGACCCCGATTCTTTCCCTGGGTCAGGAAGATTCCCCTGGAGAAGGGAATGGCAACCTGTTCCAGTATTCTTTTCTAGAGAATTCCATGGACAGAGAAGCCTGGAGGGCTACAGTCCCTGGGGTCACAAAGAGACATGACTGAGAGACTAACACTACAGAGGAAAACAAATCATTTGGATGCATATTCTCCAGGAGACTTTCCTGGAGGAGTTGTCATACCTCTTTTCTGTTTACATACATTAAAGTTTAACCATTTTTTACTAGTAAATATAGAACCTTGTGAAACTATTGTACAAAATAAAAACAAACAAACCACAAAACCCCAGAAGCAGAAGTGTTTCAAAGGTGAGAGCACTTTGGAGGTCGAGGGTAAAGATGAGGCATATTTGGAAAAGGAAGGGTGTGGGGAGAAGAACTAGGGAGTTTTATGTCTAGAGAAATTGCAGCTCGGAAAATCTGTCAGCGTTCTTCTGCTCAGAAGGCAGTCTAAAAAGTGTGTAAATAAAGACACCGCCAGGAAGCAAGTAAACAAGATTAGAGGCTTAGGCCTGCATTTGAAGTGATTGTGTCAAACAGAGTGCCCTGTGGCTTACTCTTGCCATTCCTTTAGTCTGTGCTTTCCAGACTGGGCACTGGAATTTACCACTTGCTTGTTTTAAACTCACATAGTGACCGCACTACTAAATTACTCAGATTTCCTTTAATCTGACTGTTACTTTAGCTTCATCCTTTGATCATCTGCTTACCTGAAAAGCCTTCTTTAATTCAAGTTTAATAACATATGCAAATTTAAGTATTTATTTCTGATAGGTTTATAGTAGTCATTGTACTATGATGAACAAAAATAGACCTGGTTTTTTACGTCATATGGAAGTGCAACTTTAGTAAATCCCACAAAGGAGAGACACAAGATATATCTTAAGGACTTCAACTATTAGTCGCACAATAAATGTTCTGGCTTTTAAAATTAAAAAAAAAGTCACAGTGGGAGGAAGTAACATCTGAAGGAAGCTCTGGGAATGCGTAGGAATTTCTAGACTGGAGAAAAAGCACAGCATTCTGAGGAGCTAAAGCAGCATGTTGAAAAGTTCTGAGGTGTACGGAGCATGGTGGTGGAAATGATGGAGCAAGGCTTGTGAGGCTGGAGCAGAGAGCGTGTGTGATAGAAGATCGAGTTAGAGAAGGGCTGGAACATGCTGAGCCTTCCATAACTGGAAGCCTTGGCGGGGGGCAGGAGGGTTTGGACTGATCACTTAGGTGGCAGAATGGAGGACTGGGGGAAGGCAGGCGTGGACGAGGAAGAATACTCAGGTCACTGGAACAGTGGGGTGAGATGTGAAGGGAGCTTGGTCTAGGATGGTGGCAGAAGAGATGGTGGAAAAGAGTGGGTGCAAGAGGTTATTTAGGGGGCAAGACAGAAAGGATTTGATGATAGACATGAAGTGTGGGCTAAGAGAGGAGAGAGACATCAAAGATGAATCTCCCGCAATGGCTGGCTGTCCAGATCGAGGGAGTGACCTTCACTAAAATAAGAGTAGAATAGGAACCTGTTTGTGGAAGAGGGATAGTTCCATTGTGGACATGCTGAGGATGAGGGGTCCTAGTCTCCTGAGAGGAGCAGGAGGTGTGTGAGGCACTTTAGTTATGAAGTCTAATAAGAGCTTGGTGTACCTGAAGATTTGTGGGTCCTCCTCCTGTGGGTGGTGGTTGCAACCATGGACACAGATGGAGACACCCGTGTAGAGCTGTGCTGAGCAATAGAAGTAGAAAACCAGCTACTGAGGTCACTAGAAGCTTTCTAGTGGCTACATTGTGCCCAGTGCTAAATCGCTTTAGTCATGTCCAACTCTTTGTGACGCCATGAACTGTGGCCCGCCAGGCTCCTCTGTCCTTGGGATTCTCCAGACAATAATACTGGAGTAGGTTGCCATGCCCTCCTCCAGGGGATCTTCCCGACCCAGGGATCGAACCCGTGTCTCTTATGTCTCCTGCATTGGCAAGTGGGATCTTTACCACTAGCACCACCTGGGAAATGGCTACATTAGACAAACAAAAAAGCAGGTGAAATTAATTTTAACCTATATTTCTTCCACCTAGAATATATAAAGAAGTATTCATATCTATTTGTCATTAATACTAAAAAGTTGTTGCACTATTTTATAATTTGTACCAAGTCTTGGAAATTTGGTGTATATTATTTTACACTGATCACATCTCAGTTTGGACATTTCAGATGCTCAGTAGTCATCCACGCGCAGCACATGACTCTGTTCTGAACAATGCAGATCTAGAGAGAAGACTTTTCAAATGAAGAGAAGAGCTGGCCTTGGGGCTGACCACTGGTTATCTGATGTTTAATTTTATCATCTAGGAAGAAAAGAATGAACTGACTATTTTTCTACCATCTTAGTTCCTTCCTCTTTTTTTTTTTTTGCCCCAGAAGGTAGGGGAGATAACTTTAACTATGATGGTAGATTTAACACTGTCTTTATTTTAATATCTTTGAGGGATCTAGAGCATTCCTCTCTAGTATATTTTATTAAGTAACTTAGCATAAACATCATGCTGTTAACGGAATTTCTTTGCAGTATTTTTAAGACAGATTTCAGCCTTACTCTAATGTTAAAATATCAATACTAACAATGTATTACATGTGTGTAATATTTCTTAGCTCTTTATGTTATCTGAAGGAGTAACTATAAATGAGTTAGTTCCCCAAAGAGGAAAGTAATAAAGAGTTTAGTTGTGTTATTTACTTTTTTTCCTAGTTTCTTTCATTTTTAATTACTTGGACTATAACTAGAAAGAAGTCAGGATTTCCTGGTGGTCCAGTGGCTAAGACTCCACGCTCCCAATTCAGGAGGCCTGGGTTCTATCCCTGGGTCAGGGAACTAGATCCTGAATGCCTGCAAGTAAGAATTTGATTGCCACAAACTAAAAAGCCCCACATGCCACAATTAACAACTGGATCAGTCAAATAAAATAGATAAATATTAAAAAAAAAAAAAAACTAGGAGTTTTAAAAAGATGTGAGCTTCCCTGGTGGCTCAGGTGATAAAGAATCTGCCTGCAGTGTGGGAGATCTAGGTTCGATCCCTGGGTCGAGAAGATCTCCTGAAAAAGGGAATGGCAACCCACTCTAGTAATCTTGCCTGGGAAATCCCATGGACAGAGGAGCCTAGCAGGCTACAGTCCATACGGTCACAAAGAGTTGGACACAACTGAGTGACTAAAAGATGTGATTATAATACCTTCCTTCACCAGGTTGGGAAGTAAGAGGATTTTCTTGTCTTTACTCCTGTGTGTTAGTTGCTCAGTCATGTCCGACTCTTTGCAACCCCATGGACCGTAGCCCGCCAGGCTCCTCTGCCCATGGACTTCTCCAGGCAAGAACCTTGGAGTGGGCAGCCATTCCTTTCTCCAGGAGGGTCTTAACTTTGCTTTAGTACTGGCAGCAGGAGACAAGTCAGTGTCTGTCTTCCTTAACCATAATTTATTTCTTTCTTTCAGGACAACATAGGAGAGCTTGATCTTGATAAACAATCTGAACTTAGAGCTTTAAGGAAAAAAGAACTAGATGAGGAAGAAAGCGTTAGGAAAAAAGCTGTGCAGTTTGGAACCGGTGAACTGTGTGATGCCATCTCTGCAGTGGAAGAGAAAGTGAGCTATCTGAGACCTTTAGATTTTGAAGAAGCCAGAGAGCTTTTCTTAACCGGTCAGCACTATGTCTTTGAGGCAAAAGAGTTCTTTCAGATTGATGGTTATGTCACTGACCATATTGAAGTTGTCCAAGACCACAGCGCTCTTTTTAAGGTGCTTGCATTCTTTGAAACCGACATGGAGAGACGGTGCAAGATGCATAAACGCAGAATAGCTATGCTAGAGCCCCTGATCGTGGACCTCAATCCACAGTATTACCTGTTGGTCAACAGACAGATTCAGTTTGAAATTGCACATGCTTACTATGATATGATGGATCTGAAGGTTGCCATAGCTGACAAGCTGAGGGATCCTGATTCACACATTGTGAAAAAAATCAATAATCTGAATAAGTCAGCACTGAAGTACTATCAACTCTTTTTAGACTCTCTGAGAGACCCAAATAAAGTCTTTCCTGAGCATATAGGGGAAGATGTTCTTCGCCCTGCCATGTTAGCTAAGTTTCGAGTTGCCCGCCTCTATGGCAAAATCATCACTGCAGATCCCAAGAAAGAGCTAGAAAATTTGGCAACATCATTGGAACATTACAAATTTATTGTTGATTACTGTGAGAAGCACCCTGAAGCTGCCCAGGAAATAGAAGTTGAGCTAGAGCTTAGTAAAGAGATGGTAAGTCTTCTTCCAACAAAAATGGAGAGATTCAGAACCAAGATGGCCCTGACTTAATGATCCTTGTTTCTAATGACAGAAGATGTGCAATATTGAGGAGACTTTTTCCCCCTTAGTTAAACAGACCCAGTTCCATTGTGATGTTTAACTTAATAGCCAGGTGAGTGCTGTTTGAACTGGAGATACAGTCAGACCAATTGAGTCTTTGCTAGGACCTTAATCAGTATAATTAATAAATTATACCTAATTATGTAAATACATTGCCTTGTTAAAGTGACATGTGATTGGTATTTTAGATTGCTCGTTTCCTATTTAAATATAAGCCTTTTCTGCCTCATTTTCAAAAAGTAGGTTTTTTGTTGGCTAATATTTATTTGATGGATTTGTTAAGGGAAAAAATGCTAATGCTGGCCAATATACCTGGGGGGCAAGCTTTTACTGTATTAAAATTGAAAAAGTAACTTCTTGTAGTTATTCTTCCCAAAATATTTACTTTCCTAAAAAAAAAAGTTTCTGAGATATTAAAATACTAAGTTATGTTGTAAAATATTGTAGTATGTTTCATTATAGAGAAAAAAGGGCCTTGTTGGAAATAAAATAAATTGATTTGTTTCACTAACAAAATCTTCCATTTATTCTCTTGTCTTCTTGTAAGAATTGGTTTATTTTTGATACTTCAAAACTATTACCTTATTTGAAGCCAGAGAAGAATATTTCTTTGGTAATGTTGTACAGAGAGGACACACAAAATCTGACTGAGTATCCTTACTGAAATACTACCATGCACCAGAAAAGTTCTACTGGCTCCAGTTTCTTAGATGATCCTAGTGAACCTTAAAGCCTTGTTGAAAAAAAATCTGTACATAATAACATTGTTAGTATATGTTATTTTAAGTAGATGCAGGATTGAAATGGAGCTCCTTGTCAGATAGTGCAAAATTCAAGATCAGTTGTAAAATTTGATACAGAGAATAGCACTGTATGTTAACCTAGTCCCAATTGTTCTGAAGCCAAGCCCAAGATTCTGTGATGTTTATGTATGTGTGGTAAATACCTTGCTTTTCCTTTGAGGTCAGTTTGCTGGAGGGGGTTGGGGGTGTGAATCTTTGAATGTAACAGCATTGTGTGATTCACTGAATATTTAATACATTAAATATCTACTGTGGGTCAGGCACTGTTCTTGCTTTTCTGAGCTTAGAGGATACAACAATGAAGAAGATCAAGGTCCTGTTCTCATGGAACAAGTAAATAGAGAAGCAAGAAGATTTCAGGTCATGAATGCTATTAAGAAGGAAACCAGAGGGACTTCCTAGTGGCCCAGTGGCTAAGACTCCCCGCTTCCGCTTCAGAGGGCCCAGGTTTGATCCCTGGTCAGGGAACTAGATCCCACATTCTGCAACTAGAGATCCTGTATGCTGCAACTGAAAGAGCCTGCATGCCACAGCTAAGACCAGTGCAGCAACATAAATATTTTTTTAAAAAGGAACCAGAATGCTGGGTTGACACTTAATGGGAAGTGGAGCTCATTTAGTGAAAGTGACCTGAAAGGCTGCTGAAAAGGTGGGAAGTGACACTGAGATAAGAATTTAATGGGCTAAGAGGGCAGAATCACTGCAGATAGTGGCTGCAGCCATGACATGCAAAGATGCACGCTCCTTGGAAGAAAAGCATGACAGACCAGGAAGCATATTAAAAAGCAGAGCCATTACTTTGCCGACAAAGGTCCCTCTAGTCAAAGCTGTAGTTTTTTTAGTAGTCACATACGGGTGTGAAAGTTGGACCATAAAGAAAGCTGAACGCCAAAGAACTGATGCTTTTGAAATGTGGTGGTGTTCTTGGACTGCAAGAAGATCAAACCAGTCAGTCCTAAAGGAAATCAGTCCTGAATATTCATTGGAAGGACTGATGCTGAAGCTCCAATACTTTGCCATGTGATGTGAAGAACTGACTCATTGGAAAAGACCCTGACGCTGGGAAAGATTGAAGGCAAGAGGAGAAGGGGACGACAGAGGATGAGATGGTTGGATGGCATCACCGACTCAATGGACATGAATTTGAGCAAGCTCAGTTGGTGATGGACTGGGAAGCCTGGTGTGCTGCAGTCCATGAGGTCGCAGAGTTGGACACGACTGAGCAATTGAACTGAACTGACTGAAAAGAGCAGCAAAATCAGTATTCTTTGGGAGAGTATTCCAGAGAATATGAGGCCCTCAGGCTGGACTGAACTTAGGAAGAAGTTTTGAATTTGAGAAGACAGGAAAGGCCTGTGTGACTGCAGCAGAGGAGGTGGGAGCCAGATGGGGTGGGGCAGGTGTGGGAGAGGACTTTGTAGATGAGGGTAAGGAGTTAGGATTTTATTATAGGCTTAGTGGGAACATTGGTAGATTTTTTTTTTTTTTTTTTAGGGAGAACATGATCTGATTGGCATATTAACGAAAAACTGATCTGGGTTCTGGGGTGGAGAACAGATTGTAGGGAGATGGGGGGAAGTGCCGAAAGAAGCAGGGAGACAAGCCGCATTCCATTAGGATTAATCCAAGGGCGATCGAGTAGGGATGGAGAGAAGTGGATAGATTCAGAATGTGCTTTGGAAGTAGAACCACAGGACGTGCTAGAGGATTATGTGGAAGGCCTGAGAGGGAAAGGAGTTAGGAACCGTATTAGGTTGAAATGTGCAGGAGAAGCACATGTCTCTGAGGGAGATGTGGGGTTAGAATAAAGAATTCTGTTTAGGATACTAAGATACTTTAGATGGAATGATTGCTAACGGCCTCTTTTAATCAGACTTGAAAGTGAAGGTATCAAGAGGAGGCAAAGAGGGGAGGGAGGTTGACTGGGGATGTGAGACGGCTCTGCATCTCAGGTCCGCTCATTTCTTTCAACCCTCTTGAGAACTGACTCTAGAACAAGTCCCCCTGTTAAAAGCCTTTCTTGATATGGCCGTTTTGTTCTCAACACGATTCAGTCTCGTACCCCTTTTATAGCCATTCAGGTGTTTCCTTAACGACTGAGCTCTTTTTGTGTGCTGCTGCTGCTGCTAAGTCACTTCAGTCGTGTCTGACTCTGTGCGACCCCATAGACGGCAGCCCACCAGGCTCCCCGTCCTTGGGATTCTCCAGGCAAGAACACTGGAGGCGGGTGCCATTGCCTTCTGCGTGTTCTAGTTGTGCTAAACTCGAGAACATGATCTGTAAGGCACAGCCTCTTAAACCCTGATAGCTTTTCCTCCTCTCAACTGTTACTCAACTTGCTTTTAAAAGGTAAAGTTCAACTGTAACAGGCACTTGTCTTAAAACCAGTCTTTATCCTCGTAACCATCAACATACTTTGCTATTTTCTATTTGCTATCCAGTGACTTTTCATGTTTTAAGACTTTGTCTTTAGTTATCAGCAGAAAATCTGGCTGCTTCATGGCCTTCACTGTTCACAGAACCTGTTTCACAGACTGCTCTCCTGAGCGCAGGGTTCCAGAGACAGGCTGTTCTCTGAGACTTTGTTGTTTCCCTGGATTAGTAGTTCTCTAACTTGTTGGTCTCAAGGCCCTTTGCACTGAAAATGGAAGATGCCAGAGAGCTTTTGTTTTATGTAGGTTATAAGGTTATCTCTTTCTGTGTTTACCCTATTTGAAATCTAATTTTGGGAAACTTTAATAATTGAATGTAATGTTAATAAATCCATTGGTTTTTTGGGTTTCTTTTTTAGCTGCATCCTGTGGCATGTGGGATCTTAGTTCACTGACCAGGGATCGAACCCACAGCTTGTGCAGTGGAATTGCAGAATATTAACCACTGGACCACCAGGGAAGTCCCTGGATATAAACAGTTTTATGAAAAAAGTGGAAAACTTTACATTTTCTTTAGAAAAAGTGGCATACTTTACATTTTTGAAACATAATGTCTGACTGAATAAAAAACAGGTTGACTTTCATAATTGGTGTGATGTAACATGTCATGTAGCCTTTGGAAAACCCCACTGTACATTTGTGACAGTGTGAGTGAACAAAATAATGTTATATTATGAAAATAGTTTCATGGGACATCATGCTCCAGTCTGAGGTTCCCTGGGCCCTACCTTAAGAACTGCTGCCCTACTTTATCTCCAAAATAAATAACTCATAAAACTCAACAACAAGAAAAAACAACTGCCAGGATCCAGCCCCAGTGGATCCAGGGTGATTCGAAGGGGAGATGGATAGGCGAGGAAAAACTTATTTATTAATATAGAAATATAAGATTAGCTTAAGAAATAATAGTATAGTAGGAAAATTAGGTGGAGAAAAGAGGCCGAATAACTTGGCTTACGGGGAAGGCCAATAATGTTCCAGACAAGGAGCTTGCACCATCTATGTTGGGCCACCAGTGCCCGCTTGAATATCTAAGGGTGCCCCGCCTTAGGCGCCCTTTCACACGGGTCTTAGAAGCCAGAACAAGTAAGTATACTTGGTGAGCCACCCCGCTCCAGATGGGAATTCAGCCTGAAATTAAAGTAAAGAAGAGACGGGGGAAACCAGTCCAGCGACTGGCTCCGGCCCCTATTGTTCAGAAGGCTTTTTATACTTTTTTTGATTGTACATAGAGATCAATGGGTAATACAAAATTATGCAGTGTTAGCCCAGATTCTTATCAAAACCAGGCTTTTCTCTCTGCATACCTAGTTGTATATACAAGTCTTAGGTAATTTACATCATCTTCCAGCCAAAAGGGCCAATTAATATTTTACAGCCTTTTTTCTGATAAGGGTTTGTCAACCAGAAGACTTATTTGTGTTGATCTTCCCAAAGTCTGGTGCCACTCTCAGAAAGCACTAAATAAAGTTACATTCTTACATAGCAAAGATACAGCAATTTATAACAAGTAAAAGGAGTACAGTGATTTATAACAAAAAAGTAATTAACTCAAAAGTCTAGTGTTGCTAACATCAAAACTACTATATATCTTTTTCCTNGAATCCCAGGGACAGGGGAGCCTGGTGGGCTGCTGTCTATGGGGTTGCACAGAGTCAGACACAACTGAAGCGACGTAGCAGCAGCAGCAGCAGGAGCAGCTGGTAAAGGAGGAATTACTGATCTCGAGGGAACCCGCCTTGCCTTGGCCCAATGGTGAGGATAGGGACCAAGACCCCCTTTTAGCCTCTGTCTGGGCTGAAGAGACAGGAGGGGGCTCCAGGGTTGGGCAGAGAGGGACACTGGATAAACCACTCCCCCACTCTCCCCCTCCCCACACCAGGCCCTCTTACTTGGGGTGCCTGATGGGGACTTCCAGCACCAACTCTGGAGGGATTTGGAAGAGCTCTGGGTCATTGCCATTCGCCTGGAGCAGGAGCGGCAGGACATCGAAGCGGCTTCGTGGGGGTTTCCAGCCCTGCTGTATGCAGATCTGCAAGTAGAGCCACCAGGTCAGACCACTGAGCCCCAGGCCCTCCAGAGGCAACAGGGGTGAGGGGAGGGGCAGAGGTCCCAGGGCCCCCCAGCGGCCCCTTCCTCTGGAGGCTCCGGGCCACGCCACCTCCTACATGAAGTTCTCCCTGATATCATCACGTAACTAGTACAACTTCCCGCGGTTCCACAGGACAGAAAACAAACCCGTCCTCCAGCCCCTCACTTGGTGATGTTTTCTGGGCCTTCCCTGCCCTCTGAGAACTCCCGGAGCAAGGGTTGAACTGACACTTGCATTGGAAGTATTTGCACTCCATGCCCTGAGTGCAAAGACACGAAGAAAATCTACCAAATTGGATGACGGCAGATCTCTCAGAATGACCACAGAAAAATGCACCTGTTAGAGCAGCTAACTGTATGAAGCAGAATGGCGACTGAGTTGGTGACAAATAAAAGGGGACCCAAGCCTGTATGCCTGAGGTGTTCCAGGCGTGGGGTCTGCCTATGATGCTTCCCATGGGCATAGATGCTGGAAGCTTCCAGGCCTTACCTGTGCTACCTGTGTACATCACCACCTGGAAGGAACCTGGATGGAGAGCAGGTGGGGTTCATGTTCCCAGTGGCTTGCATGAACTGACTTGGGCTGCCAGCAAGAATGGGGTGCTGGAGAGTCAAGTTCATGCGGAGAGGGGTTGTGTCAGTGGCCAGCAATGTTGTACAGAGGAATGAATGAATGGATGAAGGGGATGAGGCTGACATACACCTCACTCAGAAGAGGTGGCGCCAGGGACTCCCTGGTGGCTAGGACTCTGCACTGCCGATGCAGAAGGCTTGAGTTCAATCCCTGGTCAGGGAACTAGATCCTACATGCTGCAACTAGGAGTTTGCATGGCACAACTTAAGATTCCACATCGACTAAAAGACCCCACATGCAGCAACTAAGACCCAGTGCAGCCAAATAAATAAGTATTTTTTAAAAAAGAAAAGAAAAGATGACGCTAGATATGACTTCCACATACTAGTTCCCCCCCTTCCTGGGGGAAGGCAGGAGATTTGGCCTGTACTTCTAGCTTTCCCTCTGCTATTGCAGTAGCCTTGGATAATGCATTTGCCCAGTCTGAGTGTGACTCAGTCTACTCATCTGTGAAATGGGACAACTGTTCCCATCATGAGGGTTGGGTGATGAAACGACATGAAAATGACCAGCTGTAACAGAACCAGCTGGACTGCAGGCAGACAGACAGAGCGGGAGGTCTGGAGGTGAGTCAGCTGCACCTACTGCCTGCTCTCTCTATGATGATATTAAACCAAGAAACGTCTGTGGATGAGAGTCTGGGTGGGGGAGGGGGAGGGGAGTCTACCTCCGTGAACTCCACGTTGGCTGGGTCCCCCAGGATGGAGCCATCGGGCTGCTTGTAGCCAGCGTAGCGGATGAGTTGGGAGTTCCAAACGCGGAAGTCGTGCTTGCCGTCGGTCCTCTGGGGAAATATAGTGATCGCAGATCTGCGGTGGAGAGAGGGGCACATTTGGCATCGGGGCTGGGCGTGCACTTCAGAGAAAGACTGAAAGAGGAGCTGCTCAGGTCAGCAGCGCACAAGGCTCAGGGTGGATTCACATCTGCTCCGAGGCCCCCAGGGCCCATGCAGCAGCTGCTGGAAGGGCTGGGACTCTGCTCTGTCCCTCCACTGGCCACTAGGTGAGGAAGGGCAGAGGAAGGGAAGCCCCGGGCCAGCTCGCAGAAGGAAACAAATGCTTCTCCAACTGGAGTCTTTTGAACAATCTTGACTTGGGCCATTTTTCCAGAAAGTTCTTTTGCAGCAGGTAATCCTCGGGGGGATAAAAAATCATCAGGCTCTGTTTCCTCTTAAGAACTCACCACTGATTCCCAGTTTCAGTCTTTCTTTTACCACCATCATTATTGCCCCAGTTGCTCACCCCCTCTACAGATTTATGATTAATAGGAGATCAACTTTCATTTGCACTGATATTTATTTATTTTAAAAAAGTGAAGACTGCCCCTGGCCTTACTCACTCAAACAGGCAACTGTGAGACCCTGTATTATTAGCAAACTTTAGAAAGATGTTGTTGCCTGCAGAAGGCACCTCACTGGAGCCTGGTCCTCTTTTTGTTAAATGGGAGACCAGCAGTTTGGAAAGATGTTCATGATGCCTTATTCTCTTTGGCACCATCAGAAAGACTGAAAAAAAGGAAAGTAACTTTTTCACAAAGTGATTCAATGTAGGGACTTCCGTGGTGGTCCAGTGGTTAAGATTCCGTGTGCCCAAAGCAGGGGGCCCGGGTTCAATCCCTGGTCAGGGAACTAGATGCCATATGCTACAGCTAAGAGCCAATGTGGCAAAAAAAAAAAAAAAAAAAAAACAAGTTGTTCAATTTTATCTTTTGCCAGGAGCTCTTGTCACTTGGACTCATCAGTTCCATCCATAGACCAAACCCGAGGCTATGGAAGCCACGTCCTGGCTTATGTCAACATGGGGGTGACATCACAGGCCCAACTCCATGCTCACAGATCTGCTCCCATTCATATCTTGCCCTGGAGCCCTGCTCCTGCTGCCTGCCTTGGCTGGAGTCCGTTTCTGCTGTCGTGTACCTGATTTCAAGGCCAACTCAAATCTGCCTTCTTCACATAGCATCGCCTGTCCTATCTGGTTCCCAGGGCCTCCTCTGTGAGCACATTTAGATCTTGCTATCTGCACAAGATCGTATTGCATTTAATTCTGCAGGGAGTCGTGTGTCCCACCTTGGGGTGAATCTGGAACCCAGGCTGAAGGTGAAGTCACAGAGGGCCAAAGACGCTCTTAAGAATCTCTTGGCAAGGGTGCCGTGTTGTAGAACACAGACTGAATAAAATTGTCAGCCTTTCCTTCCAGTGTTAAAACACATGGCTGTTTCGCTGACCAGCAGATAACACGTGTTTGTGTTTGTTTGTATTTGTTTGTTTACATATATTTTAAAAGTATGTTTAGAAACTCCAGAGTGACACGCAGTGGGATGGGATGCTTACTGTGTGCAAGAATGAGCCTGGAGGAAGACATGGGACAGCTTTACACCTCCTGTCTCCCAAGTCTCCTGAGCTTGTCATGAAATGGCAAGTCAAATGCCCCATCCTGTTTAAATTTCATCTCTCTCCCTCTCTTCCTCCCTCTCTTATTTTAGATTATTTCTATATATGGCATACATTCTCTTATGGCCTCTCATTGTGTCCAGATGTGTAGTTTAAAACTTGTTAAAAAAAATCAGCTGAATATTTCATCAATAGAAGGTCTCATTTAGACCTCCACCAATAGAAAATTGAAAATAGTAAAGGTGCACTGCCTGGCCTGATGACCCCCATCCCAAATCACTCCATCACAGCATCATTTGAAAACTTTCAAAATAACTCACAAGCTCCTTGAGGCTAAGACCTTAGCTAGGCCATGCTTTAACGCTTAGGATATGCAGTTGAAGGGGGTTCTTTGTTGTTCTCTGAGGGGCAAGGTCTTTTCGGAAAAAGATCTGAATACTAATTTCCCCAGAAGGCCTTAAATGACAGGCTCTTTTCCCACTGGTGGGCTCAGGTGGTAAACACAATTTCCTTCTCAAGGAAGAGACACGTCCAAGAAAAGCCACGCTTAATGCCAATAAGCCACTTCACAGATGAGCTCAGCAGAGCCCAAGGGCTTGTGGGAATATCTTTGCAGTGGTCCTGTGCAGCCCCAAGGTGAGGCTGGTCCTCAGCTGCTGGGAACAGATGCAGGGGGAGGACAAAGGGAGTATGATTAACAAGTGTCATCGCCTGTCTGTGGGGCCTCAGCTGTTCCTTCTCAGCTGCTCCTCTCCCAGCTGAGACTTGCTAGCATGGAAGCCACTAGCTCACATCAGCACCTTTCTGCTTTGGCCTGCACCCTGCAGCTTTGTTCTTGGTGGGAAGTAAGAGAAGTCCCAGATGTGGCTCAGCTTGGTGAAACCAGAAATGGTAGTCCCCATGGCAAAGGGAAGAGATGTTGCATTTGAAATCCCGGAAACCTCGGAGGCAGCTCCAGGTAACAGAGGAGGTGCTGGTAAAAGCGGGTCACCACCAGCAAGGGGGTTTTCCTCTTCCTGGGCATCTGAAACATCTCATCCTGCTTCCTCTAGAGGTTGATATTAAACTGTGGGATGAACGTGACTGTGGTTGCTATACTTCTGCAAACCATGGGGGAGTCTGTGCCTCTTGGGAGAGAAGGCACGTGGAGGTCAGAATGAGGAAGCCAGGCCACCTCTCCCCACGTGGCACTTGCCCCAAGGAAAGAGGGGGAGCAATTCCATGGCAGGGGAGCCAGCTCCAGACTCAAGGGTCAACACTGTGGGGATGTCAGATTCTCTTTCCCCAAGCTGGTTGGCTCACCTGAGGTTCCCTTTGTTGGTGGCATACTTGATGTGGTTACAGATGTAGTTGAACATCCCATGAGCAGTGGTACAGTCTCGGGCATCAAACACCTGTAAGGGGTACAATGTGGGAATGATTGCCTCCTCTTTCCCCATTCAGCCCTACCCAGGGCAGCCCCCCCACCCGATTGGAGAAGCATGCAGAGCCCACCCTAGCTGCTGCCCCTTAGGGGTAGTGAGCATTTCACTACTGAGCCCCACCCTGTGTTTATAGTATCTTTTTATATTCTAATAACTATGGCTAATCAAATCAGGAAAAAATCCCCTAAAAGTAGGCATGGGGTCTAAGTGCCCATGGGAAGGGAATGCTGAGCAGAGGAGTGACTTGTAATGGGCTGCCTGTATCTCCCGTGAGCTTGCTAGGGATTAGGGACTTTGTCACTTTGCCAACAATGGTCCGTACAGTCAAAGCTATGGTTTTTTCAGTGGGCATGTATGGATGTGAGAGTTGGACCATATAGAAGGCTGAGGGCGAAAAATTGGTGCTTTGAAATTGTGGTGCTCAAGGGACTCTTGAGAGTCCCTTGGACAGCAAGGAGATCAAACCAATAAATCCTGAAAGAAATTAACCCTGGATATTCATTGGAAGGACTGATGCTGAAGTTGAAGCTCCAGTACCTTGGCCACCTATTGAGAACAGACGACTCATTGGAAAAGACCCTGATGCTGGGAAAGATTGAGGGCAAGAGGAAAAGGGGGTGACAGAGAATGAGATGGTTGGATGGCATCATCGACTCAATGGACATGAGTTTGAGCAAACTCCGGGAGATAATGAAAGACAGGCAAGCTTGACATGCTGCAGTCCATGGTGTTGCAAAGAATCGTACGACTTAGTGACTGAAAAACAGCAATGGGGACTTAAAAATAAAACAAACAAAAATCAGACAAACATCCCTCGAGACTGATAACTAATCTATTTCCAACTTACAATTATTCTCCAAGGGAAAAAAATCATACCAGGAGATGCAGAATCTAATGCTTTCAGGGGGTAAGCAAATAACATAAATAAGGAAAGAGAGGAGGTGTAAGACAAAAGGGAGGAATGGGGTCTGTGGTAACCTGGAGAGTATAAGCCCTACCTAGAGATGTCAAATTCAGTTTTTAAAAAAGATTGCTTTGGCTGAATAAAACATGACTACAAGCCAGATTTCTGTCCTTTATCAAGCCCATCTTTGCATGAAATGTTCCCTTGGTATCTCTAATTTTCTTGAAGAGATCTCTAGTCTTTCCCATTCGGTTGTTTTCCTCTATTTCTTTGCATTGATTGCTGAAAAAGGTTTTCTTATCTCTTCTTGCTATTCTTTGGAACTCTGCATTTAGATGCTTATATCTTTCTTTTTCTCCTTTGCTTTTCGCCTGTCTTCTTTTCACAGCTATTTGTAAGGCCTCCCCAGACAGCCATTTTGCTTTTTTGCATTTCTTTTCCATGGGATGGTCTTGATCCCTGTCTCCTGTACAGTGTCATGAACCTCATTCCATAGTTCATCAGGCACTCTATCTATCAGATCTAGGCCCTTCAATCTATTTCTCACTTCCATTGTATGGACCTAACAGAAGCAGAAGATATTAAGAAGAAGTGGCAAGAATACACGGAAGAACTGTACAAAAAAGATCTTCATGACCCAGATAATCATGATGATGTGATCACTAATCTAGAGCCAGACATCTTGGAATGTGAAGTCAAGTGGGCATCACTATGAACAGAGCTAGTGGAGGTGATGGAATTCCAGTTGAGCTCTTTCAAATTCTGAAAGATGATGCTGTGAAAGTGCTGCACTCAATATGTCAGCAAATTTGGAAAACTCAGCAGTGGCCACAGGACTGGAAAAGGTCAGTTTTCATT
>SJYV01035352.1:669412-804814 GCA_006410875.1 Neotragus pygmaeus | reverse complement strand
CAAATTTGGGAAACTCAGCAGTGGCCACAGGACTGGAAAAGGTCAGTTTTCATTCCAATCCCAAAGAAAGGCAATGCCAAAGAATGCTCAAACTACCGCACAATTGCACTCATCTCACATGCTAGTAAAGTAATGCTCAAAATTCTCCAAGCCAGGCTTCAGCAGTATGTGAACTGTGAACTCCCTGATGTTCAAGCTGGTTTTAGAAAAGGCAAGAGGAACCAGAGATCAAATTGCCAACATCTGCTGGATCGTGGGAAAAGGAGGAGAGTTCCAGAGAAATCTCTATTTCTTCTTTATTGACTATGCCAAAGCGTTTTACTGTGTGGATCACAATAAACTGTGGAAAATTCTTCAAGGGATAGGAATACCAGACCACTTAACCTGCCTCTTGAGAAATCTGTATGCAGGTCAGGAAGCAACAGTTAGAGCTTATAAAGAGAAGGACAAATCTGTGTTTGTCTGAGAGTCATCATCTGGGGGAGGGACCCCAGGGAATCACTTTCACACAGAGTCTGGGTTTCAGGGGAAGGATCCAAGGTGGAGACAGCCATGGCATAGGAGCCTTGGGTTGGCCTAGGATAAAGTTGCAGGTAATATTTAGGCAGTATCATTTCTAGTTGGTGGTGGGGATGCCATTAGAGGACAAGGAGTGAGGATGAAGGGCTTGAGGAGTAGGTCTCTGGGTTGGGTACCTGGCTGGTTGTGATGGGCATCACCAAGACAGATGAGGAAGCAAAGTGTCTGTGTGACAGCAGGGTGTAGGTGTGAGAAAGTCTTCAGGCCAGGGCAGACAGGAGATGGATGTTGAGGATGGAAAAAGGATTCGCTGGGAGAGTCTCTAGACCTAGGGTGCAGTGGGAATGTGACTGGGGAGGTCTGTGTGCCTGGGCTTCACGTGAAGAGAGAGGAAGATGTTGACTGCTTGTGAGACAATCCTTGCAGTGCAGAAGAGGGAGAGAGCTGAGGGGACATGAGGTCTTATGTAGACGGGATGGCTAGAGAGGAAGCAAAAAACAGGGCCCTGTGGGGAGACCTTCTGGGGTGTGCCTCCAGGACTTGGGGTGGGCCCTGGCCTTGGAGGACTTTGGTGTTGAGGGGCAGGATTGGCTGCATTAAATGTTGGATGCATTTGCCATTCACTGCCTGGACTCCATGTGCAGAGCACCCTGTAAGGAGGTGAAGGAAGTGCCTGTGGTGTCTGTGGTGGGGTGGGTGTGGTGCCGTCACCATGGAGGGGTCAGAGTTGTCAGGAAGGTGCAGTCCTACAAGTGAGAGGCAGTGAGGAGGAGGGTCAATGATTGACCCTGAACCTTGGCACTGGGCTTATAAAGGCAAGGACAAATCTGAGTTCGTTTGAGGGTCAGCATCTGGGGGAGGGATCCCAAGGAAACTCCAGCAGGAGAGGGGTAGGGCCATGCATGGCAGTCCACAGCCTACATGGTGGTTTGTTTTCTGCTGTGTACTGGACACACGGATCCATGGTCATGAGGAGAGAGCACGCACTGATGCCCCTAGGATGTATCTTGAGGGTGGGACATGTGGGAGGAGGCTGAGTGGGGACAGATGCTTAGGGGGAGGGTGAAGGTCCTGGAATGGGACGTGCATCAGTGGTTGTTCCCAGAGAATATTAACTTGTGGAAGTGAGTGGGTGGTGATGAGTGGTGACACAGAGAGGCCAATGACATTTCAAGAAAGTTTCATTGCTTACATTTCCCGAGAGGAGGCACACTGTATAACCCAGAGTCAGGTAGGGATTCACTATACTTGGTTAGCAGGTGCAAGCACTAGTTTGGGAAAACCAGTGGTCAGAGCCTTTTTTGGGTTTTCAGGGGAAATGTGGGGAGGGTTGGACAGAAGGCTTAGGGATGACTAGTTTGGATAATTCTGTGTACCTGGAGTATGGGAGCTGTCTCTAGCTGTCTGGTACCTGGCTCTGGGCTGATTTAGGGCAGGGGAAATACTGACCTGGTGAGTGAGAGTTAGTTCAGGAGTTGGTTCAGAGTATGAGCTCTGGAAGCAAGGGAGATGTGAACAAATTTGGCCTTATGTTTAGCCCTGTAATTAATGGATGGCAAATAGTTAAATACAGAATCCACAAAACTGAGTTAAAATAAGAAGCTGTTCATGAACCAGACTCTTTTGATTTTGGCAGGACTGTGTGGTCTTTGAGGATGTGGCTGTATATTTCTCCCAGGAGGAGTGGGGCCTCCTTGATGAAGCTCAGAGACACTTGTACCATGCTGTGATGACAGAGAACTTGGCACTCGTGACCTCCCTGGGTAAGCTCTGCACACTCACCCAGTGTTCTGGGCTGCACTCTGTTCTGCCCCTCTTCCCAGGGGCAGCTCTGTGCTCCCCACACTGAGACCTTCCTTTCCCGGTTTCCTGGTATGTGTGCTATTGGTGCTGGGGCTGGGCCATGTGTGCAGTGTCCCTGTTCTCCCCACAGAGCCCTGTCTCTTCCACTCTGAAAACTTGCACGACGGGGCTCAGGAGTCAGGAATCTAAATTTTATCTGAGACCCCCTCTGACCTGGCTGGTCCCTGGTAGGTGATCAGTCTAGATGCTTGGACCCTTGTTGCCGCAGGCCTTCCCCTCCTCTTGCTGACATTTCTTTCAGGCACCAACCAAGATACAAATTTGGGGACCATTATTCCTTCTACAGTCTCCCCTGTGAAGCTGTTAGAATTTTAGCATGTCAGGTGCCCTGTGTTGAATTTCTGGACATAGGCTGGCCCCTCCTTTTTCTGTCTTTCACATAGGACCGGCATCTTTCTGATGCCACGTCAGTGCTCACCTGGTGCAGGAGGAAGGACCCTGGGTGCTTAACAGTGTGGTCGTTGCTGCATCTATGGCAGGAGACACTCGGAATTACCCAAGCTCAGTGTGAGGTCCTGGGAAATGGTGCCACGTCAGAACTGGGAACTTGTTCTGTGTTCACCATTGACTGATGCTATGACTGCTGGCCATACCTCGTTTCTTCCTTTTCTTCCCAATTTTTATTTCTTCTGTCACCCTCCAGCCACACCTACGTGACCCTCATTTATCACATGTTTCATATCACTGCTCTATATTTAAGATGTCCTGAGGTCTGCATGTATGTATCCTTAAATAGTGCTAGAACTTTAGCATCTCCTTTATATCAGATGTTTCAAGGTCTGGGCACCAAATTTGTCATAGTGCTCACCTGTCAACCATAGCCATGGTTGTGGTGGAGGCCCTTTGCAGAGGACTGATTTGGAAGCCGCTATGGTCTGAATGTTTGTGTCTCCACACATTCCATATGTTGAAAACTTCATGCCCAAGGTGGCAGTATTAGGAGATGGGGTCTTTGGGGTGATTAGGTCATGAGGACAGAGCCTTTAAGAATGAGGTTAATGCCCTTTTAAGAGGGGACCCCACTGAGACTTCCCCAGTGGTCTAGTGGTTAAGACTTTACATTTCCAATGCAGAGTGCCTGAGTTAGATTCCTGTTGAAGGAACTAACCTCTCACATTATATGCAGCTCAGCCCAATAGATCAAAAGAAAAAAAAAGGAGAGGACTGCACAGAGCTTCCAGGCTCCTTCCACCATGTGTAAGGACACAATGAGAAGTCTGTGACCTAGAAAAATGCATACACGTCTCTGGGTGCCATCCTCTGGAAATGTGAGAAATAAACTTCTGTTCATTATAAGCCAGTCAGCTTTTTATCATGGCATCCCGAATGGACTGAAAGTGGAACTCTTCCTTGAGTCTTTACCTGGTGACAGGACTGTCTCATCATGGGAGCTCCCCAGGTCCATCTCTGCACAACAGATCTTCTCTCTGGCTCTGGTCTTGGGTGTGTGTGACACATATTTCTGATGGGGATGTCCTTTCCATCAAAGTCAGCATGCACTTTACCAGCATCTATCTGGTTACAGGTTGTTGGCATGGAGCCCAGGGTGAGGAGGCCTCTTCTGAGCAAGGTGTTTCTATAGAGATGTCAGAGGTCAGGACTTCAAAGCCAGATCCATCCTCCAGGAAGGCCCAGTCCAGTGACATGTGTGGCTCACTCTCCAGAGACCTTTTACCCCTGCCTGAGCATGACAGAAGGTACCCTGATGAAGGACTGTATGTTTGTGGAGCAGACCTTTTCCAGCACCAGAAGGAGATTAGAGACAAACTTTGCAGAAGGGCTGAGGGGCAGCCTTCATTTGTGACCCACAGCAGTGTTCACACAGGAGAGAGGACCTTGACCTGCAGCAGAGATGGGAAGCCCTTCCCAGGCAGCACAGGCCTTCTGCAGCAGCTGGCCCCTCGTGGTGTGGGGCAGCCACATGGGGACACTGAGTGCCAGGAGGCCTTTGGTCATGAACAGAGTGGTTACAGGTGTACTCAGTGTGGGAAAGCCTTCAGCCGAAAACAGATACTTGTTGAGCATCAGAAAATCCACACTGGAGTAAGGCCTCATGAGTGCAGCATATGCGGGATGACCTTCATTAGAAAATTTCACCTTGTTCAGCACCAGAGAATCCACACTGGAGAAAGGCCTTTTCAGTGTGGCGAATGTGGGAAATGTTTTAGGTACAACTCCACGCTCATTAGTCATCAGCGAGTTCACACTGGATTAAGGCCTTATGAGTGCAGCAGATGTGGGGAATTCTTCAAGTACAATGCCAACTTCATGAAACATCAGAGAAAGCACAATGGAGAAAGGCCTTTTGAGTGCAGAGAATGTGGAAAATTCTTTAGGTATAACTATAGACTGATAAGACATGGGAGAGTTCACACTGGAGAAACTCCTTATAAGTGCATTGAATGTGGAAAGTTTTTCAGGTACAGCTCCACATTCATTAGACATCAGAGAGTTCATACTGCAGAAAAGCCTTATAAGTGTAATGAATGTGGGAAATTCTTTAGGTACAATTCCACACTCATTAAACACCAGAGAGTTCATACCGGAGAAAGGCCTTATGAGTGCAGTGAATGTGGAAAATTTTTTAGGTACACATCCACCCTCATTAGACATCAGAGAGTTCATACTGTAGAAAGGCCTTATGAGTGCAGCTTGTGTGGGGAATACTTTAAGTACAAATCCAAACTTATTAAACATTGGCAAAATCACACCGGAGAAAGGCCTTATGAGTGCAGTGAATGTGGGAAGGCCTTTAGGTACCACTGCAGACTCATTAGACATAAGAGAGTTCACAGTGGAGAGAGGCCTTATGAGTGCAGTGAATGTGGGAAATTCTTTCGGTACAACTCCAACCTCATTAAACATTGGAGAAATCACACTGGAGAGAGGCCTTATGAGTGCAGAGAATGTGGGAAAGCCTTTAGCCACAAGCATATACTTGTTGAGCATCAGAAAATCCATACTGGAGAAAGGCCTTACGAGTGCAACAGATGTCACAAAGCCTTCATTAGGAAGTCCCACCTTGTTCATCACCAGAAGATTCACACTGAAGACACTATGAGTGCTGTGAATGTGGGGAACTCTTTAGATACAACTCCAACCTGATGAAGCAGAGTTCAGTGATAGAGACCTCATGAAGGGGCCTGCTGTATAGCACAAGAAACTATTCAATATAATGGAAAAGAATCTGGGAAAGAATTTTATTTATAAACAATCATTTTGATATATGCCTGAAACACTGTAAATCAACTATGCTTCAATTAAAAAACAAAAGACCATATATGTACAGTTCAGTTCAGTCACTCAATTGTGTCCGACTCTTTGCAACCCCACGAATCGCAGCACGCCAGGTCTCCCTGTCCATCATCAACTCCCGGAGTTCACTGAGACTTATGTCCATCGAGTCAGTGATGCCATCCAGCCATCTCATCCTCTGTCATCCCCTTCTCCTCCTGCCCCCAATCCCTCCCAGGATCAAAGTCTTTTCCAATGAGTCAACTCTTCACATGAGGTGGCCAAAGTACTGGAGTTTCACCTTTAGCATCATTCCTTCCAAAGAAATCCCAGGGCTGATCTCCTTCAGAATGGACTGGTTGGATACAGAAGCTATGATAAATGAGTTACTACTACAAACCTCTAACTCATAGGTGCTGGAGAAGCCCTTATGAGTTACGCTGGGCTATGTTCACTTCTGAGGACAGCAAATATGGCAAGTTGTTTTGGTACAGCTCCCCACTTTAGACATCAAGAGGCATCATACCAGAGGCAAACCTTTTTAGTGAATTTAAGTTTTTAGCTTAAACTCCAACCCAATTACACGTCAGTGATTTCACAACAGAGAAAGGCCTTAGGACAGCAGTTATGGACATGTGTTCTGCCAAAACTTCAATCTCATTCAGCACCAAAAAGTTCACACCAGAGGCAGTATTGCAAATGGGGAAAGATTAGCAAATTGCTCTAATCTGTCCCTGTGAACGTTGGTGGTTTTTTTTTTTTTGATGTTAGTGAAATATATCTAACAATGCTGGGCTTCCCTGGTAGCTCAGCTGGTAAAGAATCCACCTGTAATGCAGGAGACCCCAATTTGATTCCTGGGTTGGGAAGCTCTGCTAGGGAAAGGATAGGCTACCCACTCCAGTATTCTTGGGCTTCCCTCGTGGATCAACTAGTAAAGAATCTGCCTGCAATGCAGGAGACCTGGGTTCAATCCCTGCATTGAGAAAATCCACTGGAGAAGGGAAAGGCTAATCACTCCAGTATTCTGGCCTGGAGAATTCTATGGACTATATAGTCCATGGGGTCGCAAAAGAGTTGGTCATGACTGAGCAACCTTAGGGCTTCCCTGATAACTCAGTTGGTAAAGAATCTGCCTGCAATGCAGGAGACCCCGGTTCGATTCCTGGGTCAGAAAGATCTGCTGGAGAAGGGATAAGCTACTCACTCCAGTATTCTGGCCTGGAGAATTCCATGGACGGTATAGTCCATGAGGCTGCAAAGAGTCAGACACAACTGAGCAACTTTCACTTTCATATGTAACAAACTTTACCCTTTACCTTTTAATGTTCCGTGTAATGTGTTTAAAAATTAATATCTAGTCTCCAGAATTCTTTTTCATTTTGCAAAAATGAAACTCTGCACCCCTTAAACAACAACTCTCTCTTCTCCCTCCCTAACCTACCTAACTCTGTTTTACACTCTTGTCTATGAATTTGATTATTCTGGATCCTTTGCATACATGTAATCATACATTTTTTCATCTCTGCAGCTGGCTTATTTACCTTAGAATAATGTCCCCATGTTGAAGCATTTGTCAGCATTTTCTTCTGTCTTGAGAAGGAATCAGAATTGACCTGCCTAAAACATGGGGAAAGGTGCTGATTGTTGATACAAGTTTGTCTGCTTTGATGACATTTAGAGACACAAGAGATCCTGATTTTATATGGAACATATGTTAATAGCTTCAATGAGGTATTGGCATACTCAATTTCATTTATTAAAATTGTAAACTGTATTTTCACATAGGTGTACATAGTAGGACTATCACCAAAGTTGTGATAATGAACATGTCCATTACTTACAGAGTTTCCATTAGCACCAACCCTACCCAAGTTGCCATCTCCAGGTAGACATGGTAGTTTACATTTTCTAGAATTTTATATAAAAGAAATCCTACATGTATTCTTATATGAATTTTCACTGAGTTCATAAATATATTTTTTATTATATTTGTACAAAGGAATGACATCAAATAAAAATAAGCAAGGCTTTCTTATGTATTAGAGGTGCATTGTTTGTAAGCAAATGTGGGTGGTTTTTGTTGTTCTCAGTATCACTGAGAAAATGTTATTTAAAGTGGGAACTGAAGTTGAAACTAAACTGAAATTCAGTTTTGTATGAATTTTTCATGAATAAAAAATTTTGAACCTTTTGCATCATACACAGCTTCCACTGACATTTTTCTAGATTTTTCTCTTCTTGACTTTTCTAGTGTCCTTATCCTACATCTTTGTGTCATAAAAGTTCTTAGGGAATTTTTGTGGTGAAATACACAACATACACTTTATCATCTCACTATTTTAAGTGTTTAGTTTCATGATATATTNGCAGACTCGATGGACATGAGTCTGAGTGAACTCTGGAGTAGGTGATGGACAGGGAGGCTGGGCATGCTGCAATTCATGGGGTCGCAAAGAGACTGAGTGACGGAACTGAACTGAATAGATACCTACTGGTGCATGACAGACGTGCTGCACACCCACAGCTTAGTGCTTTAAGGCAATGATAAGCAGCTATTATCTCACAAAGTTTTTGTGGATTAGGGAGTTAGAAGCTGTTCAGCTGAGTGATTCTGGATCCACATCTTTCATGAGTTGGCCGTCAAGATGTTGGTAGGCTGTGGTTATCTAAACGCTTGACTGGGGCTAGGCGGTCTGTTTGCAAGACGCTTGGTCACACTGCTGGTGAGGAGGGGCTGGCTGTTGGGAGGTGGCCTCGGGTATTCATTGTGTGGCGCTCTCTAGGGCTACTTGCTCGCAACATGGCAGTTGGCTCTCCTCACAGCCAGAAGTGATACAAATAACCGAGGCCTTGAGGGTACACAGTGTCATTTCTGCTAGATCTGTTGGCTACACAGGTCACCCCTCTTCAACTTGGGAGGAGGCTGCATAGCAGCATGGATACCAGGANATCAGTTCTAATGAGGTGGATGAAACTGGAGCCAATTATAGAGCGAAGTAAGCCAGAAAGAAAAACACCAATACAGTATACTAACATATATATATGGAATTTAGAAAGATGGTAACGATAACCCTGTATGCGAGACAGCAAAAGAGACACAGATGTATAGAACAGTCTTTTGGACTCGGTGGGAGAGAGTGAGGGCAGGATGATATGGGAGAATGGCATTGAAACATGTAAATTATCACATGTGAAACGAATCACCAGTCCAGGTTCAATGCATGATACAGGGTCCTTGGGGCTGGTGCACTGGGATGACCCAGAGAGATAGGATGGGGAGGGATGTGGGAGGGGGGTTCAGGATGGGGAACATATGTACACCCATGGCAGATTCATGTCAATGTATGGCAAAACCAATACAATATTGTAAAGTAAAAATAAATAAATAAAACTGGAAAAAAAGAGATACATTGTTATATTGACTAAGACAAAAGCAATGTAGAAAAGAACATTGGTCATTTTCTCCTTGAGAGCCCCAGACCCTTTTCTCCTCCTCGGGAACCCTGGACTTCTTATCAGCCTACAGAGGAATTGACACTCTCAGGAACATCCTGATTCATCTGTAGTCCCACCTGACTGAGGGGGAAAAAGAAGGCCATTTTAAACACAAGTGGGAAAACTATGAGATCTCTGATTCTGTCGAAATTAACTTGTCTAGCTTAAACCGGTAGCTTTAATTAATACAGACCTTTTAGAGTTATCAAGATTAAGAATAATACTTTAACCATACCAAGAGTTATAAGAAGTCAGTAAGTGCATATTGTTTTTCTTATAAACTTGTTAACAGGAAAAATAACCTGATATGATAAAACTTTAAGTACATGTAATTGAATACAAAATTTTGGTAAGCTATAGGAATAATTACATGTTTTGGAAACATGCATTTAAAATAGTCTGTCCAAATCTTGATAAATTTGAAACCAAATTAAGTTCAATGATAGGAATTAATTGGATATATAGGGCATTTGCCCGCAGTGCAGGAGACCTGGGTTTGATCTCTGGGTCAGGAAGATTCCTCTGGAGAAGGGCAATGGCAACCCACTTCAGTATTCTTGCCTAGAGAATTCCACAGAGGAGCCTGGCGGGCTACAGTCCATAAGGTCACAAAGAGTCAGACATGACTGAGCAACTGACACACACAGGGCATTTCAAATAAGATAAAATACTGGAACATTAATTGCTAAAAAAAAAATCTAAATTCATTTATTTTTCTCTTCTTGTGAGAGAGAAACTAAAGATATTTGTTGCCACCTTAACATGTTCTCTACTAATTTATGGAATTCTGATGTAAAGAATGGGCTTCTCAGATGACTCAGTGGAAAGTATCTGCCTGCCAAAGCAGGAGATACAGGTTTGATCCCTGGATTGGGAAGATCCTCTAGAGAAGGAAATGGCAACCCACTCCAGTATCCTTGCCTGGTGAATTCCATGGACAGAGGAGCCTGGCAAGGCTACAGTCCAAGGGGTCTCAAAGAGTCAGACAGGCCTTCATGACTGAGTGTGTGTGTGTGTGTGCACATGTGCACATACACAATAAATTAATGGTTGCTTAAGAAAAGTAGGATAATATTCAGGAAAGAAAGTATGAGGATGGAAATATATCTTATTGAAAGGTAAAAGGATGATGTTGTCTTAGAGCTGGCTATTTCTAAACAGAGGAAAGAATAAGGAACAATGTATGGCTACAGGAAGTTGTAGAAGGCTTAAGGAAGGTGAATATTGAGAAAAGAATTTTGTATGTGGTCAGGATCCTCTAAGGTGGATTAAATTTAATTAGGGAGTTGATTTTACTAAGAATAGGCTGATGCAGGATTGGGTTTGTTTCTCTCTCATAAGAGAACAAAGTTGTCCTGGATGCTGCTTTTGAAAACAGGTTGTGTGAGTTCCGGTGCCTTTAACTGATCTATATTTACTTTTGACTTTTCTTCCCCCACCATAGAACAAACAATAAACATTTTTTTCACAAGAACCTATGATCTTATCTGACTGGATGTTTTAAAACTTTAAAATAAAATTTTGACAGACTTCCCAAATATCAAATTCTAATAGAAATTCTTCTGACTTCCAGTTAACTTTGGGGTACTTCAAGGGGTCCCTGGAACATCCCAAAGAGAGATCCTAAGCTAATTGGGTTAATCTGTAAGGAGAGGTTTGGCATGTTCTCAGAGAACCCTGACAAGTTTAGGGATAAATTTGTCAGGCTGGGGTTGGCAGTCTCTCTCACCTGGCAGGACAGTATGTTTTTCTGGTCCACTGTTGCCCCCAGGATGAAATAGAGCACATACTAAGAAAGTCCAGGGAACACACAGTAGGCCTACTGGCCAACAATCCACACCATTACATTTACCAGGTGAGTGGGGATGCAATTATAGATCATGACCCACATCGGGACTATGAAGATTGAGTAGGCCAGGCAAGGATGAATATCATATAACCTATCCATCAGAAGGAATGAAAAGGTGTATGGTGAAGCCTGTAAATTATAAGGTCTGAGAGGTTACACAGGAAAAAGAAGAAAGCCAGGCAGTATTCCTGAGCTAGGTAACAGAGGCTTTCAGGAAGGGCACCAATACAGACCCAGAGTCCACAGAAGGGAGGACATACTGGTCACGCATTTTTATCACTCAGGCTACTCCTGATGTCAAGAGAAAATTACAAAACCTTGAGGCAGGGCCTCCACTGTAAACCTTGGTAGAGGAGGCCTTCAAGGTTATAACAATCAAGACATAACAGAGGAAACCAATAAGAATAAGAGGCTAATGGAAAAAACACAGCTTTTGGTTGTTCTCACTCACTCACCACCTAGAGGGCCAGGAAGACTGGACAGACCACCAAGGAGCCACATGAGCTGGAACCAGTGTGCCTTTTGTCAGAAAGAGGGGCTCCAGAAGGGGGAATGTCCTGAGCTCCCACTGGTGTGATGACTGAGGGGCAAGCGTGGCCAGCCCCAATTCTTGTGAATTTCTCAGAAGAGAGATTCTGCACACCAACTGATGGGGCCCAAGCACCTGTGTGGCTCCAGATCCACTTGATCCATCCCCAATGCTTGTGCAGAGCTCCGGGTCACCCTTGATGCAGCAGATAGGAGAACTGAATTTCTTGTAGACACTATTCTGACTTGGCCAGCCAACCCCCTCTCCACCATGACTGCAGTGACAGGAGTTGATGGACAAAGGTAAGAAATTTATGTCTCTCCTTGACAATAATAATCAGATGTTATTATTACACACTCCTTTTTGTATATGCCAGAATGCCCTGTCCACCTCCCAGGAGAGATTTGTTAAATAAGTTAGGAGCTAGTATATTCTTAGGATGGGGTTAAGACCAAGGAGGTAAAGAATATGAACAGAGAATGCATTTGCTAGTTGTCACAGATGACCCACCTGTTGGGCATCAAAATATTCCCCAAGACCCTCCCCCCACAAGAAATTTAAGAACAAGTAGATCCTGCAGTTGGGATCCCTTCCTGGGCACCCTTCCTGGGTGCCAGGAAGTGCAAAACTTTTTCCCCCAGTAAAAATAAGGCCTGGGGAAAATACCCCTGGAAGAGACAATATCCTTTAAAGTCTGAGGCCCTGAGGGTAATCTAATCACTGTTCAGCTAATTTCTAAAACACGAACTCTTTAAACTCTGCTGATCCCCTTACAACACCCTGGCCTCCCTGCTCAGAAGTCTAGCAGGGAGAATCAGTTTGTGCAAGACTAAGGAGCCCATAATGAGACAGTCCTCCCTGTTCAGCCCTGGTGCCAAAACCGTACTCCCTTCCCACACAACTGCCAGGGAAAGCTGAGTATTACTGTTTTGGAGCTCCAAGATGCATTTTTCTATATTCCCCTCCATCTAGACTGTCAATACCTTTCTGCCTTTGAATGGAGAGGCCCTGACACCCTGGAGGCTACCCAATATACATGGACAGTGCTTACACGGGGTTTTCAGCATAGCCCCCACATTTTTGAGAAACGCGTTAGCAAGGGAATCGAGCTTGAGAACTCTGCTACAATTACGTTGGTAATTATTGATGAATAGTGAGACCAAACAAGACTCAAATCTGTTAGGGTCTAAATTTTCAGGCAAAATGGGGATATAAAGCCTCTTTAACCAAGGCACAGATCTCAGCAATGGATTCAATATTTTGAATCTGTTTTGACTCCAGGGGCATGAGCCCTAGCCATAGATCAAAAACCAGCAATTAGTGCATTACCATCTCCAATCAGAAAGAGGTAACTCCAAGCTTTCTTGGGATGGCTGGGTTCTATCTGGATTTCAAATTATGGCCTCATAGCAAAACCCCATATGAGGCTCTAAAGGGAGGGGAAAGGTACCCCTTCAATGGAGTAAGACCACCAGCAGGGCTTGGAGACTCTAAAGACTGAGCTGAACAGAGCACCAGCTCTGGGGCTTCCAAATCTGGACAAGTCCTCTACTCTGTATGGTCACAGAAGGTCAAGGACAGCACTAGAAGTCCTGACTCCAAGGCTGGGACTGGATCAGAGAGAAGTGGCTTACTTTTCAAAACAACTTGACTCAGTGGCCCTGGGAATGCCAAGCTGCTGTGGGCAGTAGCAGTCACAGCCATGCTGGTTAATGGGGCTTCCAAGCTCACCCTGCGATAAGACTTAGATGTGTTAACCCCTCATCAGGTACTATCTGTGCTGGAAGTCAGAGGACATCATTGGTTGACTGGAGGAAAGTTAATAAGATACCAGGCCCTTCTAATGGACACCTTGACATTACCTTAAAGGTGTGCCAAACCCTGAACCTAGTAACTCTTTCACTGATTGAGAGTGGAGACTTACTGCCTCAGCGTATAGAGAGCCAAGAACAAACTTACTCCCATGGGTCTGATCTAGATGAGCCTCTTGACAGCCCTGAGGTTGAATGGGAGTTTTGTAGAAATGGGAACCCAACAGGCAGTATATGCCAAGGCTAGAACCCTAACCCTGCGACTCCAGATCTTAGCCCAAATGACTGAACTAATTGCATTAATGAGAGCTTTGCAATTAGGGAAAAATACAAAATTAAATATTTTCACTGACTCTAAATGTGGATTCTACCTGCCATATGCTCATGCTACCATTTGTAAAGAAAGGGGAAGGTTAACTGCTAGAAATTCTCCCATAAAACATAAGATTTGGTTCTGGCTCTTTTAGAAGCAGCGTAGTTCCCAATCTGAGTAGCAGTAATCCTCTGTAGAGGCCATCTGAGGGAAGGATCTATTGTCAGCAAAGCGAACAGCAAAGATGATCAACTCGCAAAACAGGCAGCTAGAATGTAGGAACCTGGACTTCCCAGGTGGCTCAGTTGTAAAGAATCCTCCTGCCAAAGCAGGAGACGTGGGTTCGATACCTAGGTCAGGAAGATACCTTGGAGGAAGAAATGGCATCCCTCTCTAGTATTCTTGCCTGGGAAATTCCATGGACAGAGGAGCCTGGTGGGCTGTAGTTCATGGGGCTGTAGTTCCCAAAGAGTTGGACACGGCTGAGAGATTGAGCACATATGAACAAATTATGGCTCTAGTGATTCCGTTCAGTTCAATCCCTCAGCTGTGTCTGACTCTGCAATGCCATGGACTGCAGCATGCCAGGCTTCCCTGTCCATCACCAGCTCCCAGAGCTTGCTCAAACTCATGTCCATCGAGTCAGTGATGCCAACCAATCATCTCATCCTCTAGTGATTGCCCTCCCTGAACTTTCTAGCCTTTCCCAGTATTCCCCAGAGGAACACAAATACTGAAAAATAGGGCTATGAGAAGGGAAGCAAAGGGCAGTATAAAAAGGAATATAAGGTTTTAATCCCTGGAGCCCAACAATGGAAACTCACCGAGTTTACATGATTCCATCCACTATTGGAGGGAAGAGGCTCAAAAGAACAGTAAAACAAGTTATGCTGGCCTATGATTTATGTGCCCACAATAACCTACACACCCATCCAACCCCCCTTTCATTACTCAGGTTGATTCAGCCCCGAGCGACATATCCCAGGGAAGACTGACAGTTAGATTTCACCCAAATGTACTCATGATCAGGACACAAACATCTTATGGTGTTCCTTGATACTTTCACAGGATGGTCTGAAGCCTTCCCTACCTGATCTGAAAAGGCTATGGAAGTCTGTAAGTCCCTTTTAAAGGAAATAATTCCTCAGTTTGGACATCCAAAGTCCCTCTAGAGTGATAACAGGCTATCTCTTATAGCCCAAATCACACAGGGGCTCCTCTCCCAGGGATAGACTATAAGTGACACAGCCCTTGGCAACCTAGTCTTCAAGTAAGGTAGAGAAAATTAACCATACTTTGTAGAAAACCTTAGCAAAGCTATGCCAAGAAACTCAGAAACCCTGGACAACTTGCTTCCTACTGCAGACCTCCGGGTCCGTGTAGCCCCCAGGAGTGGTCTGAGACATAGCACATTGAAATGACCCGTGGGAGGCCTTTTCTTACTACTGACATTCACTGATGAGGAAGTGAACCAGGCTCTGACATTTATTATTAATCTAGGACAAATTCAGAAGGCAATCCAGGATTATGCCCACAAGGCACTGCCAGCTCCCACTGAAAACTACAGTAATGGAGCAGTTCCTTCACAAAGAAACCAAATCCTTCTTAAAACCTGGAAAGAGGGGTCCCCCTGGGACCAAGAATTGCCAAAATGGAAGGACAGCTATTAAGTAATTCCCCCTCCCCCCTCTGCTGTCAAACTGCAAGGGATATATAGTTGGGTACATTTGTCCAGACTAAAGCTTTTACTTCCAGAAACCCTACAGGTCACTAGAGAGGAACAGTGAAGCTGTAAGCCAGTGGAAGATCCGAGATACCTAATCAAAAAACAGACACCGGTCTTCCCTGGTGGTAGAGTGGTTAAGAATCTACCTTGCAATGGAAGGGACACCGGTTGAATCCCTGGTCCAGGAAGACCCCACACGTTAAGGGCCAGCTAAGCCCATGAACCACAACTACTGGACCTAGAGCCTGCACCTCGCAAAAAGAGAAGCCGCCGCAAACAGAAGCCTACACACTGAAACTAGAGAACAGCCCCTGCTTGCCACAACGAGGGAAACACCCACACACAGCAACAAACACCCAGCACAGATGAAAATAAACATTTTTAAAAATGCTTAAAAAAAAAGTCACCGTCAACAGAAAAGTAAAATGATGTACTGGGTTGGCTTCTATCTGAATCCTTAACAGGACTTGGGATCTCTTGTTTTCTTGGCTGATGTGGTTCTTGCCAGTTGTCTGACACTTGAATATCTTCTGGCGGAACAAGGTAGAGTTTGTGTGATAACTAATACTTTCTGCTGCACTTGGATCAATGGGATGGGACATGTAAAAAGTTAATATTAAGGAAATTTAGCCCAGGAAGAGTGGCTTCATAATTTTGGTAGGGGCAATTTCACCTTCCTTGTCTGGTCAACAGCTAAGAAAGCCCAAAGTTAACCTGGCTCCTTCCCTTTCTAGGCCTCTTAAAGGTGACTGTTGTTGTTTTCCTTTCCAGTTCTTGTTCGTTGAAACTGTTGGTTAAGTGTGTGTTTTTTAGGCTCCAACCGTTTGAAATAAGGCTCATGATGGCTCGAGGAATTCAGCCCATTCCGGTAGAGTGGCCCTGGTCCCTATAGGTGCTTGGAACAGTCAGCAAGGGACTTCTACACCTCTTGGGCAGGCTAGGGTCTGCAGCCTCGGGTCTGCAGCCTCTGTCCAGGAGGAAGAAGTTTCAGAAGAGAACTCTGGCCCCTTACCCTTTTAGAATAGGGTGTTGAGTATTTTGTGGGGAATGAGACAGGCTGGGACTGGGACCCTTTGCTGAAGTGCACAAAGCTTGCACCTGAATACATCTCTCCTGGAGCAACAAAGTACAAAAAAACTGTATGGGACTAAAAATAACTGCCTGCATAGGCAGTTGGGGCAATTTCTGGACTTAAGAGATACAAAGACAGCAAAAACCCACAACCTCCACTTTTGAGGAGCCTGGAGCATAAGCAGATGGCTGGGAGCAAAAGCAGGGTACTGTGCATGGCCCTGCACATGCCACCTAACAGGTGGGCAAATTCCTAAGCCACCCCTCCAGTTGGACCCTAGTCACAGCCCTACCCTCACCCCATATAAGGAACAGACTTTCTTCTCCATCAGGGAAAGAGTAAGCAAGGGAAACTTCTTTGGTCTCACTTCCCTATGCTATAGCAGGAGCCCTAGTAAAACTTTGCCTGAAAAAAGAAAGTGAGATTTTTTTTGGTACAAAAGTCTTTGCTTGCCATTTTCTTTTCAATGTAACTAGCTTTACATACATACATACATACATATATATATATATATATATAATGGTATATCATTCAGCCATAAAGAATGAAATAATGCTATCTGCAACAATATGGATGGACCTAGAGATTACCATGCTAAGTGAAATAAGTCAAAGACAAATATATTATTATCACTCACATGTGGAATCTAAAAAGATGATACAAACAAACTTATGTACAAAACAAAAACAGACTCACAGACTTGGAAAACAAATTTAGAGTTACCAAAGGGAAAGATGTTGTGGAGAGGGATAAATTTGGAGCTCGAGATTGACATATACACTCCAGTACTTTGGCCACCTCATGCGAAGAGTTGACTCATTAGAGAAGACTCTGATGCTGGGAGGGATTCGGGGCAGGAGGAGAAGGGGACGACAGAGGATGAAATGGCTGGATGGCATCACTGACTCGATGGACGTGAGTTTGAGTGAACTCCGGGAGTTGGTGATGGACAGGGAGGCCTGGCATGCTGAGATTCATGGGGTCGCAAAAAGTCGGACACAACTGAGCGACTGAACTGAACTGATATACAAAATACATAACCAGGGAATTCCCTGGTGTTCCAGTGGTTAGGATTTTGTGCTCTCACTGCCTAGTGCTGGAGTTCAGTCCCTGGTCGGGAAGCTTAAATCCCACAAGCCAGGTGGCATGGTCATAAATAAACAAATAAGGACTTCCCTGGTGGTCCAGTTGTTAAGAGTCTGCCTGCCAGTCAGGGGGAAGAGGTTCAATCCCTGGTCCAGGAAGATACTACATGCCTTGGGGCAACTAAGCCCATGAGCCACAACTACTGAAGCCGGCACTCTAGAGCCTGCGAGATGCAAATACTGAGCCCGAGTGCCACAACTACTGAAGTCACTGTGCCCAAGAACCCATGATCTGGAAGAAGAGAAGCTACCACAATGAGAAGCACGTGTAACACAACAAGAGAAGATCTGAGTACAACAACAAAGACCCAGTGCAGCCAAAGATAAATTAAAAAATTTTTTTTAAGTTTAAAAATAAAAAGCACTTACTGTATAGCACAGGGAACTCACTCCATATTCTAATAATCTATATGGGAAAGAATCTGAAAAAGAATGGATATATGTATAACTGAACCACTTTGCTGTATAACTGAAACTAACACATCATTGTAAAACAACCAAATCCAAATATAAAAATTAAAATAAAAAAAAAAGAGAACAATCTAAGTAGAGATCTGGCAAAAGTCTGTAAAAATTAAAGTACATAATTTAAATAAAAGTTCAGGGAAGAGAGTAAGAAATATCTCGGGGTATTGAATGTTTTAACTGCTAGACAAATGACAGCACACATTTGGACCTGAATAGGCATTAGAAAACAATGTAGGGACTTCCCTGGCAGTCCAATGGTTAAAGCTCAGCATTCCCACTGCAGGGGCATGGGTTCAATTCCTGGTCCTGGAATTAAGATCTTACATGCCACATGGCAGGACAAAAAAAGAAAAGCAATGGAATTAACAACACTGCTCTATGCAAGAGCAAATTCTAAGAGTTCTATCACAAGGAAAAAATACTTATTAAAAAATTTTCTACCCACATGACATGATGGATTGTCACTAAACTTTTTGTGATCATCATTTCATGATGTATGTAAATAAAATCATTATGCTGTACATCTTAAATTTATACAGTGCTATATATCAATTATATATCAGTAAAACTGGAAGAAAAAAGATCTCAAAAAATATCATTCCTTTATTCATTCACTTATTCAACAAGAGAATGACTACTATCAGAAGACTGCATTTACTTGTTAATTCTGAGCAGTTATCTGAGAAAAACACTGAAAACTGCCTGTGAATTTTAGGGTCTTTCAGATGGTGTAGGCTGTCTTTGGGGGAAAAGCCTGATTATTAAGGACAAATTTGCTTAAATGCCATTCTCATTTTTTTGCTTTGTGTCTCAGGGGCCTACACTGGGTATAGGAGAGACTTCTTCCCTTACAATTGTTGTGGGGAAAGTTTTTGCAATTGCCTGTAGTTCAGTGGGGTTTTCTTGGTTATCTGCATCTTGTTCATCTGGGTTATCTACATCTTGTTCATCTGGGTTATCTACTTTACTCCTCAGATCAGTTTGAGCCAGTGCTGTTAGTTCTTCCCCAAATCATGTGAGAGGGGGAGAGCTTGATGGATTTTGTGGGTTTTTTTCATTAAAAAAATTTTTATTTTTAATTGGAGGATAATTACAATATTGTGATGGTTTTGGCTATACATCAACATGAATCAGCCATAGGTAATAAAAATTTGGAACGTTTCAAGAATTTCCATGTTGTTCTTTTGCAGGGGCCATGATAATCTCTGTATTATCCCAATTTTAGTATATGTGCTGCCAAAGCCAGCACTTATTTTTGTTTTTGACTAGAAAATAGCCACATGCATATTTCAAATGCTATTTTTTTTAGCCAATTAGTTTTCTTCTCCACGTACTTAGGGGCTGGCAAACTCTGTCAAGGGCCAGATGGTAAATATTTTAGATTTTTCAGGCCAAGTGGTCTACTGTAGCTATTCAGTGCTACTGTGAAAACGCCTGAAGATAATACATAAATGAAGGAATGTGGCTGCGTTACAAAAAAATTTACTTGTGAAAATAGGTGGCAGGCTGGCTTTGGCCTGGAGGCATCGTTTACCAACTCTTGCTTTTACTGGTTTACTTTTAGATTTTCTTTATACGTTATGTAAAAAATGTACTTATAAAAGCTAACATTACTGAGCAATACCTAGTCTATTCCAGATACGCTACTAAGCACTTTATATGCATTATTTCATATAATTGTCTCAAACTTTGACATGGATACTATCATCCTCCTTTTACAGAATATTCAGCTGAGGCTTAGAGAGCTTCAGTGACGTGCTCAAGTTCATACAGGTAGGCACTGGCAGAAGTATTATTTGAACCAAGGCCAATATGAGTATCTTTTACCAAGTTATTAAGTTGCTAGTTCTTATTTCCATTAATTTCAGTTTAAATGGACTATAAGAAAAGACAACCATCCATTGATGGATGAATGGATAAAGAAAATGTGGTATATATGCACAGTAGAATATTACTTGGCTGTAAGAAAAGTACGAAATCTTGCCACTTTAAACAACATGAATGGATGCAAAAGATATTCTGCTCTGTGAAGTGAATCAGACAGAGAAAGACAATACCCCATGATTTTACTTACATGTGGAATCTGAAAAACAATAAATGAATTAACAAAACAGAAAACAAACTCATGGATACAGAGAACAAATGGGGCTGCCAGATGAGGAGAGGAAGTGAGAGGTTGGGCAAAACAGATGAAAGCAATCAGGAAGTATACACTCACAATTATAAGTCATGGGGATGTAATGTATAGCATAATCTGTAATGAATGTAATGTATAGTCAATAATATTCTTTTATAGACATAATAGTGCCATGCAATAACTGTGCATGGTGACAGATGGCTACTAGACCTACCAGGCTGTCCATTTTGTAATGTATATAAATGTCATGTTGTACATGATGCAAAAATTGTACATGAGCTATATACATCATATGAGAAAAATTTAAAGCAACAACTGCACATGAAGTAATTTGCTAACAAACCATTGAACAAGGTCAAAGCTATAATAAGGGAAGATTAACCTAAAAACATAATTTTCCAAATCATAATTATGACTATACCTATATAAATATAATGATGGCTTCTCTGGTGGCTCAGTGTTAAACAATCCATCTGCCAATGCAGGAGACTCGGTTTCTATCCCTCGGTTGGGAAGATCCCTTGGAGAAGGAAATGCAACCTACAACAATATTCTTGCAGGGGAAATTCTATGGACAGAAGAACTTGGCAGGCTACAGTCCATGGGGATGCAAAGAGTCAGAGGTGACTTAGGGACTACACAACAACAATATATATAGATACATAGATGTTAAGATTAAAATTACCCATTTTATGGATACATGTATATGTATAGCTGAGTCCCTTGCTGTTCACCTGAAACTACCACAACATTGTTAATTGGCTATGCCCCAATACAAAATAAAATGTTTAAAGTTACAAAATAAAATTATCCATTTTGTAGCTAAGCTGTCATTGCAGTATTTCTAAATAATTTTCATAGATATCTCCATTGCAGGTCTGTTTTTGATTATTACAGTCAGTTGCCAATCAAAAGACATGAAGAGAGAAAACTCAAATATGTTAGGGCAACAATATTTTTTAAAATGGCCCAGTGTACGTGCAATAGATTCATTAATAAGGTAAGTGTCACTACACAATGAAGCCTTTTAGTCATTTTGCACATCAGAGAGATGTGATCTTTGGGGAAAAAAGTCAATTGGGGGTTATAAGATCCTTTCACAGAGAAGGCAATGGCACCCCACTCCAGTATTCTTGCCTGGAAAATCCCATGGGTGGAGGAGCCTGGTAGGCTGCAGTCCATGGGGTCGCTAAGAGTTAGACACAACTGACCGACTTCACTATCACTTTTCACTTCTATGCCTTGGAGAAGGAAATGGCAACCCACTCCAATGTTCTTGCCTGGAGAATCCCAGGGACGGGGGAGCCTGGTGGGCTACCGTCTATGGGGTCGCACAGAGTCGGACACAACTGAAGCGACTTAGCAGCAGCAGCAGCAAGATCCTTTCAAGTTGTTTTTTTAATCATTACCTATTATTTTGTGACTTCGAAAAAACTTAAAAATAGGAAAGACAATTCAAGAAAGCAATCAAGAACCGTGTGTCAAGGAGAAATCCCAGGGAAAGTCTGCTCTCATAAAAACATTTGCTCATACAACTCAATCATACACTTTAAGGCAGTAAATTCTCAGTGATCGAGTAGGGATAGAAAGAAATGGATAAATTCAAAGTGTACTTTGGAAGTAGAATCACAGGATATGCTAGAGGATTATGTAGAAGGCACGAGGGGGAAAGGAGTCAAGAACCATATAAGTTGAAGTGTGCAGGAGACCCTCATTTCAAGGGAGACGTGGGGTTAGAATGAAGACTTCCGTTTAGGTCTTAGTGACTTTAGGATGCTAAGATGCTTGAGAAGGAATGATTGCTAACAGTGCCCTTTAATCAGATTTTCCAAGGAAAGTGAAGGGGATCAAGAGGAGGCAAAGAGGGGAGGGAGTTGTACTCGGGATGTGAGATGTCTCTGCATCTCAGCTCCTCTCATTTCTTCATCCCTCTTGAGAACTGACTCTAGAACAAGTCCTCTGTTATAAGCCATTCTTGGTATGGCCAGTTTGTTCTCAACCTTATTCAACCTCATACTTTCCTTTATAACCATTCATTCATTTGCTTTACAAATACTAAATGAGCTCTTTCTGTGGACTACTCTCTGGGCCACACTCTAGAACATAACCTGTAAGGCACAGCTTCTTAAATCCTGATAGCTTTTCCTCTTCTCAACTGAATTCATCCTGATCTAAAGATAAAATTCAAGTGTAACAAGAACTGGTCTTAAAACTAGACTTTAGGGGTTTCCGTGGTGGTCCAATGGTAAATAATCCACCTGCCAATGCAGGAGACACAGGTTTCATCCCTGGTCTGGGAAGATCCCACATGAGGGAGACAACTAAACCCGTGTGCCATAACTACTGAGCCAGCGCTCTAGAGCCCAAGAACCTCAGCTACTGAAGCCTGTGCACTGAGCACCGATGCCTGCAACAAGAGAAACTACTGCAATGAGAAGCCTACACACCAGCACTAGGGAGCAATCCCCACTCACTGCAGCTAGAGAAAGCATGTGCAGCAACACAGGCCCAGCGCAGCTAAAACTAATAAACATTAAGTCATAAAAACAGCCTTTAGACTCATAGCTATCCACATACTTTCCCCTTTGCCATTCCTCTCTATAGTGACTTTTTCTATTTTAAGACTTTTCCTTTAGTTATTGGCAGAAAGTTTCACTAGCTGCTTGTGGCCTCCACCTTTTTACTCTTATAGCTTGTGCAACAAACTGCTTTCTGAGCTTCCCAGAGACAGCTGCTCTCCCAAACCTTGTTGTTGTCTGGATGATTAATTAATTCTCAAATTTTGTGGTCTCAAGTTCTCTTTGCACTGAAAATGGAGGATGCCAGACAGCCATCATTCATGTGCATCTGTGCTTAGTTGCTCAGGCATATCTGACTCTTTGTGACCTCGTGGACGGCAACCGGCCAGGCTTCTCTGTCCATGAGGATTCTCCAGGCAAAATTACCGGAGTGAGTTACCATGCCCTCCTCCAGGGGATCTTCCCAACTCAAGGATCGAACTGGGGTCTCCTGCATTGCAAGAGGACTCTTTACCAGTTGAGCCACCAGGGAAGCTCACGTTTATGTAGGTTGCATATTTTATGTTTACTTGAAATTCAATTTAAGGAAATTTCAGTAATTTGTGTTAATAATAAACCCATTGAAAATTTTTTTGGCTTCACTCTAAGGTACATGGGATCTTAGTCCATTGACTAAGTGGAACTGCAGTGGAACTGCAGAGGCTTAACAACCTGACTACCAGGGATGGCCCTAGATTTAAACAATTTTATGAAAGATTGTTTCCCAGAAAAAGTGGCATATTTTACAGTTTTGCAAACATATTTAATGTCTGACAATAGGAAACAAATCGATTCTCATAACTGGTGTGATGTAACATGTCATGTAGCCTTTGGAAAATTCCACTATACATTTGTGCGAGCATGAGGGAACAAAGTAATGTCTTATTATTATGATAACAGTTTCATGGGATCTCTTGCCCCAGCCTGAGGTTCCCTGGCCACCAGTTTTAGAACTGCTGCAATCTGTGATCTACAAAATATAGAAACGGCTCATACAACTTAACAACAACAACCAACCAAATGGAAAAAAAATTAGCAGAAGACAAAACAGACATTTCTCAAAGAAGACATACAGTTGGCCACAGGCATATGGAAAGATGCTTAACATCACTATTAGAGAATCATGAGTCATTAGAGAAATGCAAATCAAAACTGTAATGAAGTACCAACACACACCAGTCAGAATAGCCCTCATTAAGAAGTCTACAAATAACAAGTGCTGGAGAAGATGTGGAGGAAAGGGAACCCTCCTACACTGTTGGTGGGAATGTGAGTTGCCACTATGGAAAACAGTATGAAGGTCCCTCAGAAACTAGAATTACCATACGATCCAACAATTGCACTTCTGGGCATACATCAGACAAAACGATAATTCAATAAGATACATGTACCCCTATGTTCATAGAAGTACTGTTCACAATAGCCAAGACATGGAGGCAACCTAAATGTCCATCAACAGGTAAGTGGATAAAGAACATGTGGTACACATAGAGTGGAATACTATTTAGCCATAAAAGAATGAAATAATGTCATTTGCAGCAACATGGATGCAACTAGAGATTTTCATACTAAGTGAAATAAATCAGAGAAAGACAAATACCACATGATATCATATCACTTTTATGTGGAATATAAGGCACAAGTGAGTGAGTGAAGTGAAGTCACTCAGTCGTGTCCGATTCTTTGCAATCTCATGGACTGTATCCTACCAGTCTCCTCTGTCCACGGAATTTTCCAGGCAAGAGTACTGGAGTGGGTTGCCATTTCCTTCTCCAAGGGATTGAACCCAGGTCTCCCACATTGCAGGCAGACATTTTACCATCTTTGCCACAAGCGAACCTATCTGCAAAACAGAAATAGGTTCACAGAGAATAGACTTATACTTTCAAGGGGGTTGTCGGGGAGAGGCAGGGACGGACTAGAAGTCTGGGGTGCATAGATGCAAACTATTACATTTAGAATGGATAAAGAAAAGCTCTTACTGTATAGCACAGGGGACTATATCCAATCTGTTGAGATAAATCATAATGGAAAAGAATATGAAAAATAATCAGTTCAGTTCAGTTCAGTCACTCAGTCCTGTCTGGCTCTTTGTGACCCATGGACTGCAGCACGCCAGGCCTCCCTGTCCATCACCAACACCTGGAGCTTACTCAAACTCAAGTCCATTGAGTCGGTGATGCCATCCAACCACCTCATCCTTTGTCGTCCCCTTCTTCTCCCGCCCTCAATCTTTCCCAGTAACAAGGTCTTTTGAAATGAGTCAGTTCTTTGCATCAGGTGGCCAAAATATTGAAGTTTCAGCTTCAGCATCAGTCCTTTCATGAACACTCAGGACTAATCTCCTTTAGGCTGGACTGGTTAGATTTCCTTACAGTCCAAGGAACTCTCAAGAGTCTTCTCCAGCACCACAGTTCAAAAGCATCAATTCTTCGGTGTTCAGCTTTCTTTATAGTCCAACTCTCACATCCATACATGACCGCTGGAAAAACCATAGCCTTGACTAGATGGACCTTTGTTTTCAAAGTAATATCTCTGCTTTTTAATATGCTGTCTAGGTTGGTCATAACTTTCCTTCCAAGGAGTAAGCATTTTTTAATTTCATGACTGCAGTCACCATCTGTAGTGATTTTGGAGCCCCCCAAAATAAATCTGTCACCATTTCCATCATTTCCCTTTCTATTTACCATGAAGTGATGGGACCAGATGCCATGATCTTAGTTTTCTGAATGTTGAGCTTTAAGCCAACTTTTTCACTCTCCTCTTTTACTTTCATCAAGAGGTTCTATAGTTCTACACTTTCTGCCATAAGGATGGTATCATTGAGGTTATTGATATTTCTCCTGCCAATCTTGATTCCAGCTTGTGCTTCCTCCAGCCCAGCATTTCTCATGATGTACTCTGCATATAAATTAAATAAGGAGGGTGACAATCACAGCCTTGACATACTCCTTTTCCTATTTGGAACCAGTCTGTTGTTCCATGTCCAGTTCTAACTGTTGTTTTCTGACCTGCATACAGATTTTCAAGAGGCAGGTCAGGTGGTCTGGTATTCCCATCTCTTTCGGAATTTTCCACAGTTTGTTGTGATCCATACAGTCAAAGGCTTCAGAATAGTCAATAAAGCAGAAATGCATATAACTGAGTCACTTTGCTATATAGCATAAGTTAATACAACATTGTAAACCAACCATGCTTCAATTAAAAAAAAAAAGAGCCTGTGTTGGGCAAGGTACAAAGTGGATGTTGAGAGTTAGAGTTTAGGAAAGTAATGTGGCTGCTCTAGATCTCCCATATTTGAAGAAAATATAGCCTCCTCTCTTATTTAGTCTACATTTTTATCACAGTATGTATTGGGGCTCATGGCAATGCTGGGGTCTTTCATACTCTGACAGAGCTCTTCCACTGTTATTTTCATTCCTATTACTGTAGAGTCAGTGAAGGGTACTAGGGGTTCCCCCTTACATAGGTAATTAGTCAGAATTCTGGGATAGTTTTGCAATATCTTCCATGGGATATGTACTAAATTTTAGAGGAGTCTATATTTTCTTTAAATGGAAGACCTAGACCAGTCTAATGTCACTGCAGCCTCATTAGTTTTCTGAACTAACTCTCAACATGCCCAGAACCTTAGAAGGGTTGGCAACATGATAGAATTTGGACTAGAGTCAGTTTCCTATTGAGCCATCGAGTTACTTCAGTGTTACTTCAATAGTCTTGTGTTCTCTTCCTCAGTCCCAAAACTAATTGTTGGGAGAAAGACTACATTCTGAGCTAAAAGGTGGGAGGTTTGGAGTGAGCAAGCAAAGGAACTTGTTTGTTCTCCCTTCCCCCTGCTGCAAGCAGGTGCCCCAGTAAGGTCTCGCCTAAAAATATAGTGAGTTTTTTTTTGTTACAACAGTCCTTTGTTATTTTCTTTTTAATCTTTCTAGATTTACATACAAATAGTGGAATATTATTCATCCATAAAGAAGAATGAAATAATGCCATTTGCAGCAACATGGATAGATCTACAGATTACCATACTATTAATAAGTCAGACAGAAAAGAAACATATCATATGGTATCAGTTATATGTGGAATCTAAAAAGATGATATAAATGAACTTATTACAAAACAGAAACAGACTCACAGACTTTGAAGATAAACTTATGGTTACCAGAGGTAAAAGGTAATGGGGAGGGATAAGTTAGGAGTTAGGGACAAATATATACACACTACTATACATAATATTGATAATCAGGGAATTTGCTGGTGGTACAGTGGTTAGGATGTTGCAGTTTCCCTGCCAAGGGCCTGGGACAATCCCTGGTCGGGGAACTAAGATCCTGCAACCCAAGCAGTGGGGTCATAAATTAAGAAAAATAAATAAAATAGATAACCAGATAACCATGAGGACCTACTGTATAGCACAGGGAACTCTACTCAATATTCTGTAATAATTTATATGGGAACAGAATCTGAAAAAGCATGGATATATGTATAACTGAACATCACTGTACATCTGAAACACAGTATTATAAATCAACTATATCTCAATATAAAGATTAAATTAAAAAAGAACAATTTAGGTAGAGACCAGGCAGAAGTCTGAAAATCAAATAAAAGTATATGATTTAAATAACAGTTCAGAGAAAGGAATAAGCAATACCCCCAGAGTACTGAATGCTTTAACTGTTAGACAAATGACAACATACTCATAACTTCTGGCTAGTTAGAACCTAAATAGGCATTAGAAAATAGTGGAATTAATAACACCAATGTTTGTGATATATGAAAGCTGTTGAGAGTAAATCCTGTATTCTTATCACAAGGACAAAATATTTCTTTCTTTTGTTTTATATCTGCATGAGATAATCCATCAGTTCAGTGGCTCAATTGTGTCCAACTCTTTGTGACTCATGGACTGTAGCACTCCAGGCTTCCCTGTCCATCACCAACTCCCAGAGTTTACTCAAACTCATGTCCATTGAGTAGGTGATTGCCATCCACCCATCTCATCCTTTGTCGTCCCCTTCTTCTTCTGTCTTCAATCTTTCCCAGCATCAGGGTCTTTTGAAATGAGTCAGTTCTTCATATCAAGTGGCTAAAGAGCTTCAGCATTAGTCCTTCCAATGAATATTCAGGACTGATTTCCTTTAAGATGGACTGGTTGGATCTCCTTGCAGTCCAAGGGACTCTCCAGAATCTTCTCCAACACCACAGTTCAAAAGCATCAATTCTTCAGTGCTCAGCTTTCTTTATAGTCCAACTAGCACATCCATAAATGACTACTGGAAAAACCATAGCTTTGACCAGACGGACCTTTGTTGGCAAAGTAATGTGCCTGCTTTTTAACACACTTTCTAGGTTGGTCACAGTTTTTCTTCCAAATTTCATGGCTGTAGTCACCATCTGCAGTGATTTTGGAGCCCTCCAAAATAAAATCTGTCACTGTTCCCCCATCTATTTTCCATGAAGTGATGGGACCAGATGCCATTATCTTAGTTTTCTGAATGTTGAGCTTTAAGTCAACTTTTTCACTCTCCTCTTTCATCAAGAGGCTCTTTAGTTCTTCTTTGCTTTCTGCCCTAAGGGTGGTGTCATATGCATGAGGTTATTGATATTTCTCCTGGCAATCTTGATTCCAGCTTGTGCTTCATTCAGCCTGGCATTTCACATGATGTACTCTGCATGTAAGTTAAATAAGCAGGGTGACAACATACAGCCTTGATGTACTCCTTTCCTGATTTGCAACCAGTCTACTGTACCATGTCCAATTCTAACTGTTGCTTCTTGACCTACATACAAATTTCTCAGGAGGCAGGTCAGGTGGTCTGGTATTCCCATCTCTTTAAGAATGTTCCAGTTTGTTGTGATTCACACAGTCAAAGGCTTTGGCATAGTCAATAAAAGAAGTAGATGTTTTTTGGGAACTCTCTTGCTTTTTCGATGATCCATGCATGTTGGCAATTTGATCTCTTGTTTCTTTTGCCTTTTCTAAATCCAGATTGAACATCTGGAAGTTCATGGTTCATGTATTGTTGAAGCCTGGCTTGAAGAATTTTGAGTATTACTTTGCAAGTGTGTGAGATGAGTGCAATTTTGCGGTAGTTTGAGCATTCTTTGGCATTACTTTTCTTTGGGGTTGGAATGAAAACTGTCCTGAGGCCACTGCTGAGTTTTCCAAATTTGCTGGCATACTGAGTGCAGCACATTAACAGCATCATCTTTTAGGATTTGAAATAGCTCAACTGGAATTCCATCACCTTTGTTCGTAGTGATGCTTCCTAAGGCCCACTTGACTTAGCATTCCAGGATGTCTGGCTCTAGGTGAGTGATCACACCATCATGATTATCTGGGCCATGAAGATCTTCTTTTTTTTGTATAATTCTGTGTATTCTTGCCACCTCCTCTTTATATCTCCTGCTTCTGTTAGATCTATACCATTTCTGTCCTTTATTGTGCCCATCTTTGCATGAAAAGTTCCCTTGGTATCTCTAATTTTCTTGAAGAGATCTCTAGTCTTTCTCATTTTATTGTTTCCTCTATTTCTTTGCATTGATCACTGTGGAAGGCTTTCTTATCTCTCCTTGCTATTCTTTGGAACGCTGCATTCAAATGAGTATATCTTTCCTTTTCTCCTTGCCTTTCACTTTTCTTCTTTACATAGCTATTTGTAAGGCTCCCTCAGACAACCATTTTGCCTTTTTGCATGATATGATAGATGTTCACTAAACTTATTGTTGTCATCATTTCATGATGTATGTAAATAAAATCATATGCTGTACACCTTAAATTTATACAGTGTTGTATGTCAATTATATCTCTATAAAACTGGAAGAAAAAAGTCTCAAGATTCATTTTGCTAGATTTAGACAACTAATAGGCTAAAGGCATCATCCCTTCATTTATTCACTTATTCAACAAATGAATGCCTTCAATCAGAAGATTGCATTTATCTGTCAATTGTGAAGAGTTATCTGAGAAAAACAGTGAAATTTGTTGTGAATTTTAGTTTCTTTCAGATGCTGTAGGCTATGTTTGGGGGCGAGAACTGGTTATTAAGGGCAGGTTTGTTTACATACTGTTCTCATCTCTTTGCTGTTATTTTTGGGGGCCTATACTGGATGAAGGAGAGACTTGTCTTCACCCCTTGCAATTGTCTTGAGGAAAGTTCCTGCAGTTGCTTGTAGTTCAGGGAGTTTTCTGGGTTATCTACATCTTGCTGATCTCTGCTCCTCAGGTCAGTTTGAGTCAGCACTGTTAGTTTCTCCCTAAATCATGTGAGAGGATGGGTTTGATGGCTTTTGTAATTTCCTTTTCATTGTTGACTGGAAAATAGCCACCTCCACATTTCAAAGGTTATTTTTTAAAAGCAATTATTTTTCAGTTGGCCACTACTTTGATTTTACTGATTTTTAAAGTTTTGGCTGCACTGTGTCTTTGTTGCTATGTGGGGAGGCTACTTTCTCATTGCGGTGTGTAGGCTGTAGGGCTTGCAGGCTTAATAGCTGTGGGGCACCAGCTTAGTTGCCGTGTGGCATATGGAATTTTCCCAGAAAAGGGATCAAACTTGTGTCCCCTGCATTGGCAAATGGATTCTTAACCAGTGGACCACCAAGGAAGTCTACAAATGTTATTTTTATTTGGGCCAATAAAATTTCTTCTTGGGGGACCTCCCTGGTGGTCCAGTGGCTAAGACTCCAGGCTTCCAATGCAGAGGTGCCTGGGTTCAATCCCTGGTCATGGAAATAGATCCCACATGCTACAACTAAGGCCTGGCACTGCCAAATAAATAAATAAATATTAAAAAAAAAAATTTCTTCTTGTACTCGAGGGTTGGCAAACTCCATGTAAAAGGCCAGATGGTAAATATTTTACTTTCCAGGCCATGCAGTCTATTGCAGCTATTCAATGCTGCTGTGAAAGTGCTTGAAGACAATGTATAAGTGAAGGAATGTGGCTGTGTTACAACAAAAATTACTCGTGATGATAGGTGGCAGGTAAGATTTGGCCTGGTGGCATGGTTTATCAACTCTTGCTTTTACTGTTTTACTTTTGGAATTTCTTTATACTTTACATGTAAAGTGTACTTATAAGAGCTAATGTTACTGAAAGTCTATTCCAGGTACTCTGCTAAGCACTTTATTTGCATTATTTCATAATTGTCTCAAACTCTGACATGGATACTGTCATTTTCCTTTTATGGAATGTGCATCTGGGGCTCAGAGAGCTTCAATGACTTGCTCAAGTTCACATAGCTAGGAAGTGGCAGAGCTATCATTAGTTTTGGTTGTCTTATGGCTGTGCCACACAGCTTGTGGAATCATTGTTCCCCAACCAGGGAAGGAACCTGGGCCACCAGGGAATTCCCCAGAGCTATCATTTGAGCTATCGTCAATATGAATATCTTTTACCAAGTTAACAAGCTGCTGGTTTTATTAATTTTAATTTAAATGAACTATAAGAAAAAACAACTATGCATTGATGAATGGATAAAGAAGATGTGGTATATATACATAATAGAATGTTCAGTTCAGTCACTCAGTCGTGTCCGACTCTTTGCAACCCCATGGACTGCAGCACGCCAGGCCTCTCTGTTCATCACCAACTCCTGGAGCTTACTCAAACTCATGTACATTGAATTGGTGATGCCACCCAATCATCTTATCTGTTGTTCCCTTCTTCTCCCGCCTTAAATCTTTCCCAGCATCAGGGTCTTTTCCAATGAGTCAGTTCTTCACATCAGGTGGCCAAAGTATTGGAGTTTCAGCTTCAGCATCAGTCCTTCTGATGAATATTCAGGACTGATTTCATTTAGGATGGACTGGTTGGATCTCCTTGCAATCTAAGGGACTCTCAAGAATCTTCTCCAACACCACAGTTCAAAAACATCAATTATTTGTTGCTCAGCATTCTTTATGGTCCAACTCTCACATCCATANAAAAAACTATGAGAAATCTAGACAGCGTATTAAAAAGTCACAGACATCACTTTGTTGACAAAGGTCCATACAGTCAAAACTATGGTTTTTCCAGTAGTCACGTACGGATGTCAGAGCTGGACTATAAAGAAGGTTGAGCACAGAAGAATTGATGCTTTTGAACTATGGTGTTGGAGAGGACTCTTGAGAGTCCCATGGACATCAAGGAGATCACACCAGTTAATTCTAAAGGAAATCAACTCTGAATATTCATTGGAAGGACTGATGCTGAAGCTCCATTACTTTAGCTACCTGATGCAAAGAGCTGACTCATTGAAAAAGACCCTGATGGTGGAAAGGCTGAAGGCAGGAGGAGAAAGGGGAGATAGGCTGAGATGGTTGAAAAGCATCACTGACTCAGTGGACACAAGTTTCAGCAAACTCCAAGCTAAGGACAGGGAAGGCTGGTATGCTGCAGTCCATGAGGCTGAAAAGAGTCGGACATGACTGAGCAACTGAACGATAACATAATTGCTTTACAATATTATTGCTTTTACCTTCTTAATTTGAATATATATCTTATATATTAGTAAACTTAGTAAAGCATATATGTCACATACAGTGGGTATGTTTGCAATGATCAGACTTGATATATGATTATACATTACAAATGAAATTCACTTTGAGGCTACTTGAGGTGCTTACAGAAATTGGCAGACACCCTCCAGAGGAGATGATATTAGAGGCTTGGATGACCACTGTTCAGCAGAGATGGCACTAAGCTGCCAGAGACAGAACACAAATACCTTTCAAATATAATCTCCAAATTCAAGTCCTGACCACTAATTAAGCTGCTTCTCATGTGGACGACTCTGTTGTTCCGGGGTCAGCAGCAGGAATTTGTTTATATGTTTAATAATAGTTAATGACTATTGAATAATCTGGATAATTAAGATATTTTAAATAGGTTGAATAGGGCATTGTTTGCTCAAGTCCCAGGATCCATTTGCATCAGAATCATTTCAAGGCACTTAAAATGCAGGTTCCCAGGCTCCAGCCTCAAAATAATCAGCAACTTGGGGGTGGGAACCAGGTATCTACATTTTAGTAGAACCCCATTTGATTCTTACAAACATTAAGTGCAAGAAGTTCTGTTGTTCAAATTCAGAGAAGGAAGCTAGAGTGTATTAGAGTAGCTTCTATAGGGAGAATCATCCTGAACCACAAAGCTACTCTGTCCTTTGGTTCCCAAGGAGCACCAAGACTGGGGACAGAGTGTTCCCAGCAGCTGTAGGCAGCTGAGGAGCTGCAACCCTCTCCCAGGTCTCGTAAGGCACTCCTTCTGTACGAGGGGGAGCATTCTTTTGGGTGCATGCAAACGGAGGGCTGAGACTGGTAACCACTACACTAGGTCTTTCAGGGCTCAAGAGGAGGCTTCCTACATGAAAGCTAAGGATCCCCTGGTGAACTGTGAAGAATCTTTTAGAATGCCACAAGGGAGGCAGGGAAAAAGAAAGAGGTTGTTTGGCAAGAACACAAACTAGGCAAGCAGCAATTCTTGGAGGATAAATGGAAATGCTCAGTGGTTGTCGCAGGGGTGTGGCATTATATACTATGCCTGTAAAGCCAGGACCATCTCTCAGGTAAAGTTTGAGGTGGAGCAAGTACTTAAGATTCTCCCACTTTCACATTCTAAGGAAGGGTGTATTCTGGTGACATTCTGCTCAAAAAGAATGAGTGCCTGCTTGTGGGGATGCCATCATTTCTCTGTTTGTAGAGCATCTCTTCCCTAGGAAAATGCCCTAACTGTAGACTAGAGGCACGTTTGTAACTTGGACCTGTCATTAACAATCTCCCTTTGGAGGGGATGCAAGTCACATGCCATCTGGAACTCAGCATGCGCTGAAAAATGTGCTCCTCCCCTCATATTTCTGTAGTAAGGCAGTCCAAGACACCAACATAGCAAATATAGCGCTTATGGTCCAATATACCAAGGGATGTGTACACGGAATATAGGGGACTTAGTCACTGGCCAGAAGTCCAGAGACCTCCATGCTGATCAGCCCAAAGGGAACTTTTCAGTTCTCAGTCATTCATTCGTGACCCTCCCCTATTTAAAGCCTTTTAACAACATTAATATTCCTCAGAAGTTAGCATGCACATAACAGGAAATCAAAAAACACAGGAAGCAAAAAACAAAGTCATCCATAATCACAAGCAGCTTACCTTTTGATATGTCCTTCTAGGTCCATTCACGTATTCATACAACTAAGCATCCATTTTTACATAATTAAGATCATACAGTTATGTACCATGCTTTTTTTTAACACAGTATGAAGATTTACCATTTCAGAGTCACAAAGCTGTATTTTGATAACTAAGAATACACACTAACTCAATTTGGAAGGAAAAAAAAAATGTAATCCTGCCTTTCTCGGCAAACAAAAATCAGAAAAGACAAATATGGCAACAGGCCTCTAGATAAAGATACTGGCAGAGTTATGATTAACATACTACATTTTCTTAATGTTCAATTAAAAATGAATATAGTAAAGAGTACACAAAGTATAATGCTTCTAAGAGGATTTATTTTACCTGATATAAGCTATTAAAGTATTAGCAAGGAGGTATATTTCCATTGAATTAATTAACAATGCATCCTATCGTATAGCCGAGAAATGCACACACATTGATGGGTATTATTAAAATATAGACAGAAACACATCCACACACATCCCTCCTGTTATACTTCCTCCTGCCACTCTGCTGCCAACCTAAGGAGCAAGTCCTGATGTACATTTCTCAGCAACCATTGAACAATTCCATGCCCAAAATATTTTTTAAATCAATTATACCAAATATATTTACAAACTGAGTAACTCATCCATGTTTTATCATACCTTGTAACCTCAGGACATCTAAAAAGCATCGTGCTGTGTCATGCTCAGACATGTCCAACTCTGCGATTAAACGCAAGGCACATCTCCTGTGTCTCCTGCATTGGCAGGCGGATTCTTTACTGCTAGCACCACCTGGGAAGCCCTGTAACAAGCATGGGAAGCAAAAGTGTTAGTCATTCAACCATGTCTGACTCTTTGTGACCCCATGAACTGCAGCCCCCCAGGATCCCCTCCTTGCTGTGGGATATCTGAGGCAAGAATACTGGAGTGGGTAGCCATTCCCTTCTCCTTTGGATCTTTCCAACCCAGGGATTGAACCCGGGTCTCCTGCACTGCAGGCAGATTCCTTATTGTCTGAGCCACCAGGGAAGCCCCTAAAAAGCATAGATGTTGCAAAATAAAAGAATGAACCTTAGCCACAATAAACACAGGTACTTAATAAAAATGCACACACAGACCTATGGTTATAACCTATAGCTATCTTCTAAATATGGAGCCCTGCCCTTCACCCTTCCTCTTGCCCGCCCACAGAATTTCAATGACTAGAATATAGAACGGTATCTACCTTCAAGAGATGGATTAACATACACTCCCAGAACACATAGCCCTTCCTAAAAACAAACAAAAGCACATATATTAAGGGACTATTTTATACTTCTACATTTAATATACTCTGGGCATTAGGGTTTGCTTTTTTTTTTTTTAAACACACAGCAATATTAACTAGAATGCACAGATGGAACAATGGTTAGACCATCGCTTTGAACTTGTCCAAAGCGTGATGGGCACAGAGAGAACCTTTCTCTCTGCACTTCCTTCCCTGTCTCCTCTCCCATCCCCCACCACCCAGTGAACAGTCAGCTTACTCTCCAAGACTCAAGTTTAACAGTTCTACTCCCCAAATACAACCAATCCTATGAATTAACAGAATACTTAGAAGGTGTTACTTTAACTGTCTACTTTCAACACTTGTGTACTTTTACACATCGAGAAAGATTCAGTCAGTTCAGTTGCGTCTGACTCTTTGCAACCCCATGAATTACAGCACGCCAGGCCTAAAGATTCAGTCAGTTCAGTTGCGTCTGACTCTTTGCAACCCCATGAATTACAGCACGCCAGGCCTCCCTGTCTATCACCAACTCCCGGAGTTCGCTCAAACTCACGTTTATCAAGTCTATGATGCCATCCAGCCATCTCAGCCTCTGTCTCCTCCTGCCCCCAATCCCTTCCAGCATCACAGTCTTTTCCAGTGAGTCAACTCTTCGCATGAGGTGGCCAAAGTACTGGAGTTTCAGCTTTAGCATCATTCCTTCCAAAGAACACCCAGGACCGACCTCCTTTAGAATGGACTGGTTGGATCTCCAAGGGACTCTCAAGAGTCTTCTCCAGCACTACAGTCCAAAAGCATCAATTCTTTGGCACTCAGCTTCCTTCACAGTCCAACTCTCTCATCCATACATGACCACAGGAAAAACCATAGCTTTGACTAGACAAACCTTTGCTGCAAAGTAATGTCTCTGCTTTTGAATATGCTATCTAGGTTGGTCATAACTTTCCTTCCAAGGAGTAAGGGTCTTTTAATTTCATGGCTGCAATCACCATCTGCAGTGATTTGGAGCCCCCCAAAATAAAGTCTGACGCTGTTTTCACTGTTTCCCCATCTACTTGCCATGAAGTGATGGGGCCGGATGCCATGATCTTAGTTTTCTGAATGTTGAGCTTTAAACCAACTTTTTCACTCTCCTTTTTCACTTTCATCAAGAGGCTTTTTAGTTCCTCTTCACTTTCTGCCATCAGGGTGGTGTCATCTGCATATCTGAGGTTATTGATATTTCTCCCGGCACCTTGATTCCAGCTTGTGCTTCTTCCAGCCCAGCGTTTCTCATGAGAAAGATTAGATGTTTCAAATAAGGATTTAAGTTTGTTCACTTCACATACACGTACGCATTTCCTGGCCTCTAGATAGCATGGCATTTCCTTGAAAAGGCTCTTTCTTCATCCTTTCACAACACTGCCTTCCCCTACTCTACCTTGCTAGCAACTTCTTGGGTTTCCTTTAAGGGCTTTTAAAATCACCTAAATATATGATCCTGAGCATTCTGACCTAATGTCAGTCTCTCCAGGTTCCCCACAGCAATGTCATCCACTTTTAAGATACTGGTTACCACTGAGATATAGTTCTTGATTTTTTTAGTTCACTTGTCCCCAAATTAGAATTTGTTGACGGTTGCTTATAATCAATTATCGCATTCATTTCCTTTACAAAAAAACTTTTATTTTAAATGTTAAAAAAACTCAATTTAAGAAATACCCTTGATTGAAAAAAATAGCTTCAAGGAGTTTAAGATGAAAAGGAGTAGTTTCTAGTGCTGTCTTTTCCTACCCCCACCTTCCTCCAACCACTCCAAGGAGGGAACTTGTTTAGCCGCGTTTTGCTGGTTACCTGGTTAAGTGTAACAATATGCTCATGTCACTACTTCTTGATTTATCAATTTAAAACACTATCTATTGACTTTTTCCAATGATGGTAAAGGATATATATCTCAACAACTTACTGCCCCTTGTCATCTTGTCATCTCTTTCAATATAGCTCCAATATTAAAATTTTTGGTTAAACTATACATGTACCATATAGAATATATGTAGTGAATTTATATATAAATATGTAGGTATACTTATGTAAATATGGGAGAAGGAAATGGCAACCCACTCCAGTGTTCTTGCCTGGAGAATCCCAGGGACAGGGGAGCCTCATGGGCTGTCGCCTATGTGGTTGCACAGAGTCAGACACGACTGAAACAACTTAGCAGCATGTTTATGTAAATAACAAATATATTTGTTTATACTTGTATATATTGTTCCATTTGTTTTTTCTTCTATTGTTCAATTTCTTAATCATCCACTAAGTGCCCAAACCCTGCCTTTAACTTTCCTCAAAAATCATCTATATTTTTATTTATACATTGGCAGTGTTGATAAACATACATACTATTATGTGTACATTTTACTCTATTATAATCAAATTCCTGTATCTTTATAGGATTCTAAAGTTAATGATAAGCTATATTTACATTACAATGATTGTGTAACTATCACCCACTACAAAATTAAAAATGTATACTATGATTATATTCTTTTCTTGCACAGATTTTTTTTTTTTTTGGCCGTACCACACAGCTTGTGAGACCTTAGTTCCCCAGCTAGAGATTGAACACGTGTCCCCTGCCCTAGAAACATGGAGTCTTAACCATTGCACCACCAGGGAAGTCTCTACTACAGATTTATGATCTTAGAGTTTCTAACTGCTCCTACCCCTTCAGTATTGCCCTGTCAACATATTCTGGCTGCCAATCCATCATCATAGTTATCGATTCGTCCTTTTCTCATCAAAGACTTCCCTCCAGGAGCCCTCCCTTCCTCCTGCTCCAGCCTGCACTGATTGCCTTCCAGGTCAGATGTTCCACTTCGGTCCTGGGACTCCCCTCTACTTTCTCTGTGTGTAAACACTCTTTCCTGGAGCATGTATCTTCCTTTTTCTTGGTTTATGAAGATTCTAATTTTAAAAATATATTATGCTTGTGGTGGTGGTTTAGTCACTAAGTCGTGTCCAACTCTTGTGACCCCATGGACTGTAGCCCTCTAGGCTTCTCTGTCCATGGGATTCTCCAAGCAAGAATACTGGAGTGAGTTGTCATTTCCTTCTCCAGGGAATCTTTCCAACCCAGGAATCAAACCTGGGTCTCCTGCATTGCAGGCAGATTCTTTACCAACTGAGCTACAAGGGAAACCCCATATTATGCTTGTAAAAACGAGCATATAGATGTATAAAAATCTCTCTTCCAAACTTTCAGGGGATGGAATCTAAGTTAGCAGCATGGTGGGTGCCCTTCTACAGCTTCATCTATCCTCAAATACACATACTCAAACATATGAACATGTACATGGGTTTCTTCACTTCTTTCACAAAAACAGAATCATATTATACATCTTACTCTGCAAACCTGCTTCCCCCACCCTGATTTAATGATTTATCATAAACCTTTCTGCAGCTCAATACAGATTGATATAACTTTTTGAATAATCTGCTTCTGGTTCCACAGTGGGTATATGCATTATTTATTCATCTATTTCCTACCACAAGTCAGGTTATTTTCAGGTTTTATGTCACTGCAAATCGACATGCTTGTGAGTGAATCCTTCCATTTGATACATGTTGGTGCTTTTATTTTTGTAGGATAGATTTCTAAAACTAGCATTACTGGATCAAAGGACAAGCATATAACACTTTCAGAATATAACATACCAGAAAGTATGCCATAAATGTACAGTTGTTCATAATTGAATTCTCACCAATACAACACAGTGTGACCAGAACCCAGGTCAAGAAATGGAATATTACCAGCACCTGAGGAGCCCACCCTCTATATGCTTTTGGTCAATACCCCCAAGGGTATATTACTCACTCCCAAGGGTGCCCTCTTTCCTGACTGCTGATGGCATGCATACTTTTCATTTGAAGATGCTGCAACACTCTTCTCCCCAAGGATTGTAGCAATTCATATTCCCACAAGTAATGCACAAATGTACCATTTTCCCTCTAACATTAGAAATCGCTTTTTTACAGCGTTTTGTTTACCTGCTGGGTGAAAAAGGTATCTTGCTGTTATAATTTGCATTTTTCTGACCAACCAGTGAGGATGAGCACAATGGCACACATTCCTTACATACAGATGAGGAAACCAAGGCTCAGAGCAGAGCACTGATGTTGCCCAAGTCAATTTAACACTCGCTTCATTTCTGTGTTTAGCACAGTGCCTCGGGGCTCCACAAGGAATCAGAGATGCCTCCTGCATCAGTAAAGTTCCCTAAGCACACCTCATTCACACTGTAAAGGAAAGCAGAGTAAAGGACGCACACACACCCCACTTTACTCTGCTGGGCTAGGAGACAAACACTGTTCTGCTCCTACAAATCTCCTGTGATTTTGTAGACTTGGCTCAAAGACTGGTTTTGATAGGGACAGAGTAATGGGACAAAATAGGTAATTAAATAGGTCATCCCACTAGGGGATTGTGAGAAAAAAGTATGGGAGACCCCTGTAAGTGAATGACTGCTCATTCACTTACCGTCTGCTGCTGCTGCTAAGTCACTTCAGTCGTGTTCCTCTCTTCGCGACCCCACAGACGATAGCCCACCAGTCTCCTCCATCCATGGGATTTTCCAGGCAAGAATACTGGAGTGGTGTGCCACTGCCTTCTCCCCACTTACAGTCTACTTCACAAAACCAAGCAGACTTGCTTAGCCACAAACCCATGCAACAGAAGTATGAGATAGGCCTCCTCCCAAATAAAGCAACCGTGGAATGAGACCCACATCCTGCCCAGCGAGCTCAGTAAGATAATGATTCCCAGGACATGCTCCTCTGCATGCTGAAAAGAAAAATATAAGGAAAAGATGTTATATTGAAACCTGAGATGATTTACCACACTTAGTATATGTTACCACCTTTTTGCTCATTTCCACTGCACTTCAATATTCCTAATTTGACCATGTAGGGACAAGAAAACTTCCTTACCCAGTGTGGAGAGGAGCTGATGATGAAAGCAGATCTTCTCCCCCCTCTGCTTTTCCTTTGATTATAAAATGGTGCCCACTAAGCTCTCAGAGTTCAGCGCTCCCTTTGCCCACCGCCCTCCTATCAGCCTCACAACCACCCTATTCTAATAAATCACTTCTTACCTATCACTTTGCCTCTTGCTGAACTATTTCTGCATTAAAACATAAAGAACCAGCCTTGAAGCCCCCACATCGCAACCCCACGCACATTTCTGCTGGCTGGCTTGTGGAGGTAGGCGACTCATCCAGCTAGGCTGAGAAATCAAAGCATCATACGCAACACATGTCTACTGAGGGCTTGAAGGCCGCAAACACAAGTGGAAAGACTGGTGGAGTGAAACTCAGGAGGCTTTGGGGGGCATTGCTTGTCCTCTCAGAGCCTATTTTCTCCTCCTAAGAAGCACTTGGAGGCACCAGATGCCCAGCCTGGGAAGGAGGCAGCCCTCTAGGACTGAGAACGCGGCACTGGTGGGGCAAACCATTGTCCTCAGCTCTGAAACAGTCATAGCTTTAGGCACAAGTGTCCGCGTCCAAATGAGGGTTTGTGTACGGCAGCTGAGGCTGAAGGTCACCTAGAGGAGGTGGGATGAGAGCTGAGCCCTGGAGGGAGGGACAGGTAGGTTGCAGTGGCAGAAGGGAGAGTGGGAAAGGAGGGGTGGGTCAGTCTTAACACCAAGTGCCCAGGGAGAAAAACGGGGAACTGACTGATGAAGATATTAAGAGAAACACCAATAGAGACAGGAAGCTGGAAAGATAGGCCGGGGCTGCCGCGTGGCCCATGAAGGACCTCAGTTTCCAGTGAGCAGTGTAGACTCAGCCTGCCGCCGAGGCAACAGATAACTACAGGCTAGGCAACAGATAGAATACAAGGTGTTTTAGTTTTATAAGTCAAACTATAACAAATTAGCACATGCTTGATGACTGCTATAACAAATTACCAAAACCTTGCTGGCCTAAAATGACACAAACATATCATTTTACAGTTCTATAGGTTGAAAGTCTGACATGGGCCTCACTGGGCTTAAAACTAAGGTGCTGGCAGGGCTGCGTTCCCTTCTGGAGACTCTAGAGGAGAATCTGCTTCCTCACCTTTTCCGGCTTCTGCATTCCCTGGCTTGTGGCCCCAACTCCATCTTCACAGCTAGCAAAGGTAAACTGAGTCCTTCTCAGACCACATCACTCTGACTTTTTTGTCTGGCTTCCATTTTTAAAGGATGCTTGNTGATTTACCACACTTAGTATATGTTACCACCTTTTTGCTCATTTCCACTGCACTTCAATATTCCTAATTTGACCATGTAGGGACAAGAAAACTTCCTTACCCAGTGTGGAGAGGAGCTGATGATGAAAGCAGATCTTCTCCCCCCTCTGCTTTTCCTTTGATTATAAAATGGTGCCCACTAAGCTCTCAGAGTTCAGCACTCCCTTTGCCCACCGCCCTCCTATCAGCCTCACAACCACCCTATTCTAATAAATCACTTCTTACCTATCACTTTGCCTCTTGCTGAACTATTTCTGCATTAAAACATAAAGAACCAGCCTTGAAGCCCCCACATCGCAACCCCACGCACATTTCTGCTGGCTGGCTTGTGGAGGTAGGCGACTCATCCAGCTAGGCTGAGAAATCAAAGCATCATACGCAACACATGTCTACTGAGGGCTTGAAGGCCGCAAACACAAGTGGAAAGACTGGTGGAGTGAAACTCAGGAGGCTTTGGGGGGCATTGCTTGTCCTCTCAGAGCCTATTTTCTCCTCCTAAGAAGCACTTGGAGGCACCAGATGCCCAGCCTGGGAAGGAGGCAGCCCTCTAGGACTGAGAACGCGGCACTGGTGGGGCAAACCATTGTCCTCAGCTCTGAAACAGTCATAGCTTTAGGCACAAGTGTCCGCGTCCAAATGAGGGTTTGTGTACGGCAGCTGAGGCTGAAGGTCACCTAGAGGAGGTGGGATGAGAGCTGAGCCCTGGAGGGAGGGACAGGTAGGTTGCAGTGGCAGAAGGGAGAGTGGGAAAGGAGGGGTGGGTCAGTCTTAACACCAAGTGCCCAGGGAGAAAAACGGGGAACTGACTGATGAAGATATTAAGAGAAACACCAATAGAGACAGGAAGCTGGAAAGATAGGCCGGGGCTGCCGCGTGGCCCATGAAGGACCTCAGTTTCCAGTGAGCAGTGTAGACTCAGCCTGCCGCCGAGGCAACAGATAACTACAGGCTAGGCAACAGATAGAATACAAGGTGTTTTAGTTTTATAAGTCAAACTATAACAAATTAGCACATGCTTGATGACTGCTATAACAAATTACCAAAACCTTGCTGGCCTAAAATGACACAAACATATCATTTTACAGTTCTATAGGTTGAAAGTCTGACATGGGCCTCACTGGGCTTAAAACTAAGGTGCTGGCAGGGCTGCGTTCCCTTCTGGAGACTCTAGAGGAGAATCTGCTTCCTCACCTTTTCCGGCTTCTGCATTCCCTGGCTTGTGGCCCCAACTCCATCTTCACAGCTAGCAAAGGTAAACTGAGTCCTTCTCAGACCACATCACTCTGACCTTTTTGTCTGGCTTCCATTTTTAAAGGATGCTTGTGATTACACTGGTCCCGCCTGGATAACCCAGGCCATGCCCAATTGTAAGATCATCTGATTATGTATTAACTCCATCTGCAACCTTAATTTCACTTTGCCGAGTAAGGTAACAGGTTCCAGGGATTAGAATGATTAAGATGCTGTTAGGGAAATTGAAGGGGCTTTCCAGGTGGCTCAGTGGTAAAGAATCTGACTGACAATGCAAGAGAGGCAGCAGGCGGGGGTTTGATTCCTGGGTCAGGAAGAGCTCCTGAAGAAGGGCATGACAACCCAGTCCAGTATTCTTGCTTAGAGAATCCCATGAACAGAGGAGCTTGGTGGGCTCCAGTCAGTCCATGGGGGCGCAAAGAGTTGAACGCGAGCTAGCACACAAGCACCCACTCACGGAAATTTAAATGGAGGAAGGCTTCAGAAGCAAGAGTGCAGGCCTCTGATCCTGCTTCTGACCTGCATGGATACTGCCCGGATTTTGTGCCTGCCCACAAGCACAACTAGTCAGGTGGCATTTTAAATAAGAAAGGGAGTGGGTCTTGGAATTCTTGAGCCCCAGGAGGTCATAGTAAACACCCTCTTCCAACAACATAAAACATGACTCTACACATGGACATCACCAAATAGTCAATACCCAAATCAGATTGATTATATTCTTTGCAGCTGAAGATGGAGAAGCTCTAAACAGGAGCTGACTGTGACTCAGACCATGAGCTCCTTATTGCAAAATTCAGAATTAAATTGAAGAAAGTAGGGAAAACATTGGGCTTCTCAGGTGGCTCAGTGGTAAAAAAAATATGACTGCTAATTCAGGAGATGTGAGTTTGATCCCTGGGTCGAGAAAATCCCCTGGAGAGTAAATGGCAGCCCACTGCAGTATTCTTGCCTACAAAATTCCATGGACAAAGGAACCTGAGAGGCTATAGTCTATGGGGTCCCAAAGGAGTCAGACACAACTTAACGACTAAAGAACAAAGGGAAAACCCACTAGGCCATTCATGTGTGACCTAAATCAAATCCCTTATGATTATTCAGTGGAAGTGACAAATAGATTCAGTGGATTAGATCTGATAGACAAAGTGCCTGAAGAACTATGGATGGAAGTTTGTAACACTGTACAGGAGGCAGTGACTAAAACCATCCCCAAGAAAAAGAAATGCAAGAAGTCAAAGTGATTGTCTGAGGAGGCTTTATAAATAACTGAGGAAAAACAATTGAAAGGCAAAGGAGAAAGGAAAAGATATACCCAACTAAATGCAGAATTCCAGAGAATAGCAAGGAGAGATAAGAAGGGCTTCATAAAAGAACAATGCAAAGAAATAGAAAAAAACAATAGAATGGGAAAGACTAGAGATCTCTTCAAGAAAATTGGAGATATTAAGTGAATATTTCATGCAAAGATAGGCACAATAAAGAGTAGAAATGGCAAAGATCTAACTGAAGCAGAGAAGATTAAGAAGAGGTGGCAGGAAAACACTGAAGAACTATACAAATGAAGGTCTTAGTGACCCAGATAACTATGATGGTGTGGTCACTCACCTAGAGCCAGACATCCTGGAGTGTGAAGTCAAGTGGGCCTTAGAAAGCATTACCATGAACTAAGCCAGTGGAGGTGGTGGAATCCCAGCTGAGCTATTTCAAATCCTAAAAGATGATGCTGTTAAAGTGCTGCACTCTGTATGCTAGCAAATTTGGAAAACTCAGCAGTGGCCACAGGACTGGGAATGGTCAGTTTTCATTCCAATCTCAAACAAAGGCAATGTCACAGAATGTTCAAACTTCGACACAACTGTGCTCATTTCTCATGCTAGGAAGGTAATGCTCAAAATCCTTCAAGCTAGGCTTTAACAGTACATGAACTGAGAACTTCCAGATGTACAAGCTGGGTTTAGAAAAGGCAGAGGAACCAGAGCTCAAATAGCCAACATTTGTCGAGTCATAGCGAAAGCAAGGGAATTACTGAAAAACATTTACTTCTGCTTCATTGACTATGCTAAAAACTTTGACTGTGTGGCCAGACCACCTTACAGTACATCAAGGCTATATATTGTCACTTTGCTTATTTAACTCATACGCAGAGCACATCATGTGAAACACTGGGCTGGATAAAGCACAATCTGGAATCAAGATTGCCAGGAGAAATATCAATAACCTCAGCTATGCAGATGATACCACCCTTATGGCAGAAAGTGAAGAACTAAAGATCCTCTTGATGAAAGTGAAAGAGGAGAATGAAAGAGCTGACTTAAATCTCAACATTCAAAAAACTAAGATTATGACATATGGTCCCATGACTTCATGTCAAATAGATGGGGAAACAATAGAAACAGTGACAGACTTTATTTTCTTGGGCTCCAAAATCATGGTGGATGGTGACTGCAGTCATGAAATTAAAGATGTTTCCTCCTTGGATGGAAAGCTATCACAAACCTGAGCCTGCACACTCAGTCATGTTTGACTCTTTGTGACTCCATGGATTAGAGCCCACCAGGATCCTCTGTCCATGAAGTTTTCCAAGCAAGAATACTGGAGTGGATTGCCATTTCCTTCTCCAAGGGATCTTCCCAACCCACGGATTGAGTCTGCGTCTCTTGCATCTCCTGAATTGACAGGCCAATTGTTTACCAGCTGAGCCTCCAGGAAAGCCAAACCTAGACAGCATATTAAAAAGCAGAGACTTTGCTGATAAAGGTCTGGATAGCCAAAGCTGTGGTTTTTCTAGTAGTCATGCATGGATGTGAGACCATAAAGAAGGCTGAGCACCAGAGAATTGATGCTTTTGAACTGTGGTGTTAGAGAAGATTCTTGAGAGTCCCTTGGACTGCAAGCAGATCCAACCAGTCCACTCTAAAGAAAATCAGTCCTGAATCTTCATTGGAAGGACTGATGCTGAAGCTCCAATACTTTGGTCATATGATGCGAAGAGCAAACTCACTGGAAAAGACCCTGATGCTAGGAAAGACTGAAGGCAGGAGAAGGAGAAGACAGAGGATGAGATGGTTGGATGGCATTATTGACTCAATGGATGTGAGTTTGAGTGAACTCAGGGAGATAGTGAAGGACAGGGGAGCCTGGCGTGCTGCAGTCCTTGGGGTCACAATGAGTCAGATACAACTGAGTGCCTGAGCAACAACAAAAATGAGCTTGGAACTTATTTAGCACTCAGTTGATGTGACCCATTTCTGTTGTTACTGAAGTTTGGGGCCAGGGTGACCAGGCAAGCAGTGGTGTAATCGGCAGGAATAGGGATGTAAAGGGTGAAGTGTCAGGGGGGAAGGAGGGTGAGACCAGTTTGATAGGGTCCTAGTGAGTTGAGCCACACAGACTGACCAGCTGAGCTGGAGCTACTGGGTCAGGTGCCAGCTGGAGGTCAAGGTTAGTGAGCCACTGATTCACACAGGGAAATGGAAGGTGTAAAGGCCAAGAATGCCACCTCTGCAAGGGCAGAAACAGAGTTGTGGGGCCCCAACTCTGAGAACAGTACTGGACACCAAGCAGCGCTCAGTCAATGTTTGGTGGGGTGGCTGATGCTCTCTGGAAGGAAATTTTCTGCTCTGGACTGGAAGTGGAAATGAACCAGGGAAAGGGAAGGACAATCAGTGCTGGGGCTATAGAGAGGAAGGAACGGCTCTGACACTAGGAGATGAACAGAAATGCTGATCTCTTCTGAAAACATTCGCTCTTAATCAACAAAAGGATCCTCTGAAGCTTTGGTTGAAACATCTCATCTGTTAAATTGGGACCACTGAGCTAGACTCCAGATCTGGACAAACAAGCTTCAGGGCTCTTGGCTGTCCTCTAGGTGTCCCTTTACCTTTAGTTGTTCATTTACTTACATAGGTTACCTTGCCCCTGAGCTGTCTTACTTCCTGTTGTGGGAAGGAGAGGTATGTTTTCATGTGATTCTTTTTTTTTTGATGTGGACCATTTTAAAAGTCATTTTAAATTTGTTACAATATTGCTTGTGCTTTATGTTTTGGTTTTTTTGGCCATGAGGCATGTGGGATCTTAGTTCCCAGATCAGGGGTTGAACCCACAACCTCTGCATTTGAAGACAAAGTCTTAACTACCAGACTGCCAGAGAAGTTCCCTCATATGGTTCTTCTTCTTCTTTTTTTAATGTTTATTTATTTGCCTACATCAGGTCTTAGTTGCAGGGTGTGGAATCTTCACTGCGGCATTTGGGGTGTTTCATTGCAGCACACAGGCCTAGTAGCCCCACAGTATGGGGGATCTTAGTTCCTCAACCAGGGATCAAACTCATGTCCCCTCCTTTGGAAGGTGGATTTTTTAATCTAGTGAAGTCCTGTCATGTGATTCTTGAACTTGGGATTTATAGTTGAAAATCATTGACACTCTAGTCTTTCCGTGATTCCTCTTCACAGAAGAATAAAGAGAAGGTACAGGATAGACTCTCACATCTCTACCATCTGCATCTGTTCCTGTCACAGATGTGCATAGGGTGTGGGAATGGGAACCTTCTGTATTCACCCTCACCTTGGCCCAATGCTCTCCTTTTTCAGAATATGCATATAGTCCATCGTCTTGGAGGCAGCAGATGTATATGCCCATAAATTTTCCGTCAAAGCTGGGATGGATATTTTTGAGATCAGGGTGATATTTAAAAAGTGATTCTTTCTTAATTTCAAATTTTATTTCATGCATCTTAGGGCAATGTCAGTGGCTGAAAATGACTGGATAATGGAAATGTGGGAACCTGTCTAGATTTGAGATTTTAATTCTGAGGGAAATATTTCCTTTTAACATGTGTGTTTGCTATAAGCTGTGTGTTTTCAGGCTCAGCTTTGTCATACAAGATGAACTTTCTGCTGCGGGTATCCCAGGGATCCTTTCTTAGGTGAACATATCTGATGGCCTGATCCTTCCTCTAGGGTGAATAGAGGCACAGAGACAGGTCACCGGAGCTGGCCCTTCAGCTAGTGCACTGGCATCACTGCCCTTAGGAAGAAGCTTGAAAGTGACCCTGAATGGACTAAATACCTTCCCCCAAACATCTAGACTGGCCTTTGACTAAATGACTGGGTACCGTACCTTAGCTAGGCCCAGCCGGATCCAGTTCAGGGTCAGGTCATCTAGAGAGAGGCAGCTGGCGCCTGTGTTTCCGTGGTCCTCAGGAATGAGAACAGGTCTCTGCTCCAAGCTGCTCTCTGACCTGGCAGAATGATGTACTTGGTTGGAAAGGTGGATCAACTGCCCCTGCCGCTCATATCAGCAGTCTGAATCCTACCCCCCAACCTCTGCCATACACCACTCCCAGGGATCCCACCCAAACCTGACCACACTTACCATGGGCCAGACACTGTGCTAAGTGCTCAGGTGTCCACCTTATCTGACCCTCCCAACACTTCTATGACATAGACATCATCACCGAGGCCCAAGTCACAGCTGTAAGTGCCTGAGATGGCTCATTTTATGTGTGAGCTTGGTGAGGCTACCGTGTCCAGCTGTTTGGTCAAACACCAATCTAGATGTCATTGAAAAAATATTTTTTACATGATGTCTTAGTCCTTTCAGCATGCTGTAACAGAGTACCACCCAGAGATTGGGTGGGTTGGAAGCAGCAGAATTTATTTCTCACACTTCTGGAAACTGGGATTCTGAGACTGGGTGGGTCAGCATGGTTGGGTTCTGGTGAGAATCCTCTTCCAGGTTGCAGATGACCATCTTTTCCCTGTGTCCTTGCAGGGTGGAAGGAGAGTGAGCTAACTCTCTGGTCTCTTCTAATCCCATTCAAGAAGCCTCTACCCTCAGGATCTAATGACCTCCCAGAGGCCTACCTCCTAGTACCATCACACTGGGATTAGCATTTCAACATATGAATCTCGTGGAGGGCACAAACAGTCCATTTCAGAAGAGATTAACATTTATGTCAATAGACTGAGTAGAGCGAAGTGCCTCCCATATGAGTAAGGGCTTCATCCAATCAGTTAAAGGTCTTAAAAGAAAAGACTTTGATCCCTTAGGAAAAAGGAATTCTGTTTCTAGACACCCTTGAATTCAAAACTGCAACATCAACTCCTGTGGGAATCTCTAGCTCACCTGCCTTTCCTGCAAACTTGGGACTTACCCAACAATCTCAATCTCTGTCTAATTATGTATATGTATATATACTCATGAGAACCCTCACACAGTACTTAAGATGGGATGTGAATCTGGTTTAGACTCCAAAGTCCTGGAGTTTAGTAACTGCCCCATTCTGCCTTTCATGATCTGTCAACTGTGCTTATTGACTATCAATGGGAAGAAAAGTCCAGGGCCTGAATGAAGTTCAGTTCAGTTGCTCAGTCGTGTCCGACTCTGCAACCCCACGGACTGCAGCACACCACACTTCCCTGTCCATCACAAACTCCTGGAGCTTGCTCTGGAGCAGCAAGACAGAGGACAGGATCCTCTGTCATCCTGTTCTCCTCCTGCCCTCAATCTTTCTAAGCATCAGGGTCTTTTCCAATGAGTTAGTTCTTCGCATCTGGTGTCCAAAGTATTGGAGTTTTANTGGAAAGGACTCTGATGCTGGGAGGGATTGGGGGCAGGAGGGGAAGGGGACGACCGAGGATGAGATGGCTGGATGGCATCACTGACTCAATGGACTTGAGTTTGAGTGAACTCCGGGAGTTGGTGATGGACAGGGAGGCCTGGTGTGCTGTGATTCATGGGGTCACAAAGAGTTGGACACAACTGAGCGACTGAACTGAACTGACATTTATATATAATTTATACATAATGAGAACAGTTCACATTAGTGTTGCCTTTAGGATGATCCTGCCCGGTTTCACAAAGGCAGGGCAACAGTCTCATTAGAGTTTCTTAAAAGCTCCAAACTGAGAGACCTTCAGACAAGCAAGAACCCTCCCTCCTCCAGAAATCCACTAAAGTGCCCCCAACCCCAGCACTTGGCAGGGCCCCGCACCCTCCACAAAAACGGCCTCCCTCTGAGTCCTGCATTTAATCTCAGGGTTGTGTGAGGCTTCCTGGGATCAACCCAACAGGCAGGTCCAACAACATGACCCATTGTCTGTGTGGCCCTCCCATGGCAGGTGCAGGAGCTCCAGGGGTCTCCCCTAGGAGCCCCTATACCCGAGGGAAGGTGCAGAGCCACAGAGCAGTGGCCCCACCCCAGCCAGAAACCCCAGTGTCCATCAGCCCTGCAGCCAGATTGCCAAGCAGACAGTTAATGATCTGCTTGTCGAGTGTCTAGCACATCCAGGCAAAAGGACTGGGGTGCTGAAGCAATGCTTCCAAGAGGTACTGGTCAGAGTGCTGACTACAGAGCAAACGGGGACAAGGTCAAGTTTATGCGGGCATCACAGTGGGGAGGGTGGAGGGTCACCCTGTACCCACTGACAACTCCTGAGTCCGGTGTTCAGGGCTCCCTGCCACAGGGCAGCTGGCCCGTGATCCTCCTCGTGACAGCCTGCCCCTCCTCAGGGTCACTCTACTGCAGCCCACCATGAAAACCCCCCAGTCTAGAGCAAGCCCCCTTAGACAGTCACAGGAGCCCCCCACCAGGCCCACTAGCATACCTGGCAGCTAGCTAGTGTCTCCAGCACATGTCTCTCGTCTCCACCTGCTCGACCCCAGACTCTCGAGGGCCCAGAGCTGCTTCCCACCCCTCTAGCGTGATGTCTGGGAAACAGTGCCCAGTAAACGATGCGGTGTGCTCAGCAGTCACAGTAGAAGAACACAGCTGTTGATCAGGCCAACCCTCTATCACCCAAAGAGCCATGTCACCTCTGTGGTTCAGAAGACATCTCTGATGCTCACTTTTCTCCTCTGTGAACAGGGAGGTCATGGCTGACTCACAGGCTGTGAAATCCATCTATGGTGGCAGGCATGGTGCCTGGCACACGGGGGTGTTTAATGCAAGCTAAGACCATTTCCAGCAGAGTTGTACACAGAGAAGACAGGCAACAAGACACCCTCCAAGAGGTGTTGGCCCAAGAATGGGAGGAAAAGGCAGGGAAATGTTGTCAGAGGGCTCCTATGACTACGAGGCCAGTGTGCCCTCGGGTGACACCTCAAGGTCCCTCCCAGGCCACCGTCCCCGCTTCTGTGCCTGTCAACACATCATCTCCCTACCCACAGTCATGGCACCATGGCCGCTGACCGAATCAAGAGTGGACACAGAGCAGATGACCCGCTGCCCATGGACACTGGTCAGGGCATCACCGACCCTGCGCAGGGCAGGAAGCTCTCAGTCATACCGCAGATGAGACAGAGAGTCAGGTCTCAGAAAACTGGGAAGAAAGGGGAAGAGAAAGTACCTGGCTGAAGCTAAAGCCCTGCTCCCAGATGGGTCAACAGGATTCGAAAGTGGCACCAAACTGCAACGCTATCAGAGACCAATCCTGGAAAAAGTTCCCACCTCGGGAAACCACCACCCCCAGCCTCGGAGCTGATCCACAAAAGAAACAGGTGACACTGCTGCTTGAGATGGAAGGAGGGGGCAGGAGGGGCTCACAAAGTGAGATGGAGACCAGGTCACGCAGAGGGCCGTGTCACGACTCTGGAAATTCACCCTATGAGTGACAGTGGCTGTTGAAGGGCTTTAAGAAGGGAGCTGAGATTTCAGGTGCTCACTTTTAAAAGATCACTGGAAAAAAATTAAGAACAAAGAAGTCCGCTGTCTGCAAGAGGACAGTGTCTGGGCCTTTGGTGGCGATGGAAAAGGAGCCAAAGGCAGGTGTCTGCTGTTTCCTGCCTTTTCCAGGTGGATGTTTTAGACAAGCTCTTGTTTCTACCTTCGAGTGACCCCCAAGCGAGTCAGGAGGGGAAATCCAACTTCCTTCTAGGAAACACTTCAATCTGCTGTGCCCCACGTAATTAGCCAGAAGCCGGACACAAAAGGCCCCAGAGTGGATGGTTCCATGGATAGGAAATATCCGGAATGGGCAAATCCATAGAGACAGGACACAGACTGTGCTTGCCAGGGGCTGGGGGAGGGACACGGGAAGGGACTGCTTAATGGGTACAAGCTTTCTCTTTGGAGGGAAAACGTTCTGGAACTAGACGAAGCTGGTTGCACAATAGTGTGAATGTACTAACTGATACTGAATTGCTCATTTTAAAAATGAGTAATCTGGAGGACTTCCCTGGTGGTCCAATGGTTAGGACTCCACATTTCCATTGCTGGGGATGCGGTTTTGATCCCTGGTCGAGGAACTAAGATTCCACGTGCCACATGGTACGGCCAAAAGAAAAGAAACTTAAATGGTTAGTTTTATGTTTTATGGACCTCACCTCAATTAAAAAAAGAAAACTATAATCGGCTAGTATCACTGAGCATATGGAGACGTCCTGGAGTTAGAACTACCAATCCCATTTACATGCATGTGTGCATGCGTGTGTGTGTGTGGTGGGCATCATTTCCCCTCAAACCTAGGGCCACTTCTGATTCTTGTCAGCCCCCACCAGTCAATGTACCAGGCCACAGGTGACGTGTGACCCTCTAGCCTGTCTCTCAGCTCACTTGTTTCTGCTGCTCCCCTTCTCTGTGGCAGAGCGTGGTATTTAAGTGTGTAGACCTGGGAGCCAAGGCTGCACAGTTCAGCTCCTAGCTCCCAGCAGCCCTGAACTGGTCTCAGTTTCCTCATCTGTAAAATGGGGTAACACCGACCTACAGGCCTCACTGACATTGTGAAGGCTGAGCCACTTGGCACACACAGCCCCGGGAGAGCATCCAGAGAAGCTGGCCTCCATCAGGCGGCTGAGGGTGGCCGCGCTCTGAGCCCAGCACTGTGCCTGCGTTTATGCTGGCCCCTCTCCTCCTGATCGCCGGTGTGTGGTTCTTCCTACAGTGGTGACTCCGTCACATCCAAACTGTCCAGCTTGGCGTTCAAGCATCCCCAAGCCCAACCTGCCTGCCCACCCATGCCCACATCCTCCACACTCCCTCCTGCATCTGGGCTGGAGGGCAAGGGGCATACCCCAGGAAAACAGGTTGTCCCCTGCCTCACACACCAGTTCTGTGGTGGCCAGAGGGCTCTCCACAGTCAAAGCTGCCTAGTGAAAATGTAATGAGCAAACTGGAGCAGGAAGCAGCATGTATCCCACCACGACAGAGGCCCAGGACTCAGCCACCCTGCTGTGGGAACTCATGGCCAAGAAGGTGGAGACAGCAAGCAGAAGTTGTCACTGCCCTGAAACACTCAGTCACTGCCTTGAAGAGTCCACACAAGAGCCCATCCTCCAGGTGCATCCACTGGGTTCCGCCCCTCCCAGTGCGAGCAGCCCCCAAAGTACCCCCTCCCCATGGGAACACCCTCCCGTGTCCTCCCCTCCGCACGGGAGTATCCCCTGGTGTCCTCCCCCTCCCTGTGGGAGTGTTTCCTAATATCCTGGCCCCTCTCCCCCACAGACTCATCTCCTGGTGTTCTCCATCCTCTCTGCCCTCATTCAGCCCCACTCCGGCCACACACTGGCCCACACTCACCTTCCACACCTGCCATCCTTCCACCTACAAGGCCCACTTGCCTCCTGACAACCTTCTCTCTGTCAGTATCCCTCTACTCCGTGGGGTAAGGGCATCAGGGAGACTCTCCCACTCGACAGACAGGACCGGGAGAGCCAGGAACCCCCTCAGCTCCATCCTTGTATTCTCAGGCCCAGCAGTCTGGCCACACACGGCAGGGGCTCAATAAACGTTTGGATGAAAGAATGAACACGAGTGGGTCAATAACAGCACACGAGAAGAGGCTTGTTTTGGAGTTCCTGATGGCCCACGGAGCCATGGGGGAGATGTCGATCTGGGAATTGAAATCTTGGCAGTCAGGTCCTATGACGAGAGTCCAAGGGGTGGGGGCAGTCAGCAGGATTCAGATGCTCGTGACTGAAGCTAGGAGGGGGCGAGGGGGGCCAGCATGAGGAGGAGACCCAGCAAGTCTACTGTTGGGGATCTGTCTACTGTATGGGGATCTGTTTAAGGCCTCCAGTATCCAGTGACATATGATATGACATTTACTGCAGCAGAAGCAGAGTGAATGCCCATCAGTAGGGGGAGTGGTTGGATAGAGCATACTACACCATGGAATATTCTACTCCTTCACAAAATTAGCTAAGTACCAAGTGACTTGGGGAGATTTCCTGAGGTGTCATTGAGTTAGACTGGCTAGATGGAAAAAAAATAATCTGATTCTCTGGGGAAGAAAAGGTATCAACTCCCTTGTGTGCATGTTTGTGTGTCCTTATGGTTGTAAAGAAAAATATGAAGTGATATATACGAGATTTTTTTTTAACATGGAAAAGGTTATTGATGAGGATAAAGGGTGCCAAGCAGAAGAAGAAAAGAAAACACCCTCTTCCAACCAGTCTAGTATGTGTGGTATAATCACATTTGCATATTTATGTAAAGCTTTGTATAAATGATATTTGAAAAATACTATATGCCCTTAAAATTGACTAATACATGGGAATACTTCCATTTCTTTGTATAGAACTTTCAAAGTGAATAATATTTACAGAGTGTTTCACATGTTTTCTGTTATCAAAACATAATTATCTTATTTTTAAAGTCAATAACTCTGTCATTTAGCTNGTCTGGTATTCCCATCTCTTTCAGAATTTTCCACAGTTTATTGTGATCCACATAGTCACAGGCTTTGGCATAGAAAATAAAGCAGATGTTTTTCTGGAACTCTTTTGCTTTTTAGATGTGAGCAGTATAAACTGGAAAAGTCAGGTGCCTCTATAGGAAACTGGGGTCTGACTGCATCTATATCTGTGCGTCTGTGTAATGTGCATAGTCAGAATACTTTTGTGTGGTTTTGGGTATAGCTTCCATCTGTACAGTGTCAACAGTGATTGCGAAGCATCTGCAAACCCATTCATTTATTTATTAATTCAATGCACCCTGAAGCCTGGGTTTGAGGGGAAATGAGGAGCAGTCGAGTTGAGACCAAGCTATATGTCATTACATCCAAAGTACAATGAAGCTAGTAATAGTCTTCATTTGAGTCAAAGATATTGGAATTTTTTATACAAACAGCCTACACAAGTCGATATCAAAAAACCAAACAACCCAATAAAAAATGGACAGATGATCCAAACAGATATCTCTTTAAAGAAGACATACAGATGGCCAACAGGCAAGTGAAAAGAGGCTCAACATCACTAATTATTAGAGAAATACAAATCAAAACCACAGCAAGGTATCACTTCACGCCAGTCAGAATGTCCATCATCAAAAAGTCTACAACTAATAAATGCTGGGAAAAATGGAACCCTCCTACACTCCTGGTGGGAATGTAAATTTGTGCAGCCACTATGGGAAAGAGTATGCTGCTGCTGCTGCTGCTAAGTCACTTCAGTCGTGTCCGACTCTGTGCGACCCCATAGACGGCAGCCCACCAGGCTCCACCGTCCCTGGGATTCTCCAGGCAAGAACACTGGAGTGGGTTGCTGTTTCCTTCTCCAGTGCATGAAAGTGAAAAGTGAGATTCCTTAAAAGAGTGAAAATTGAGATATCATACAATCCAGTATTTCCACGTCTGGGCATAAATCCAGAAAAGATGAATATCTAGTTTGAAAAGATACAAGCACCACAATGTTCACAGCAGCACTATTTATAACATCTAAGATATGGAAACCCAGGAGTCCTTTGACAGATGATTGGTTTAAGAAGATGTGGTACATTTATACAATGGAATATTACTCAGTCATGAAAGAATGCAGTATTGCCATTTACAGCAACACTGATGGACCTAGAGGTAATCACACTAAGTGAAGTAAGTCAGAAAGAGAAAGACAAATACTTTTGTGGAATCTAGCAAGTAGTACAAATGAATCTATATATGAAACAGAAACAGACTCACACATAGAAAACAAATTTATGGTTACCAAAGGGGAGAGGAATAGAAGGGGAAGGGTAATTAACAAAAGGGGAGGGGTAATTACCAAAGGGGTTTGGGATTAACAGATACAAATTATTATACATAAAATAGATAAGCGACAGGGATTTTCTGGATAATTTAGGGAGTTATATCTAATATCTTGTACTAGCCTATAATGGAAAACAATTTGAATATATATATATATATAAATGAATCACTTTGCTGTATACCTGAAGATAACATGATACTGTAAATCAACTATATTTCAGTTAAAAATAAAAAAGATACTAGCATTATTTTGAGCAGGCTGGCTAAAAGTCATGTCCTTAACCATTAATTCCACAAACTCTCTATGAAGACTCACTATGGCACCTTCACTTTCTGCCTGTGACGTGGGATTTTTGTAGATGTGTTGCCTATGCATCATGTGTTGCCATCATCCAGATTTGGGCTTGGGTCCCAGCCATTCCATTTGCCCGCTATGTAATCTTTGCTTCATGACCCAACCTCTCTCCGCTTCTCTTTCCTCATCTATAATACTAATCTGAGAAAGATAACAGTTTTGTATCTACTTAGTGAGCCTATTGGGGATTTAATGAGATGATATATACTATACATAGTATATATGATATATAGTCTATGCTATATACTATAGTACATTGCTTAAATAATAAACATGCTCATTGTGCTAAGTCATGTCTGACTCTTTGCGACCCCTTGGATTGTAGCCTGCAGGCTCCTCTGTCCATGGAATTTTCCAGGCAAAAATACTGGAATGGGTTGCCATTTATAACTCTAGGGGATTTTCCCGACCCAGGGATTGAACCCTCATTTTCTGTGTCTCCTGCACTGGCAGGCCGATTCTTTACTATTAGTGCCACCTGGGAAGCCCAGAATACTAAATATATATTTAATAAATATTTTGTTTCATATTTATTTAATAAATAAGTTCCCATAATATTCTTTTCATCATTGTTATCTATCTCCTCTTCATTGTTACCTTTTCCCCCTTCTCTGTTTACCCTCCACGTTATTCGAAATAGTACTTAAGGCAAATTTCAGCAGGTGAGAAAAACAGAGGAAAAAATGAAGATGTGAAAATAAAATGAAGCCTGTCAGGAAACTAATACAGAAATGGACATTCTCACTTTGGTGGGTCATAGGATTGACCCTGAGCTTCTTAACAACCAATGAGAAAAGGGAAACTAAACCAGTTACATAGTTCAACACTGTGTCCGTGAAATAAAATAAGATAATGACACAGGAAAAACACACTCTGGGCAGGATATTTTTTCCTTCTCAACATGCTTCCCCCTTGACTTGCTTAAAGGAAGCCCTTTTATGGAAAGTGTTTCTGAATATGACATACGTTCTAACCCTGAGTAGAGGCCCACCCACCCCTGACTGTCTTCAGATGATCCAAGAAAGGAAACCTAGTACTTAGCCCAGAGAACTAATCTTGCAATAGGCCTTTGTTTCTGAAACCAAAAGCGTCACACGCAGATAATAAACAAGATATGTGCACACTGTGGTTAGGTGTTTTGTAACAACTCCTGTTTCCTCCTTTGCAAGGGCTGGTTCAGTGAAACAGCCTAAATACGAGTCATGGAGACCCAGGTCTCAGATTGATATAATTTACATCGGGTTCCTAAATCAATTTGACTTTCCACCTCCACACCTTGGAGGGCTTATCTCATTCAACTATCGGCAAAGCTTTACTGAGTACTTCTTTAGTGTAAGGTCCCTGCAACTGGACCATGCCTGGCAATCCAGGCTTCCAGTAAAGAGGTCAAGGAGGAGGTGCAGATAATCAAGGCTTTGGGAACTCAGAAGAGGGAGTCTGCAAACTCAGGGAACTGGAAAGGCCTGGGAAATTCTTGGAGAAAGTGGGACTAGAAGGATGAGAAGGGGCAGAAAGGTAAAGGGGGCACAAGTGTTAATGAGGACTCAGGCTAGGCTGGTCCAGAGGTGTTTGAACACCAGGAGGAGGTTTGCCTACATAGAGTGGAGTTCCATGATGGGCAAAAGGGGATGAGAGTGTGGATGTCAGGCTGTGCTGTGAGGCTAAGCCTGCTCAAGCTGCTCCCTGACCCCCATCATCCACCCAGCATAGGGCAGAGGGAGATGGTACCCCCTCATGGTATCCCCTCTCCCAGAGGATCTTTCAGAGTAATCTTAATATGGGACTTTCTGAAGCAATTTGTTACAGGGAGGTTTATGGTCTTTTTGAAATATATGGTCTCATAGCCACATGTAAATCAATGAAGTCAGAACCCACAATCTTCACCATACACAAAAATAAACTCAAAGTGGCTTAAAGATTTAAACATAAGACATGACATGAAACTCCTAGCAGTGGGACTTCCCTGGTGGTCTAGTGGCTGGGACTCCATGCTCCCAAAGAAAGGGGCCCAGGTTCAATCCCTAGTCTGGGAACTAGATCCCACATGTTGCAACAAAAGAATCTCTCATCCGGCAATGAAAATCGAAGATTCTGTACAACCAAATAAATATATACTAAAAATGTATATTATATGTTATATATATTATATTTAGTATATATATGTTTGTTTAAGTGTATATGCTTTAAAAAACATTAACTCCTAGAAGAGGGCATAGGCAAAACATTCTCTGACATAAATTGTGCCAGTGTTTCCTAAGATCAGACTCCCAAGGCAATAGAAATAAAAATAAACAAATGGGACCTAATCAAACTTACACGCTTTCACACAGCAAAGGAAATCATTAACAAAATGAAAAGACAACCTACAAATTGGGAGAAAATATTTGTAAATGATGTGACCAACAAGGGCTTAATTTTCAAAGGATACAAACATCTCATATAGCTCAACAAAAACAAAAAACAAACAACCCAGTTGAGAAATGGGCAGGAGATATAAATAGACATTTCTATAAAGAAGACATACAGATGGCCAGCTCAACATCACTAATTATTAGACAAGTGAAAATCAAAACTACAATGAGGTATACCACCTCACACCAGTCAGAATGGTCATCATTAAAAAGCCTACAAATAACAAATGCTGGGAAGAATGTGGAGAAAAGGGAATCTTCCTACACTGCTGGTGGGACTGTAAATTGGTGGAGGCACTATGGAGAACATTCTGGAGGTTCCTCAGAAAACTAAAAATTGAATTACCATATGACTCAGCAACCCCACTTGTGGGTATATATCCAGACAAAACTATAATTCAAAAATATACATGCACCCATATGTTCATAACTATTCACAATAGCCAAGGCATGGAAACAATCTAAATGTCCATCAACGGATGAATGGATAAAGAAGATGTGGTACATACATATAATGGAATACTACTCAGCCACAAACAAGAACAAAATAATGCCATTTACTGTAGCGTGGATGGACCTAGAGATGATCATACCAAGTGAAGTTATGTCAGAAAGAGAAAGATACCATATGAGAGTACTTATATGTGGAATCTGAAATACAGCACAAATGAACCTGTCTATGAAGCACAATCCCAGAGAACAGACTTGTGGTTGCCAAGGAGGGAGGTGATTGGGGGAGGGGTGGGATTAGCAGATGTAAGTTTTTACATATAGAATGGACAAGCAACAAGGGCCAACTCTGCAGCACAGAGAATCATATTCAGTATCCTATGAAAAACCATAATGGAAAAGGATACTAAAAAAAGAATGTGCATATATGTATAACTGAATCAATTAGCTGTACAGCAGAAGTTAATACAATGCTGTAAATAAACTATATTAAAAAAAAAAAAGCACACGGTCTCAAAGGAAAAAAATCTAACAAACCTTATCTCCAAGGCAGTGTGCCTCTGTTGATGGAAATTGCAGGACCCTAGCCTCTGGAAGTGTGGGAAATCTGCAGGGTCACTTGGGACCATGTTAAGACTTTGAAATTGGTTGCAAGAATGTTCTTTCCACTGCGGACAGGGGCTGGAAATAACTGTATGATTATTTTGGCATTCTGGGAGGAGATCAAGGAAGTGTCTTGACCTGGATGTGCTGGTGTCTGAAACATTCAAGTCACTAGACCACATTTTTGAAAGAAAGTTCCCATTTAGATGTGGTTGGCGGGGAAGTGTAATGGCACCCCACTCCAGTGCTCTTGCCTGGAAAGTCCCAAGGACGGAGGACCCTGGTGGGCTGCAGTCCATGGGGTCTCTAAGAGTCAGACACAACTGAGCGACTTCACTTTCACTTTTCACTTTCATGCATTGGAGAAGGAAATGGCAACCCACTTCAGTGCTCTTGCCTAGAGAATCCCAGGGATGGCAGAGCCTGATGGGCTGCCGTCTAAGGGGTCGCACAGAGTCTGACACGACTGAAGTGACTTAGCAGCAGCAGCAGGGGAAGTGCTGGGCTCAGAAGGTTATATCTGCAGTGCTGTTATACTGCCTAATGATCNAGAGTCGGACACGACTGAGCGACTGAACTGAACTGATAACATAAAAGAATACAAGAAACTCCAGGCAATATATAGATAAGAAGGTGTACACACCCACATCCACACATACATGATGCTTTAAAACAGGAATAGCCTTACCATGAATAGATTAGAGTTTGAATATAATTTGAACTATATTGGATAGGGCTACTGCCTAAAAGTACACCAAAGCCCATCACCAAGAACTGAAATTCAACATTTAATAATGCTTCCCTTTGGTTTCATTAATGCAGGTGCCACAGAGGGGATAATATAATACATTTATCAGTCATCATAAACTAAAACTTTCCTAACATATTGCTTTTTTAACTGTTGAAGTTCATGCTTATGGTAACATACAAATAATGCAGAGGTAAGCACATACATTCACATGTGAAGAAAATTTAACAGTTTCTCCTTTCCTTCTCCAATCTCATTGCTTAAAAATGGAATGAGTGCCTATAAATAGGTCAGGCAAGTTCTAGGGTATGTAGAACTAGCAATAAACAAAACAAAGTCCCTGCTCTCGTATCAGTTCAGTTCAGTCATTCAATCGTGTCCGATTTTTTGCAACTCCGTGGACTGCAGCACGCCAGGCCTCCCTGTCCCTCACCAACTCCTGGAGTTTACTCAAACTCATGACCCTTCAGTCAGTGATGCCATCCAACCATCTCATCCTCTGTCGTCCCCTTCTCCTCCCACCTTCAATCTTTCCCAGCATCAGGGTCTTTTCAAATGAGTCAGTTCTTTGTATTAGGTGGCCAAAGTATTAGAGTTTCAGGTTCAGCATCAGTCCTTCCAATGAACACCCAGGACTGATCTCTTTTAGGATGGACTGGTTGGATCTCCTTACTGTCCAAGGGACTCTCAGGAGTCTTCTCCAACACTACAGTTCAAAAGTTCAAATTCTTTGGAGCTCAGCTTTCTTTATGATCCAACTCTCACATCCATACATGACTACTGGAAAAACCAGAGATTTGACGAGACGGACCTTTGTTGGCAAAGTAATGTCTCTGCTTTTTAATATGCTATCTAGGTTTCTCATAGCTTTTCTTCCAAGGAGCAAGTGTCTTTTAATTTCATGGCTGCAATCACCATCTGCAGTGATTTTGGAGCCCCAATAAATAAAGTCTGTCACTGTTTCCATTGTTATCCCATCTACTTGCCATGAAGTGATGGGACCAGATGTCATGATCTTAGTTTTCTGAATGTTGAGTTTTAAGCCAACTTTTTCACTCTCCTCTCTCACTTTCCTCAAGAGGCTCTTTAGTTCTTCACTTTCTGCCATAAGTGTCGTGTCATCTGCATATCTGAGATTATTGGTATTTCTCCCGGCTATCTAGACTCCAGTTTGTGCTTCCTCCAGCCCAGTGTTTCTCATGATGTACTCTGCATATAAGTTAAGTAAGCAGGGTGACAATATACAGCCTTGATGTACTCCTTTCCCGGTTTGGAACCAGTCTGTTGTTCCATGTCCAGTTCTAACTGTTGCTTCTTGATCTGCATACAGATTTCTCAGGAGGCAGATCAGGTGGTCTGGTATTCCCGTCTCTTTAAGAAGTTAGAGTCTAATGTGAGATACAAACAAACCGACTATACATGATGCCAAGGTAGCAATAACAGCCATGGAGAAATATAATCAGGTAAAGGATCCAGGAAAGCCACACTTAAGAGGTGTCTTGAGCAAAAGCTTGAATGAAATGGAGGTTAAGGCAAGTAAACATAAGGTGTTTCAAATTAAACAGCAAAACATGCAGTTCTATGGGGCAGTATGGTTGGGGTGCTGGAGGAAGAGCAAAGGGGCCAGGGAGCATGAAGCTGATGATCAAGGAGTTGTTTGTTCTTTTTATTCATTTCTGGACTCTTTGTACTTACAAAGAGTAAATTGTGTTTATGCTACCAGCTAGATACAGTAGAATTCATTTGTTTCCATTTGTAGGAGATTTAATTTTTTTTCCACTTTTTTAAATGAGTTTCATGATTCCAAATTCAAATCCAGAAAGCAAAGTATATTCAAAGAGGGTTAGCATCTACTACTGTTCCCTTCTATCCATTCCTTCTCATATTGGGAACCATTTTTGAAACTTCTATTTTTAAAACATAGGAAATGTATTTGTAATTCTCTCCCCTTCTTATATGCATTCACATTCCTTCTCTGTTTGTGAGGTAAATAGTAGCAAACTATAAAAATATGGAATATATGATGGATTTGCATGTCACCCTTGCACAGGTGCCATGCTAGTTTTCTCTGTATCATTATAATTTCGGTATATGCACTGCTGAAGCAAGCAATAAGTTAGATTTTACATGGGTAAGAGCTCAGAAGCGGAAACTACCCAGAAGAGATAGCTTCAGTAGCTGTTGCCATGGAGAGCCTAACGTAGCCACGAGATGCCAAGAAAGTACAAGGTGCGGGCAGAGAGTCAGTTGCCCACTAACCGACCAGCAGCTTTGAGAACAAAGTCAAGGACTAACCACCGACAGCTCTTGCCTGCCTCACAAGCCAGCCCAGGGCCTATTCTGCTTCTGCTCGTGTCCCATTTCTGCCAGTATTCTATTGTATCACGTGTCCTGTGTGTGCTCGGTCATTCATGCATGCATGTGTGCACGTTCAGTCGCTTCAGTCACGCCTTAGTCTTTGCTACCCTAAGGACTGTAGCCCTCCATTCTCCTCTATCCAAGGGATTCTCCAGGCAAGCTCAGTTGTGTCCAACTCTGTGATATCCTGGACTGCAGCCCACCAGGCTCCTCTGTCCATGGGATTCTTCAGGCAAGGATACTGAAACGGGTTACCATTTCCTTCCCCAGGGATCTTCCTGCATCTGCACCCAGGGGTCAAAACTGCATCTCCTGCAATGGCAAGTGGATTCTTTACTACTGAGGCAACTGGGCAGCCCCTTTGTATCATAGAACAGGTCAATAAAGGGCTTTATTGTTTTTTAAATAAATTCTTTAGGTACACAAGACTATAAATACAGAATCCTTCTTAGGTACACACACAGAATGTTTATTTGAACAAACTCATGCCACAAATTTAAAAAAAAAATGTTCCTTGAGTTCTCTAAGTTTGAGTTTTGCAATACAAGTAAGAAAAAGAAATTCTAGAGGTCATTCCAATTTTTCCCAACAGCCTAAAATTTTAGTTAGAAGAATAAGTTTTTGCAAATTACTTCAACCATACTAAGTACCTTAGTTCAGTTCAGTTCAGTTGCTCAGTACCTTAGTTACTACTGAGCAAACATTTATTGAGTGACTACTATGTTTAATACTCTATGTTAGCTGCTGTGCAGGACATAAATATGAATTAGGCCTAATTCCTGCCCTTAAAAATCTTACCATCTCTGCTAGTTAGTAACTTATGACTCAGCTAGAAATCCATGCTTCTTTGCCTTATTTCTATTCTACAACTGGACCCTATAGGCATTTCCGCTATGACAACTGGCAGAATGTTAGGTTTGGCCAATAGAGGGTGCTGGAAAGACACTGTGAAGCCAGACCAAGAGGAAGGCCTTTCCTTTCTTCTTCAGGAGGATTGGCTTGCAGCAAGGCCTGGTTGTGTTCGCCTCAGCAATCCTCATGGTTCACTGTGCGGGCCCTGCCTCCAGCAAGTGTCTTCACCACAAGTGGACTGTGGACTGCAAGTTCCTGTGATAGCAATGCCCTCACCTCCAGATTTCTAAATTCCTCCTTACTGTTCACTCTTCTTCAGCCAAGGGTAGCAGCTATTCTTACAGTTCCTGCTTCTAGACCCTTTAGAATCTACTCTCCCATTTTTAGTAGNTTGGAAAACTTGTTTGAAAACTAGTTTAGCATGTCAGCAGCGTGACCAGGGAGACCTTGTTCTTTCTGCCCTGCACATAAACCCAGGGCTTCTTAGCAGCTTTAAATCTGCTGCAGCGATAGTGGGCTAAAAAAGGCTATGTCTAAGAGGTAGCTCTGTCTAAGATAGTGGGGTCCTCTAGGCTATATCTAAACCTGACTGGTGTGAAACTGTGTGACATTTAACTCTATTCAGTCAGTTATATTCAATTCAGTTGTATATCCTTATCGATGGAATCTACCAGAAATATTTAATATGAAGCAATCACAAGTGAAACAAGGGGCCCTTCTTTATTTGAGCTAGGGAGGGGAAAAATAAAGCCTGCGTTTCAGAGGTTCAAAGCACTGTTCAAACCCAGTGGATTCACTTTCCTAATTAAGTCAGTGAAAGTATTCCCACTGTGAATGAGGATAGGTCCTCGAAGAGCCACATGCCAGGTCCAGCGAGTTTCTTAGGGTCACACTGCTTCTGTGCATTCCTTAAGGAAGTTGTATCCAAGCTGTCTTTTAACCTAAAATGCCTGTAACTGGTTTTCTAGTCCCCACAGAGGTCCTTGTATCTATTAGAATAATATACTTAGAATGGATGGGACCTAGCAGTTAGTCCTCTAGCTCAGCTCAGTTGTTTTATAGATAACCCAGAGATGTGAGGTGCTCATCCAAGGTTTGAGCTGCTTTGTGGCTGAGCCAGAAGTAGAACTCCAGTTTGAACCTCATTTCTTCACTGAGCCTTGATGGTTCTCTCCCCAGTAAAATTCAGATCTTAGGTTTTTCTGGCAGTGTGTGATTTTACTTTAAATGAGGGGTTGTTGTTGCTTTTATGAATTAACTACATCTGTTAAGGTATCTGGCATTTATTTATAGCATGGAGGTGAAGCTTGGATGCTGTGGTGCCAGACTGCCTGTGCTCCCATCCCAGCCACATCCTTTACTGGCTGCAGGACCTGGTCAGCTTATGTAAAGCGGGTATAATAGTAGTACCCGCCTTGTACATTTGTATGGGAATTCAATGTGTTAGCAGTACAGGGAGCCTGAGGTAAGAATTAACCATAGCCATTACTCTTTTGAGTTAGACACTTGGTAACCTCATCTCCTTTTAAACGGTCTTCTTTTGCAGCCTGGCGCTATGTGGGAGCCGTTGGAGGCTTCCTCTTCATAGTCATCCAGCTCCTCTTGCTTGTGGAGTTTGCGCATAAATGGAACAAGAACTGGTATGTGCCTTTGTGGAAAGCTTCCACGTGAACTCACTCTCTGGCTCAGAGGAAGTGCCCAGTGTCGACCGAGGCCCTACCCTGAGTCGTATTGCCAGGGGTTAGCAGCCTGCTTACACCAAAACTGGTTTTTGCTGGTTCTCTCCCTTCCCTCTGCTCTTTGAACCTCTTCCTTTACTCCTCTCCCACACTGATTTTCTCTCATTCCTACCTTTCTTTGTCCCACATTAGTTCTTATTACTTTTTTCTCCCTTTTCCCCTACACCCTCTCATCTGGACTCTGAGACTTAGCCACGGGCACCCCCCCTGCTGCAGCCTTGCAGCCCAGCTCTGTGCTGCGTCAGTGGCTAAAAACGCCGAGCGAGCTTTATCTTAGGCCCCCATCCTTGGCAGAGTAAAAAAGAAAAAAGCAGTTTGGAGCTGAAAGTTCACTTTCAGCAAAGACTATTCAATGGACTAGTTCTTTCCTCTTTAAAAATAATTTTGTTGCTTCTCAACTGCCTAAGAGAAGAAGGGCCCCTTCATTAGGAACTTTTGTTGTGCTCACTTAGAAAGCCATCCTGACTTTTAAAAATATAGACACTGAGTGCCTTAAAAATAGGATTCACGTCCCAAGATGTGTGGCAAATGCGACTATTAGTGGCTCATTTTATTTCTTGCTGAGCTACGTTGAGGAAATGACTAGACAAGGGCCCGGCTTCTTCAGTGCTGAGGCCAAGGTGACTTTGTTACTCTGGGCAAAGCTCTGTCTGACTTTATAAACTATGAATGAAAATAACTGCCTGCTGTATCTAGTAAGGCTCTTGTTATTTTGTAGATTTTGTAGGTATCATTTTATACTGTTTGGGGGTAGGGGAAATCTGAGAGTTCTATATGAATGTGAATTTATTTTTTTAACTTTGGATAACATAAAATATACTGTCCACATTCTCTCAAAACACTTTTCATTCTGATTATATTCTGCACCTTGGTAGTTGTTGTTTTGTTTGGGTTTTGTTTTGTTTTTTAAAGATCAAATCATGAGAGGCATGAATAAAAAGATACTGCTAGTCATTCTATTATTTGGTAAATAATAGAGTATGCACCCAAATGCCAATGTTAAAAATGTTTATAGCACATCAGATCATCTTCCAAGTAGCACTACGGTCGTATTTTAGTATTTTTCAAGTCTTAATCACTATGAAAATGCAGATTTCTAGGTCTGAATTGTGCTCATATATGAATTTTTTTTTAAGCGTATTTGTTTTTGGCTGTGCTGGGTCTTCACTGCCGCTCAGGCTCTTCTCTAGTTGCGGCGAGGGGGCCCACTCTTCACTGTGGTGCCCGGGCTTCTCTTGTGGAGCACAGGCTCCAGGGAGCACGGGCTCAGTAGTGTGGTGCCAGGCTTTGGTGGTTCTGCAGCATGTGGAATCTTCCCAGACCAGGGATTCAGCCTGTGTCCCCTGCACTGCCAGATTCTCATCCACCGTACCACCAGGGAAGTCCAAAATATATCAAGTTTATCATTGCATGCTGTCCTACATTTTGAGTCATCTCGAAAGCCTAGTATGTTTGGGGTTTCTGCTAGATCTTGTTTTGAGGCTGCAGAGTTTTCCTAAAGATAAGTCTAACGGGTGACTATGGTTTTATGGGACCCTGTTTTCTCAGTTGTACAGAGGAAATGTGCACAGTAAGTTAGAAATGCATTTTAATTGATTAAATATCACACTTTCCATTGATTTTTAATGTACTTTCACTCTGAATTTTTTATTAGACAAAATATAATATGTCACCCCCAATTTTTTCTAAGATTTTCACAAATTTCAAGTTCCAAATTTGGTAGTAAAATATTAATATCTTTGATTCTGAGGGCCTGATTTGCCCATTAAAGAGTATGTTCTCTCAAGAATGCTTGTGCTGCTTTATTTTGACTTTTAATGTTTTGATTGATTCTGAAGCCATTTTCTAGGACTGATTATCGATGCCAAGTTTTAACAGGCATTTTGGAAGAGTTTGATCACTTTAAAAACTTTTCAGAAGCCACCTAATAGGAATGACTTAAGAGCTTTGCAGCGATTGATGTTGCTGTTGTACTGGCTGTGGGGCCAGTATCCCAACAAAATCCCTTTTGTCCACATACTCGTGGCTTGTTGATCTGCCTAAAATTAAGATTAAGCTAGGAAATGTACAAATATTGTTATTTTTATGTAAGTTCATTTAATTTAGGGTTGTTTTTTTTTTAATGGAGATTCTTGCTTTCAAGGTTAGTCTAGAAAAGATAATACTTGTATCTCTCTTCAAGGATGAAACAACCAAAGTTTTTCTTCCCTTTTCTTTTTTCTCCTTTCGTAAAGATCTTGAGAAAGAGATAATCTCAAAGGCAGTAGGAGAGAAAGGCCATGGGCCTGGATACCAGGCAGCAGATTTTAATGTCCCTGACTATCTGGCTGTTTCACTTGAGGCATGCGTGCGTGTTCAGTTGCTCAGTCGTGTCTGACTATGATCGCATGGACTGTAGCCCGCCAGACTCCCCTGTCCATGGGATTCTCCAGGCAAGAGTACTGGCGCAGGTTGCCATTCCCTTTTCCAGGGGATCTTCCTGACCCAGGGATTGAACCCGGGTTTCCTGCATTGCAGGCAGATTCTTTACCATCTTTGAATCTTAAGGCATATGACTTGACTACTCTGACCTCAGTTTTTATACCTGTGAAGTGATGTGTTTTTTTCTTTTGTTAAAAGATAAGCTAGGGCATTTAAAAATGCTTGTGAAAATTGATTCAAATCTAGCACTCTCCAATCTAGCAAGTAGAAAGAAGCTCTGAGGAGCTGTACAAAATAAAAGGGCTTTTATAGCCAAAAGGGAGCAAAGACACTGAAGTTACATTAGGCAGAAAAGCAATTTAGTTATTGTGAGGTAACTTCCCTATAGGAGATGGCAAGTCCTACCAGTCCGACTACCTAACTAGTTAACTAGACTGTCTAATTTCGTGCTGAATAGGAGATTTCTGATTGACTGGTTTACTTTCTGACTGTTTCTGGGAGAGCTAATACTCTGTTGCGTTGGTTTGGTGACATGGGGCTTAGCCTTAGTGACTTCATTTTAAGTCTTTCATCTTGTTTTTAACACTTCCTAGGTCAATTTTTGTGGTTTGAAGTGTCAGTTGTATATCAAAACTGAAATCACAGAAAATAGACAGTATAGTCAGGCGTTTCTAATGAAGACCCATTTTCTAGACTTTCTAGGTTTAAAAATTCACGTTGTTGCTGGCTTTTGTTTTCCCCTAGCCCTCATCCCAAGCCTGAGCCCAGTCACCTCTTCTAACCTGATAACCTTCTTGCTTCTCTATCTATACACTTCATCCTGCTGCTTGGTCCTTTTCTGATCTTCATCCAAGTGCTCGCATCGAGCATTAATTCAAAATTTTTGGAGTGCCAACTCTGTGCCAGGCACCGAAAGTATAGTCATGGCATTATTTGGTGTGTCTACAGAGGTTGTCTCGGGAGGACCAGCAGAGTCTGGAGCAACAGGTAGCGGCCCCTCGGTCATCATTGCTGCATCCAGTTGTCCTCTGACAGTTGGCAGTCCTTGCACTGACATTCTTTAAGCACCTGTTGCTTGCCAGGCATTTGACAGTAGGCAGTGGATGCAACAGTGCTCTGTGGAGTGTATATTCTCCTGGAGAGGAGAGGGGGTAGCTAATAAGTCTACTCAAGCAAGTAAGTAATAGGTTCAGTGGTGGAGAGTGTGCTAAGGGTGTGAGAGCTGGGGCAAGCAGGGCAGGGAAAGGGTTTCATTATAAGGCATGAGGGAGATGAAGGAACTTGAGAAGAGCCGGAGGCAGGGCTGTGCCAGCTTGTCTAAGGAGNTTAAAAAACTGGAAATAGAACTGCCATACAACCCAGCAATCCCACTGCTGGGCATACACACCAAGGAAACTAGAATTGAAAAAGACACGTGTACCCGAATGTTCATTGCAGCACTGTTTATATGCATTTTTAAACAGTTTTCTGAGAGGGGGCCCATAGGGTCTCCCAGATGGCCAGAGGGCTCCTTGATCAAGGCAAACCTTCAGAGGAGGTTCCCTGCCTACCCCAGAGGAGAGTCAAGTGGCATGTATTAGAAACAGTAACTCGATCTCTTGTTCTCTGTGGCTCTCCAGCAAAAGTCAGGGCTGTCTGACTGGCCTTGGGCTGGGCACCCCAGCTCATTCACCCCTTTTCCCCTCTCTAGGCAAAAGTGCCCCTTTGCCCCACCTTGGCAGCCCTGAAGGAGGCCTGTCTATTGGTGCTGGCCTGAGGCTATTCTTTCTGTCACATTGGNCTGTCTGACTGGCCTTGGGCTGGGCACCCCAGCTCATTCACCCCTTTTCCCCTCTCTAGGCAAAAGTGCCCCTTTGCCCCACCTTGGCAGCCCTGAAGGAGGCCTGTCTATTGGTGCTGGCCTGAGGCTATTCTTTCTGTCACATTGGCCCACTGTGGAGGGGGCAACCCAGACATCTAGGCCACAAGAAGGACTGGACTGGAGGAAGGCGATTGTTCCCTGAGCCTTGGCTAGTTCGTGTTGACCACTGGCTCCCAGCTGCCTTCTCACCACTCCTTCTTGCCCCTGTTATTAGTATAGTAATCAGCCAGATGGAGGAAAGGGGAGACCCACTGATGTAGAGCCCTTCTTCACTTCAGCAGACAGAGGGCATCCAAGCCTGAGCCAGAGTTCCTGCCCCTCAGGAGCTCGCAGTCTGGCAAGGGAATCAGAGCAAAGAACTCAGAGTAGGAAGAGATTAAAATCTTACAGCCAACATGGACCTACTGTATAGCACAGCGAACTCTACTCAATATTCTGTGATAACCTATATGGGAAAACAATCTGAAAAAGAATGAATAAATGTATATGTATAACTGAATCACTATGCTGTGTACCTGAAACTAATACAATTTTGTAAATCAACTATGCTACAATAAAAAAAATTTTTTAATTAAAAAAAAAACTTTTAAAGGTTTGGAGGTGAAGTCTGATCTAAGTGAGTGGAACAAATTGGAAACAATTAAGTTAATTTTAAATGGTGCTTCCTGGGCTGTTGGTGGGTTGCTCAGAGGGGCTGAGGTGGTTTAGAGGAAATGAAAAGTAGAGGCATAGGCAAGAGCTGGAAAGAGGCGTCTGGGCCCACTTCCTGCGCTGCTCAACTCTTGTTGAGAAGACACCATTTCCAGGCAGCCTGGATGCAAAAGCCTTTGGCCTACTTTCCATTCATATTTCAGCAAAGATAAAAACACTCTGGTTCACCGTGGTTTGGTTCTTGTTAAGACCCTGAATATTTTCTCTGCTTGAGGAGGATGGTGTGGATGAGAATAGGCTAGAGGGTTAGCTGCTCAGATCGCGGCGGTGTCCCTGGGTGCATGCCCCCACCCTGAGCATATGTACACTGTGGAGAGCAGTGACCAGTCAGTGGGAGATGGCAGCTTCACCGTGGTGGAGCTTGACTTCTTGGCTCTGCAGTCAAAAGTAAGGCTATTTGAACAAGAAGAATAGTAATTGTGGGTGGCAGGCATGGGGACGGGGGAGGAGATCACTGAGACAAGAGCCCGCATGAAACCCTGTCCAATGGCAAGGCTAGGAAATGGCACCCAGGGCTCCCAGAGTCAGAGAACAGGGCCCTCAGACACAACTTCATCCACATGGGGTCAGGGAATTACTTTAGTCCCTGGAGAAAATTACAGATGTTTCTTCCTAGGATAATGCATGTGTACCATATAAATCTGCACAGCATTCAGAGGTTCTCAACCAAAAGGTGGAAACCCCCTGTTTTCAGGAGAAAGACATAAAGCCAGAAGAGTGGAGTGACTGCCCCACAACCCCCTGCACAGCTGGTGGCAGAGCCAGAAGCCCAGGTCTGATGCCCTTTCTCTTCCCTACACTGTCTCCTCTGGAGGGTAACTGGGATGGAGGGTAGGCCACACGTCTGGTTCCACACTACATCTAGGATGCTACTTGGTAAGAACACACACAGGATACTACGGGCCCCAAAGGTGGCAGAGGCCTCTAGTTCCCCCCAGTTCTCATCCTCTCTCTGAATTCTTGATTCTATTGCAAAGGACCAATAAGTTTTCTCCCTGAGGCAAGAGCCTTCTAGCTTCCTCTGTATTCAATACCTTCCTCCTCAAGCAGAGAAAGTTTTCAGAATTTTCACAAGAAGCAAACCATGGTGACCCTACACTGTTCTCCATGCTGAAAACTGGAAGGAAAGTGGGCCAAAGGTTTTATACCGAGGGTGCCTGGAAGTAGTGTTTTCTCAGAATGAGCTAAGCAGCAGAGGGCAGACTCCTTTCCCCCACACCCCCAGCCAGGCACAGGAGCTGCTGGTGACAAGAGGAGCCTGCTGCAAATAAATAGAGGATCACCCGCAATCTCTCAATTGCCTCTACCTACAAACCAGGAGGAAAGCGTAGGTCATGTGCTTATAGCGAGCTAATCCCTCCCAGGGCTGGGGTTCAAGAGTGATGCAGGCTGCAGGGACCTGAGACTTGCATTCAAGAATGCTGTGCCCAGAGGCCCTGGATTTTCTGAATCAATGTTCATTTCAGATTTGCTATTTCCCTTCAGTTGTATGTCCTGGTTATTGATTCAGAAAACATGTCATTACAAAGGCTGGGGCAAAACCTTGTGGTGTCTACTGTGGGCAGGGCTCAGCAGTCTACATAGAAGTCTGGGTTTGAGAGTTCTGTCCCCAGCATTCACTCTCTAGGTTTTATTGGTTTCTGTTTAATATCAGTTCATTGTGGACCAATTCTTGCCTCTTCTCTCTTTCTCTCTTTTCTTACGTTTTGCCTAATTTTAGCCACTACCAAAGAGAAGTCAACTCTCTCTTCCTGTCACCAACCAATTTTTTATTTCATGGTCAAATTGACAAATTTGGGGCAAAATACAGACTGATTCATGAAGAGTCTATCTTAGAGAATATTTAAAAAGAGGACTCTAGATGAGACTGGTTTATAATTGGCATGTCTCTTAACTAATCTGGAGTCTTAGAACAGTTTATTCTCTTTAAGTTTTCTTAAGTCATTAGGAATGCCACTCCAACCACTCCCAACCCTGGATCTACATTTGCACAATGTATTTGCTCTATCTCAGGAGTTTACTAAGTAAAGGGGAATTTCAGGTCCACTCCTGCCAAAATGAGTAAGATTTCTCTGAGTTCAGAATCTGTTGGGGGCTCCTTCTGTGCAAAGTTCTCCTGGCTGTAAGAGCCTCTGAATTCAAAACAGAGATGAAACAGAAGTTGCCATAGCCTCTTTTCAACCTCCCAGCTACTGCGGTGAGACTCTCAGGAATGATAATCCTCACACAGCTGCTGCCTCTCAAAATTGCCACAGGAAAAAAAAAAGAAAAACCACTTAAAAAAAAAAAGTGTGTGTGTATGTATGACTTTTACTTTTGAATTCTTGTTCGTTGCAATAGAAAAATTCTGTGACCACTTTTGACACAAATAAGCAGCTCATCCTTAATGAAGCTGACCTGAAGAAAAGACACTTTTCAATGGCAAACACGGTATTGTTCCTTGCATGCTTCTGAAGATTAAATATGGGACATGCACTGCTGACCCAGTCTCCTTGGCAGGGCACTGTTGAGTTGGAGGAATTTTTAACTTGATTACACTAATTTAACTAAATTTACTTAATTTACAACTCTGTTGTAACTCTTAAGTAATGTGATAAAGCCAATAAAGGAAACTTCCCAGAAACAGAGCATGATTTAGGAATTACAGTATTTCTCGGACTTATAGACTAATGGTGCTGGCAGTTTGAGAATTACACAATCTCTGCTCACATGCATTTCTTAAGAAGTCACTGGACATAGTTAAATGAATACTTCTTGTTCCTGTTGGTACTTCATAAAAATAGCAAAGGGAACATCTATGAGATTGGGAAAGGAAAACAGCCCAAATAGCAAATTCTGTTCCACTCAACCACATGTACATGATAGTGATCAGAGGACATCTCTGATGGCTCGTTTTCCTCCTGACATTTTTGTACTTCCTGTACTCAGCTGCCTCTGCTGGGCGTGCCGCCCCTGCAGGGTTCCAGCTCCTCTGGCAGCACTGCCATGATGAGACTGCTGGCAAGCATGGGCTGCTGGAGTCTTTCTGGCACAAACAAGGAATTTCTGCTGCTCACTATAGATCCACCACAGCTCTGAGAGGCCGCTCCCCAACCATACACGTACATTTCATAGATGAGACAAGGAGGCTCAACAACCCGCCCAGGGCAGGCCACTCTACGTGGAGGAGCAGAGCTCAGGACCAGGTCTTTCTGGCTCCAGAGCCTGCACTCCTATAGCCCTACCACCCACTCTATGACTTGGCCTCCATTTGTTTTCCTCACCAAAATGTTTCTGAGCGGTGCAGAAGCGACTTAGCAGCAGCAGCAGCAGCAGCAGAAATGAGAAAGCCTGGCTTCAAGAAGCCCACAGTCTGGTTAAGGAGAAAAGATGAATAGACGACAAAGCATTTCCTTCTCTGTACTATGAGGAACCTGGTATCCAGGGATTCTAATTGGGGCACCAAACCAGATGGACTGACCTGCAGGACCCTGGAACACAGGACTGTGGGAATTCTGCTTAATTCTTGGCCAGAGCTGTGTGTGTGGGCAGTAGGGAAATGGAGTGGGTAATAGAGCAGGGTGGAGGGACCAGAGTTTGTACTCCAGAATGATGGGTAAAGTGTAGACAGTATACTAGCTATTTCAACAGCTAGTATTTCTTTGGGATTTACCAAGGCCAGGTTTTAAGTGCTTTACAGATTTTGATGTACTGAATCTACGTTATACCCTCAGAGTATGTGCTATCACCCTGTCCATTTTCCACATAAGAAAAGGAGGCATGGGGGTAGGGAACTTGCCCAAGTCCCTCGACTAGTATGTGGACAGTAGGAATTTGAAACTGAGATGGCTGGCTCCAACCCAAGCTCTTCCTCACTAGACAAAGAACAGGAAAAGACATACCCTCTCATAGACTTCACCGTGGTGCTTGTCAAAGCTGTAATTATTTTCTGTTTTCTCTACTGGACTAGGTCTCTGAGAAAGTAGGGATTCTGTCTTGCTTTTAGAGGCAATGTCAGTGCCTAGACTAGTGATTGGCACATAGAAGGAACTCGAAAGTTTTGAAGAATGGATGAAATGCATTGGAAAGAGGATTCCTTTTCATGGGCACCCCCATCTGTCCCCTGGGTCTGCCACTCAATAGCTGGGGAATATGAGCAAATCACCTCACTTCCTCCCCACCTCAGTTTCTTCATCAACAAAATGAGGATGATGACAAAGGTGAAACTTTAGAAAACAGTCTAGCAGTTCCTCACAAAGTTCAACATAGAGTTACCATATGACATAGCAAGTCTACTCCTGTGTTTATGCTCAAGAGAAATGAATATACAGTTCATGTCTACACAAAAATTGGTATAGGAATACTCACAGCAGCATTACCATATTGGTGTCAAAATGTGGAAACTCAGATGTCCAACATTTGGATAAAGTATGAATAGCATTTGACTGAGAAAGGGAAAAAAGTATTGACATATGCTACAACATAGGGAAACTTCAAAATATGATTCTAAGAAGCCAGTCAAAGAAGGCACATATTATATGATTCCACTTATATGAGAATGTCCAGAATAGACAAATCCATAGAGGCAGAAAGTGATTGGCAGGGACTGGGAGGAAGGAGGAGTGGAGAGTGACTGCTAATGGATACAGGGTTTCTTTTTGGACTGATGCAACTGTTCTGGATTTAGATAGTGGTGAGGATACTAACAAACTACTGAATTTTCAAGGGTGAATATTATGGTCTCTGACTTACATCTCAAAAAAATAATGGAAGTGAAAACAGTATACTAAGTTCTGCATAGATTCAGGTGGGCTACTTATTTATGTTTTGTAGGAATGTGGCTGTCTGAGCACAAGTCTCAAAAAATTAAGTTTTTTTCTGTTTTTGTCTTTGATCTAGTTCAGGTATTGATATTAAATAGGAAGGCAAGAAAGAGAGAGATTTTACACTTGGTTCCCCAGGACTAATATGTAGGGGATGGTGAAAAGCACTTGGGCTGGGGACCAGCCAGCTCTAGAATTGCTCAGCCTAACGTTCCAGAATTCTTTCTGCTACCCAGTAGCTGGGGAATATGAGCAAATCACCTCACTTCCTCCCCACCTCAGTTTCCTCATCAACAAAATGAGGATGATGACAAAGGTGAAACTTTAGGAACCAGTCTGGCAGTTCCTCACAAGTTCAACATAGAGTTGCCATATGACATAGCAAGCCTACTCCTGTGTTTATGCCCAAGAGAACTGAATATACAGTTCATGTCTACACAAAAATTTGTACGTGAATACTCATAGCAGCATTACCATATTGGTGTCAAAATGTGGAAACTCAGATGTCCAACATTTGGACAAAGGATAAAGTATGGCCTCTATTTCTACTGCTTCCATTCTTTTACAAGACACTGTCATCTCGTGTCTGAACTACTGCAATTCCCTCTTAATTGTTTCAATCATCCCAGAAATATTTATTGAACACCTATTAGGTTGGTTTTTCTGTCTTTCTTTCTTTTGACCACACTGAGCAGCTTGTGGTTATCTTGGGATCTTAAGATCCTAAGATCCTACCAGGGACTGAACCCAGGACTTTGGCAGTGAAAGCTCAGAGTCCTAACCACTGGCTCACATGGAACTCCGCTGAACACCTACTTGTGTTGCAGTGTTCAGGGACTGGAGATCAGCAGTGAATAAAACATACAAAAATCCCTCCCCTAAAGCAGCTGACATTTCAACAGAGACAGACAATAAAGAAGTGAATAGACAAATCATTTGACCGATAGAAAGTGGTAAGTACTCTGGAGATAAATAAAACAGAGGATGGATATGGGGAGGAGTGGGTTGAAGAGTTAGAGTTTTAAATTTGGTGGTGGGCAAGGCTGAAATCAAGAGGATATCATCTGAGCAAAGACTGACAAATTGGGAGTGAGCCGTGCAGCTATCTGGGGCAAAGTGTCTAGGCAGGGGGATCAGCCAGTGTGAAGGGCAGAGGCCAGCAGTGCGGATGGGGGATGGAAAGGAAGCAATGAGGTCAAAGAGGTAAATGGGGGAGGGGGGACACCATGGTCTGAAAGGCATCCATCCTTTCCTGTCTGTAAAACCTTCCAGTGGATTCTAGCTCCTCGGCTATCAGACTTTCAGACCCCAGTACCCCCTCACTGCTTTGCCAAGTTCTTTCCCATCTCAGGATCTTTTCCCTTGCTGTTCCCTCTGCCTGGAAAGCCCTTCCCCCTATCTTCTCCTGGCTGGTTTGTTCTTACCATTCAGGTCTAAGCTCAAACATCACTTTTTCTGTGGACCCCATGTAAAGTACTCCTCCCCACACAAACACATCCTTTATCCATTCCTGGTTTTATTCTCTTCTTGCTTCCTGATGACCTAAAATGATCTTGTTTTACATGTGAGTTGTCTGTTTTCTGCTCCAGAAAGGAGACTCATGAGGTCAGGGTCTTCCTCAGACCTCTGAACAATACCTTGGTATCCCTGTAGCCTTCCTCAATAGTTATTTACTGAATGGATGGAACATTTGATGACATCCTTCTGGAAATTCCTCTGATTAAAGGGGTGCCCTCGGAGTGTCACCATAACCCTGACGCTTTCCTGAGGGGTTTATTACTGTCCTATCCAGACAGTCTTTGTCCTTGGGAAAGACTGATTGTTCCTCAGGTGGGACCAGCATTCTTTCCCTCTTATCTCTCTTAAGAACTGTGTTTTGTATCTTCCACATTCTGTGCTGCGCTTAGTTGCTCTGTTGTGTCTGACAGTTGCTCTGTTGTGTCTGACTCTTTGCTACCCCATAGACAGTAGCCCGCCAGGCTCCTCTGTCCATGGGGATTCTCCAGGCAAGTATACTGGAGTGGGTTGCCATGCCCTTCTCCAGGGGATCTTCCCAACCCAGGGACCGAACTCAGGTCTCCTGCATTGCAGGTGGATTCTTTACCAGCTGAGCTACCAGGGAAGTGGGAAGCTTCCACCTTCTATTCATCCTCAAACACTTCCAAAGTCATGCATGCTTTCCTCTTTCCAATCTCATTTTAGGTTGCTCGCTCTCTAAGAAGTAGGGGACTTCTGAAATCACTAGTGTGTGAGATTTGAGACTGTATGGCCAAGAGAGTCTAGCGAATTCATGTTACAGATGGGGAAACTGAGGTCTACAGTAGGGAAAGAATATGTCCAGGAGAAGTGATGGAACAGTTCAGGTAGAAAACATCAGAATAGAAGGTTTAACTCTAAAATCCCTAAAATTATGTGAATAGTTTTATGGTTACAGTCATTTTTCCAAAAAAGAGTGTTCATCAGTTGTCTTAAGGGGTTCCTGTAGTGGCCTTAGGAGTTTACATCAAGAGCATGGACTCCTTCAAGAAAATTATAACTGGACTCCTTGCGCTGTCAGGGCACCATCCTACTAAGTACATAGCAGTGCCAGCTCACAGTTGATGACTCAAAACTATCTATTGAATGACTGAATGGATAAGGAGTAAAATAGATTAATGGAGTAACTACCCTCTCCATTTAATCCCAGTGCTCTTTCTACCAGGTCACAAATGTAAGAAGTCAATCTGAGTCCAAAATGGTCTGAGGTCCTTGGATCCCTGCCCCTCCAGGATGGTCTCTGGGATGGCTGCAGGTGTGTGCTTTCAGAGGTGGGCAGACCTTGAGAAGCAATCTCTGACCCTCCCTTGGGGCAGGCTGTCAGCTGACCTGAAGGTGCTCCTATTGTAAGCAAAAGACTCAAACTCTCCCTGTCTGACTTTGTCTGCATCTAGAAACACAACCTCATGCTCAGCTCTGGCCCTTGGCAGTGCAGCTCGGGCAGGGACAAAGACAGGGACTGGAGCCAGAGGAGGTGTCTTCAAGTTCAAACTCTCCTGCCTTTACTGGGCACTAATTAGTGATTCTTCTGGGGGTGGTTGGGTTTGGACACAATAAGTCTTGTTAAAAGAAAATCACTAGACAGGTTCTTGTGTTTTAGACCTCAGTCATGTTGGCTTAGAAATACTCTCACCAAGAGTTTGGGATCAGCTAAGAAGGTGGGCAATGCTGGGAGCTGCTCACTTGGAGACGATTGTCACTGCCCTGAATCTAAGGACAGGTTGACTCATGGTCTCTAAGACCTACCTGCAGCTGCTGTTCTGAGACAAATAGCAGCTACTGAGAAAGAGCAAAAGCCCTGGAGTCTGGAGACTTGGATCTGAGCTTGACTACTTAGACGCTGCATAAGTCCAGTCTTTGGAGACACATATGGGTTTAGACTCTGGCTCTCTCTTTGCCAGCATATGATGGGCAAGTTGCTTCTTTTCTGAATCTCAGTATCCTCATCTACAAGAGGAGAACCCTGGTTAATTTTGAAGCCCACCATTCTGTAAGCTTCTTTCTTGGTATCTGAGGACACACTCAGGAAGAGGAAACATTGCCTGGTCCGTTGGATTGCCCTGGGGCCAAGAGTGCTCTCAACTGCTCTTCAATCAGGCAGGACTCTTTCCCTGTTTAACGCTGAGTCTCCCACCTTGCTTGGGGCCTGGGAAAGTGACAAGCTTACTTTGAGGAACATCCCCTCCTCCTTCTGTCTCATTTTCTTCCCTTTCCCATTGTTCCCCACAGCATTATTATTATTATTATTATTTTGGCTACCCTGCACAGGTTGTGGGATTGTAGTTCCCCCACCAGAGATCAAACTCTTGCCCCGTGCAGTGGAAGAGCAGTGTCCTAACCACTGGATCACCAGTGAAGTCCCTTCACAGCATTTTTTGAGGACATTATTTACCAAATCTTTTTAGACAAGAAGGTGAAAAGGCGTTCTTTGTCAGTCACTCCTTTTAATGGCTTCTCCAACCTCCTTGGTAACCCCAGGGAACAAAGGTAACCATTCCAGAGTGACGGGCAAGCTGGTGGCAGAGTAGCAAGTAGCTCTGCATCTCATACTTGGATTCCATGAATATGGCTTGAGATTGATGACTGAGCAACCATGGAAGCCACAGAACTCCCTTCTCACCTACCCTCTTGAAGTTGGGTGCAGGCCTGGAGTGAGGGGAATTGTAGAAGAGATGCAATGACACCAGAGTACATTTCTCATACTCAACTTATTTCAGAGAATGTTTTCTGGTATTTTAAATCTCCCAGGTGATCGAAATGTACAGCAGAGTTTGAGAACTAGAAGGGAGCTAACAAAACTACCTGATTGGCATAAACAATGAGTAACATGTGGAGGTGGAGAGTGGGGTCAACAGTAGGTCAAGGAGCTAGGGAACTTGGCCCTAATCTCCCCAACGGGCTCAGTTCCTGACTGGCTTAAGGAGGGGCCTGGGCACAAACTCTGATTAACATCAGAATCACTGGGGAGCTTATGAAAAAGAGTATAGGCTCCTAAGGCCTAATTCAGAAGGTCTGAGCCTGGTTCTGAAATCGTGTTGATTATCCCTGTCAAATTCCCTAGATGATTCCAATGTGCAGCCAAGTTTGGAAACCACTAGCTTTAGCTAGCGTGCACCAGAAACACTGGAAGGTGTTTCTTAAATAACAATTGTTGGGTCCACCACCTGAGTTTCTGATTCTGTAGATTTGGAATGAAAGTGTCAGTTGCTCAGTCATGTTTGACTCTTTGCAACCCCATGGTTGCCAGGCTCCTCTGTTCATGGGATTCTCTAAGCAAGAACACTAGAGTGGGTAGTCATTCCCTTCTCCAAGCTATCTTTCCAATCCAGACATCGAGCCTGGGTCTCTTGCACTGCAGACAGGTTCTTCAGCATCTAAGCCACCAGGGAGATTTGGAAGAGGGCCCCAGAATTCACATTTCTAACAGGTTCCCAGTTGATGCTGATTTTGCTGGTCTGAACCACACTTAGCACACACCAGACAAGATCAACCTTGGTGAAGTTCTTACAACTCTTGATGCAGAGGCTGTACCAATTAAATGCATCTATAGGTTTAGACCAGGGATCAGGATTTTCCTTCCAACAATGCATTATGAAAATTTTCAAACAGTAAAATTGAAAGAACTTTGCAGTGAACAGCCATATACTCACCACCTAGACTCCGCCATGGCCATCTGACTCTGCTTCCTTAATCACACATCTTTCCATCTACCCCACGCCCTTAACACGAGGGTTTCTTAATGCTCCTTACTCAATTTCAGCTGAGTTTGAGGACCAGGTACCAGTTATTTCTGGGCTCTTTCTCTGTAAGTCTTTTTCTGGCTATGGTCTGCAGAATCTCTGCCAAGAAAATAGACATGCATTTATTTAACACCTACTGAGTATCGTTGGAGATATGTTTCCCTTGGGCTGAGTCTGGTGGGAGAACTCATTTTCTGAAATGTTTCAAAGCCAGAGAGATACAGACCAAGAAAACTGGTGAACTTATTATATGGCCCTCTACTGGTGAGGAAGGTCCCACTGTTGTTCCATCACCAGGAACTGACTGGATCTGGATGTGACTTGCCTTGGGTCTCCTCTCTAGTGAAGACTGGGATGGGATGAAGCTTCCAGAGAGGGCTTGTTAGTCACTGATTACAGTGTACTGATACTACACTTGATATTAGCCAAAAGGCCGAGAAACTGACCAACCTGTCATTGTGAGATCTATGCCTACCCCCAAGCTCAAGGATTGGTACGGGCAAGTAAAGTCCCTTCCTGGAGAAGGAAATGGCAACCCACTACAGTAGTCTTGCCTTGAAAATTCCATGGACAGAGGAGCCTGGTGGGTTACAGTCCACGGGGTCACAAAGGGTCAGCCAGGACCGAGCAAGTGAGCACCAACTCCCTTCACAATGAGTGATAAGTGCTCTGCCAAATCCCCCGAGGTTTACCAAATACTGGAGATAGACTTTGGGGCCAGCCTTGGAGGGGAAAATGATAAAGAGTTTCTGCTGTTCAGAAATTCCTAGAAGGGCAGTATCTGACCAGTAACCATTCTTCCTCCCACATCACTGGCCACACAGCTGATCCTGTGGGGCCTTGGAGTCTAAGGAAGAGGGCAAAACCACAGCTCCCAGGTTGTCTGAGGCTTAGAGTTTCCAGCTGGGCTGTGTAACTTTAGTGTTTCTTCTGCATCAGTCTCTGGCAGTTGGGCTAGGATGGGGCCTGGAGAAGAGGGTTTCACATGAGAGACAATCTTGGTGGGGTAGAATAAGTGAATGTGAGTTCTTTTATTTCTAAAGAAGGAGTAGAGGGACTTCCCTGGTGGTCCAGTGGCTAAGTCTATTCTCCCAGTGCAGGGGGCCTGAGTTCAATCCGTGGCCAGGGAATTAGATTCTACATGCTGCAACTAATTAATTGAAGCACAGCCAGACTGATCAATTAGTTTAAAGAAGAAAGTGAAGGGATTCTCTGGTGGTCAACCTGGTGGTGAGGACTCAGCACTCCCACTGCAGAGGACCCTGGTTTGATTTCTGGTCAGGGAACTAAGATCCTGCAAACTGCACAGCGAGGCCCCAAAAACCCCACCAACCCCCATCCCCCAAACAATGGAAAAGTCAAATAACAAGAAAATCCAAGTCACAGGGCTCCTTTCTCACCCTCTGTTTAGAGTGAAAAGTGGAGAGAAGATAGAAAGGTCCAGAGAGAGGCCAGCCCATGCAGTAGCTCCACCGTGCCAGATACGGGCCTAAATTCTCTCTCCTGTGCGTGGGCAAGGCGTCTGGGATTTCCTGGCTGGCAACAGGGTTAGGGAATTCATTCTGAATTAAAGGTGGGTTTTTCCCTCACTTGCCAATGAAATCAGAAGACTTGCCGTTTAGAAATACAACCTCGTGTGGAGGTAGTTTCAGGTCTGCTGGTAACTGAAATTTGGGAGCTGGGACTTCCTCAAACACTTTACTTCAGTCATTCTGAAAATGTAGAATTCTTCTGGGCCCCTCAGACTTCAGTCCCTTTTGCTGGGGCTTTTAGCATGATTCACTCGGTATGTCTTCCAAGGTGTCTTTGCATTTTGGTAAAATGGTTTGCTGGTGTGCTTGGGGACTTTACGGGTCAATGGAACCTTGGGCTCTTAGAGGACGGTGGCTGGTGACTCCTGGGCCCTGAAGCTCTCAGCACAGGCCTGGGTGGAAGAGATGCTCCACAGGCAGTGCTGAGTCTGTGAACACTGCACTGTTATCCACAATCCAAGAAAAAAAAGTAGAAGTCCAACAGCAGGGGAATAGTTTGTAATTCTGGCACAGGAACCAGAATAGAGCAGCATATAGCTTTTTGATAGTGTGAATCATGAAAACTAAGCAGGAATATATAAAAATATAAATGGTGGAAAAATATTCTCTGGTAAGTAGGTTGTGATTGCTTCTGCTATAGAACATGATGTGTATGCCATAGTTAGGAAATGAAAGGAAAGACAAATGAGAAGACAGTGAGATTATGTGTGGTGACTTGTCAAAAGTTTTTCTTAAATTTTAATGTTTGCACCATCATTATAATATAAAACCCAGACCTCTGTGGGAGTATTCCTTGGTAGGCATGACCAGGACTCAGGGGGCCAAAGTCCTTTGCTGGTCCTGGTTAGATGGAACGCCTCCAGGCAAGGTCTGTGTTTTTCAAACCTCACCCTCCTGGCCCTGTATCTCACACACAGTAGGTGCTTGATAAACACTTGCTGAACTAGTGGATCAGTGGGCAGCTTATTCCAAAGGTTTGGGCCTGTTTTGAAGGTACCTAGAGGTATTTAGATTGGAGGAGGAAAAGACCTGGGAAAAGAATCACTTCTCAACCACATACCACCCATCAAAGGAAAAGTTTAAGCACGGTCGCCTCTTGTCTAGATTGCATGTAAGTTAGTTCTTTATAGTTAAAGTGGTTTAGTAAAAGTATAACCAAATGATTTAATTTTTTTAACCTCTAAGGTTTTTTTTGTGTATGAATAAGATCACAAAAAGGAGGGGAAAACCCCTGTCCACTTGGGACCCATTCCGAATTCAGAGGCAAAATAGGCTGGCCCTCAGGAAGGAGGCACTTCCTAACATCCCCTTTTGGCCCAGGTCTCAGAGCTGAGAACTGCAGGTCAACCTTCCCCATGTCCCAGAGGTTGGGCTCTGTGAAGCAGGGAGGCAGGCATTCACTGCTGTCCTTCCCTTCCTGAGGTCCTGGTGTGTATAGGACCCCCACTCTGCCAGTCTTATGGGGACCTTTGTGTCAGCACATGGTGGAGGACTTGGTCTGGGGACAAGGAACAAGTAGGGTGTTTTGGTTTGGTTTGACACTTGCTAACTAGTAAAGGTCCTGCCCTGAATTATCCCTCACTAACCACCCTTTGGTTGAAATATTGCCATTAATCTATCCTTGAGGGTAGGGTTTTGAGGCTCCTGCTCAGGCAGAAGTCTGGAAATGGAGCCTCTCTGAGACATTTTTTCAATGGAAAGAGGACCATTAGGTGACTCAACACTGGAAGAAATTAACCAGTGAATCAAGGTGATGGATGTTGTATCTGGAAGCTATTCTTGATGTGCCCCCAACAAGGGAGGCCCAGAGTATGTTTCTTTTCCAGAGTCCACCTGGACTACTAATATATCCAGCCAGTTGTTCACTCAACTAAGAAGACCCTGAAAGAGTGGAATCAATTCAGTTCAGTCACTCATTTGTATCAAACTCTTTGTGCCCCGTGAACTGCAGCATGCCAGGATTCCCTGTATATCACCAACTTCCAGAGCTTGTTCAAACTCACCATCAAGTTAGTGACGCCATCCAACCATCTCATCCTGTATAGCCCCCTTCTCCTCCCACCTTCCATTTTTCCTAGCATCAGGGTCTTTTACAATGAATCTGTTCTTTGCATCAGGTGGCCAAAGTATTGAAACTTCAGCTTCAGCATCAGTCTTTCCAGTGATTATTCAGGACTGATTTCCTTTAGGATCAACTGGTTTGATCTCCTTCTTGTACAAGGGACTCTCAAAGAGTCTTCTCCAACACCACAGTTCAGAAGCATCAACTCTTTGGTACTCAGCTTTCTTTATGCTCCAACTCTCACATTCATGCATGACTACTGGAAAAACCATAGCTTTGACTAGATGGAACTTTGTCAGTAATGTCTCTGCTTTTTAATATGCTGTCTAGGTCGGTCATAGCTTTTCTTCCAAGGAGCAAGCATCTNACTCAGCTTTCTTTATGCTCCAACTCTCACATTCATGCATGACTACTGGAAAAACCATAGCTTTGACTAGATGGAACTTTGTCAGTAATGTCTCTGCTTTTTAATATGCTGTCTAGGTCGGTCATAGCTTTTCTTCCAAGGAGCAAGCATCTTTTAATTTCATGGCTGCGGCCACCATGTACAGTGATTTTGGAGCAGAGGAAAATAAAGTCTGCCCAACACAGTAAATGGCTGACTTCTTACCCATTGTTTTCCAAGCAGTATACTAAGTCTCCTGTACGTGATATTCTCAATCTTCCCAACAACTCTGTGAGGTGGATAATATCACTACTTTACATGAACAAAAACCAAGGCTCAGAGATGTGATTTGCCCAGTATTATGCCGCTAAATATAGTAGTGCTAATTGACAGTTAACAACCATTGAGCACTTACTACTAGAGGGCTTCCTGCTTCAACTCACTTAATTCTCATAACGTCCTTGTGAAGGAAGTAGTATTGTCTGATTTTTAACAAGTACGGAAACTGGAGTACATGCAAGTTAAAGGCTCCCTGAGGCATTCAGCTAGCAGATGTCAGAGCAGGGAAGTGAACATAGGCAGCTTGGTTCAACCATGCTCTGAACCCTCACGCTGTATACAGTATGCACTGGATCAAGCTGTGTCTGGTCTATAAAAACATCCTGAGAACCTCCTCTCTGCTGGCTACCCATATAGAACCAGTCCCTGCCCTTACCAGCTTCCATGCTGGTGTCATGACAGGCCAGGGTGGGGAAAGGGTTGGAACAGCCAGGAAAACGGCATCCAGGGCATAGTGGACCTAAGCAGAGGCAGGACCCTGCCTCCCATCTCCCCTCGCCTGCAGAAGGCATTAACGGGTGACACTAACCTTATCCTCTGTGGCTGCTCTGAGATAGTAACTGTCCTCTTTAGGGGACTGAAACAAGGTTGGAGGTCTCTAGGGCCTGCTTATCTCCAGGGCTTGGACCTCTGTGGGGTCTGGCCTCACACGCCCATTGTTAGGTTTTCCCTATCTCTGCTTCACAGACATACCGCAGAAGAGGAGATGCTGTAGATGGATCCTATCAGAGAAGCTCCTTCTAAGGAAACTTTGAGGCCAGGATTAAGAGGCCTTAAATAGAAATTTCTGCTAGGGAGAAATTGTGCTTGACTGGGTGGCCCTGCCTTTGGAAGGTCTGGTGGGATGTGACTTGATCTGATTTGTGTTATGACAAGCTGGCTCTGGCCCCTGGGTGGTAATAGGATTAGTGGGGCCTGTGTCTGGGCTCTCCTCTAGGGTCAGCCCTTTGGGAGCCCACCTCAGCTTCGACTCTGGAGGCCTGCCTTGTGTTGGGGAGGTCCCCTCTGCTCTATACTTTTGGACCTCAGCCTCAGCTGATCAAATTTTATCCTCGGCTTCCTCACTAGTTCCATCCTCAGTGGACTGTGACACGATTAAACTGTCATATCAACTGTGACAGTTGATATGTGAAAAGTGTTTAGAACAAAGCCTGCTCATCTTTTACAAGGGTGATGATTATTATAATTATGAGTAAGTGAGTAAAGTTGCTCAGTCGTGTCCGACTCTTTGCGACCCCATGGACGGTAACCTACCAGGCTCTGCGGTCCATGGGATTTTCCAGGCAAGAATACTGGAGTGGATTATATGTGGCCACATAAACAGAGATGGACAGATGCCTCAGTCCATCCTGGCTCTTTCCCTTTACCAGCCAGCTTGAGCTGGTCAGGTCAACCTGGCAGAGTTGTGTGGAGATCAGATTTCACACCCACACCCTACCTGGCACCTAGTAGGCTCTTCCTCACCCAAGATTTTAGAAAACCAGTTAATTTCTCAGGAAGCTTTTTCAAAAAAATTTTTAAAATTAATTTATTTATTATAATTGGAGGCACTGAGNCATATTCAAAAGCAGAGACATTACTTTGCCAGCAAAGGTCCATCTAGTCAAGCCTATGGTTTTTCCAGTAGTCATGCATAGATGTGAGAGTTGGACTGTGAAGAAAGCTGAGTGCCCAAGATTTGATGCTTTTGAACTGTGGTGTTGGAGAAGACTCCTGAGAGTCTCTTGGACTGCAAGGAGATCCAACCAGTCCATTCTAAAGGAGGTCAGTCCTGGGTGTTCTTTGGAAGGAGTGATGCTAAAGCTGAAACTCCAGTACTTTGGCCACCTCATGCGAACAGTTGACTCATTGGAAAAGACCCTGATGCTGGGAGGGATTGGGGGCAGGAGGAGAAGGGCACGACAGAGGATGAGATGGCTGGATGGCATCACCGGCTCGATGGATGTGAGTCTGAGTGAACTCCGGGAGTTGGTGATGGACAGGGAGCCCTGGCGTGCTGTGATTCATAGGGTCACAAAGAGTCGAACACAACTGAGCGACTGAACTGAACTAAGTATGTATATCAATGCTACTCTCTGTCAATTCATCCCACCCTCTCCTACCCCTGCTGTGTCTATAAGACCATTTCTACATCTGCATCTCTATTCCTACCCTGCAAATAGGTCCATCAGTACCATTTGTTTTTCTTCTTGTCAAATTATAGACCAAACTATGGGGGCAGGGGAGCCTTTCCCTCCCCTATTCCCAGTTAAAGATTAAAACACTCAAGTTCCCAGGCTTTCATATACTTGGCAACACCTAGGGCAACTTCTGGAGTAGCATTGTGGAAACCTTCAACAGGGAGCACCTGCTCCTGGGAAGCTGGATATGAGGCATCAGTGATGAGAAGGAAGGATCAAGGAAAAGAGCTGCTGGAGATGCCTGTGCCCTCTCCTAGGGCACTCATCCTGTGGGTGCCCATCCATAGGTACTTGGTGAGAGGTTTGAGGACACAATGGTAGCAGCTCCTGTTGTACCAGAAGCACCCAGATGCTTTTCTGTCTTAGCTATGGTCTCTCCATGCACTGAAGGGAGAGGAGGGGAGAATGAGAGTAGAACTGAAAGAATGGGAAATTCAAAGGATGATGGAGATCTAAGAATAAAAGCATACTTTTTAAATAAAAGTTTTTTTTTTTTTTTTTCCTGCAAAGCCCTATTTTTACTCAGGAGATGTTTTCTTATTTATGTGGATTCCAAAAAGATAAAATCTTTTTAAAAGGTTGATTTTTTTAAAAGATGTTTTATTATGGAAATTCTAAAAACATTTTACGGTAGGGAGACTAGTATAATGAGCCCCCACTTTTCCTATTGCTCATCTTAAGCAATCATCAGCCCACTGATACACCTCTCTTATCCCCTCTCCTCAAACTGGATTATTTAGAAACAAATCCCAGTCATTTTATCATTCTAAACAGGAATATTTCAGTACATACCTCTAAAAACCAAAAGGACTAAAAGGAAGACTTCTGATGACCAATCTTAATCTTGTTGCTTCTTCGTTCATCCTCTGTCACTGGACTATGAAGCAGGAAATCTGAGTTCTGACCTGGTATTGACACTTGCCAGCTGTGCGACCAGCTGCAGTCACATAACTTTTCTGGACTTGTGCTTTTCCCACTTGAGTGGGTGAGGTAGGTGATTTCCAAGGTCTCTTCCAGTTCTAGAAATCAAAAGTTCATAGAAAAATCACTGTTTTATCCTCCAGAAACATAATGCAGATTTGGTACAGTATCTATTTCCTGTTTTCTTGGGTAGCGGGAGTGCCCAGTTCAGAGTCAAGACCTTCTCAATGAAGAGCCAAGAAAGTCCCAGAGGCTGCTACGTGGCAGAATCTTTAACTTGGAGCTTTTTAAAAGAACTGAGTGCTGGAGCTGTCCCTTGGGACAGATTGTGCTGCCTTCAGTATCTCCTCTGACAACCTCAATTTGTCTTAAAACAGCATTACTTTGTTGTAACAAGTGTTCTGCTGAGTTGTGATGCTAGGAAAGTTCAAGTGCTCCAGACTCCCCTTTTCCAAAGACCACCCAGATACCAATAGCTAGTGAAAGATACTGTTTATATTGCTCTGGAATGGGGTGGGAGGTAGTTATACTTTAAGACAACAAGGAACTGTTCCAGGATGACTCTTAAGGCATAAAGATACTCATTTTAGAGGTAAATCAAGTAAAGCAGGTGCATGTAAGTTTGCCTGGTGAGAGGCTCCCCGGTGGCTCAGTGGTAAAGAATCTGCCTGCTGATGCAAGAGACAATGGATTTGGGTTGAGGTTTATCGGGGAAGATGCCACATGCCGCAGGGCAGCCTGTGTGCTGCAACTCCTGAAGCCTGCAATCTGAGAGCCTGTGCTCTGCAAGAGAAGCCACTGCAATGAGAAACTTGTGCGCTGCAACGAAGAGTAGCCGCCACTCGCTGCGATGAGAGAAGAGCCCTCACAGCAACAAGACCCAGCACAGTCAAAAATACATAAATAAATAAACATTAAAAAGAAGAACTCTATTAAAAAAAAAAAAAGGTTGCCTGGTGAATGAAGGATTAAATCTGGAATGGAATTCGTCTTTTGTAGAGGTTGAGGTTTAGGGCAAGAGAGGGGTTCTTTTTGATTAATGGAGGATGCTTGGGCAAGAAGACCATATCCAACCCACAGGACCACTGCCAACATGACTCTCACAGTCATGAGCTCTCATGGGTGCCCCCTCATTGGTGTCCCACATCATCCTTAGAACTAGAATGACGGGCACGCAAGGAGCACGTGGCCCAGCATCTCTCATCTGGTCCGTGGGCTCAGACCCAGGACTTGTGGCTTCTGCAGCCACGTGTCCTGCTCTGCACAGCTTGAAGAGGACTAGGGAAATGAAGCCGGAGGATGACTATTTGGAAAAAGGAACTTGGTTGTCAGTGTAGCAGAAACAGAGCAAATGCTAATGAGTATTGTGAATATTTAAAAAAAAAATCACTAAAACCTAGCAAATTAAAAAAAATACTCAAATGGAAAAAGGCTCCAAAATTACCATTTTAAAGCACAAGCTCTAATCAGATCTGAGAATTTACTGAAAGCGGACTTATTTAAGCTATTGACAGAGATTATTGTTTTGGTGCCAGGGTTTTAAATTGGGGGATAGAATTAAAAGGGGCCAAAGATGAGGGTTGTTATTTCAATCTGAAACTAGTATTCCATGGTGGGGAACCCCGTGGATTTGAGAGTCTGGGGGTTGATCACTGTACCAGGAGTCGTCCCTGGACACATTTCCAGATGGTTCTGAGGAGGGTAAAAATGTGCATGCTTTGCAGCACTTGTGGACTTGCACCACAGCTGCTCAGCGATTAGTCTGAGACCCGTCCTTGGCAGGAAATGGTAAAGGAATCAGCAGGAAGCCAAGAACAAGGGAAGGGAAACTCCTCCCTCCTGTCAAAGACAGGCCAGAGGGAGGATGAAAATGGAAAGTGGGCATCACAGGGTTAGACATGTTGGGATGGAGAGTGTGTGTTTCAAGGGCAAGAGTGTGTGATAAACTGTTGTGTTTATTATGTGACTTTATTATGGAGCCTGTACTTCATGTTCCTCAGGCTTCAGTCAGCATATGATCCCCAGGATATGGGGGAGATGCTATTCTTTTACTTTGTTTTGTGTTTTCTGTGGTCCAGCAGCCCACTGACAGGACAACCTCCCCTTGTTTCTGATTTCAGGCTTATTCAAGGCCAGAGCAACTGAAAGTCAAGTTGAAAATTTTTACCAGGAGGTAAAAAAAAACAAACACAACCAGACTATAAATGAATCAAATCATAGGAAATGCTGTGTGAAAGAGGAGAGGACTGCTAAATCATTTTTGTGTTTTACCCAGTTCTTCATAACCAAAAATCCTCACTAGATTCTTGAGGCAGAGGGAGAGGCCGGTGGTCCAGTGAGAGAAACTGAATCTGATAAGAAGAACCCAGTTATCGGAAATCCAAGAACACTTTCTTGTAGGTTAGAACTCAGCTTTGAAGTTTCATGTGTTATGCTTGGCTCTGTGAGTTATGCTGCTCCTGATTAAAAACAAAATCAAGAATATTTTATATTGAAGGGCCTCAGTGATGAAAAGGCAGCATCCAACTCCCTCATCTCATCAGCTGTGCGGCTGGCTAGCAAACTTGTTTAGATTGTTACCTGAAGAAAGAAAAAACAAAGTGTCCTGAATGCTGATTCTACTGTTTCAGTGGGAAACAATTTCTAACAGGCAAGTGGCAAACAACAAAACTTTTGAGAAAGCAGACCTGGGGGGAGTTCACTGCAGTTTCATTATGGGTATGAATAGTTATTTTGCTGCCTTTTTTCTTTTTTTTTCTTTCTAAATCTTCCTGGGGTTGATGTGGATCTCTTTCTATTTGTTCAGGAGACTGTGACGTGTGTTCTGGGCAGGGTTTGAGGTTTTGGAACCTTTTCTAAAAGGGACAGAGAGCACCCACGGCTACACTTCCCTGTTGTGGGGCTGGTGCGCAGCTGGTGGAGCTGAAGCAAGTTAGTCACCATGCAGGTGCCCCTCCAGTGCACTAGGCTCGTTCTGGCTCTTGCCTTCATCCTGATTTCATCTTCAGCTCAAGGTAAGACCCAGTGATCTTGTCACCTTATAATCTTGTATGCCCCAGGGTCCACACAAATGATTATATTCACTCTAAGGTATAGAATATAGTATATTATGGGAAAGTAGGCCAAGAAAAAAAAAAAAAAAAGAATTTGGGGTAGCTGAACTCCTTAGAGTGAAGTTGGTTAAGTTTGGTACCAAAAAAAAAAAAAAAAAAGTTAAACTCTGAGGCAGCTACGGCCTTGTAAGTTCTTAAAATGACTGAAATGTATTATTTTATTGTCAGGTGAAAATGGCTTATAAATTTTTAAAGTCTCAAGAAAGGAATAGAGAAAATGGTTTACCTCTAAGTGCCCACATCTATCCCAAGTTTTAATAATTAGTGATGTTATCATTGACACTGGGAAATGCTATTTTTAAAATCAGAGTAAATTTGCTTGTATTTTCTCTCCTTTTAAAAACCTGCTTTTAATGAAAATTCAATTATGTTTAGACACAGTGAATCAATACCCTCTCAGATTTTAAAGAAAGCCCAAAGAATTTTAGTAATTGTGTCGTTGCTCAGAGAAATAGCAAATTTGGAAAATTCTTGTTAGGTTTATCATTTAGGATTGTTTTTAGTCAGAATGAAATAACTTAAAACCTTTAATGACTAAGAAAATGAAAATGATCAGTTTGTAAGAAAAACACAGTTTCTTCTCCTTTGGTAAATAAGGGATTATAGTCAGGGCCTGATAAGTAGAAGGGAGAATTTATAGTAGAAAAACACTAAGTTCCTCCAAATCGTAAAGGAACTATTGAGTCATAGTGATGCACACATCTAGATACGTTTCTTCGAAGTGACTTCTAGTTGTCTTGTTTTTACTTCTGCTAGAAATGAAATTGTACACATAACCTCAGATACATTCATTATATATTGGAAATTTATAAAATCACTTTCTTCTTGTTATGCAATTATTAAAGAAAAACCAGCAAATAATGTTGATGAAACCTTTCCATTAATCTATTTATTTTTTTAAAGGATAAAACATTGTTGATTGTAAGGAACAGGCTTTACTCCAATCTTTCAGGGAAAACCTTCAGCCAATGAAATAATTCCCTAATGTGTTCTGACAAGATCCACGCAGTCAAGTCCATGTTTGTAGAACAGACCTGAGTGACCTGTTGGTGTTGAGTCTACTCTGACCCGAGCTCAATGAATCTTTACATCTTCAAGATCTCCCAGAAATGTCACATTTCCCACTAAAATTCAATAGGGAAAACTAAAATTAAAACAAAAGTGTTCTTTATATAATAGGTATTTTCCAGAAAGTAGTGAAGAAACCGTTATAAAATTTTATAAAGTACTAATATTTATGTCATCACTGGGTACATTTTGCTCCATGTTGGGAAGGGAACCAAAAATAAGAGAATGAATAGACTGAAACACTAGGGAGTTTCCAAAGGAGAAGTGCAGTTGGTATTGGAATTAAGGGTTTGTGCCCACCTTTGAATAAGAAGGGAAATAGATGTTCACCCACTGGCTGTGTGTGTGTGTGTGTGTGTGTGTGTGTGTGCGCGCGTGCGTGACATCAAAGGCTGCAAAGAGGTCTCTATTTTGTAATATTCTATGTGATGCCAGATATGATTCTGTAGCACTCTTTGCCCACTTAAAAATAATTTTTTTTCTTAACCCATTGATTTAACTGAATGACCAATTCCATTAGGCTTTTGGCTTGCTTTTACTGAAATGAAATATCTCAGGTTACTGTATTAATTTGCTAGGGCTGCCATAACAAAATACCACAGGCTGGGTGGCTTAAACAACAGGAATTTATTTCCTTACAGTTCTGGAGACTAGAAGTCCAAGATCAAGGTGTTGGCTGGGTTAGTTTCACCCTGAAGCTTTTCTCCTTAGCTTGTAGATAGCCATCTTATCTGTCTTCACATGGTCCTTTGTGTGTTCCTGGTTTCCTCTTCTTATAAGGATAACAGCCATACTGGATTAGGGTTCATCCATGTAAACTTGTTATATCTCAACTATCTCTTTTAAGTCCCTATCTCCAAATACAGCCCTGTATTTCTGAGGTACTAGGGGTTAGCACTTCAATACATTGAGTTGGAGTGACACAATTCAGCCCACATCAGTGACTATAAGTGAAGCTGAAATAAAAACATGCTATAAAAGCCCATCTACCAATTGCAAAAGAGACGGAAGTTTGGCAAGATGTGGGAGACCCTGGAGAGGACAGATGGCTAATCAATTTAATGTAGAGCTCCAGGAGATTACTGATGAGGCCTGTGAATCCCAAATTCTTTTATTAATCCTCTTTTTCAAAGATGCCTATAAAGAAGGAAAATGGAAAATCCATGAGCAGGTGTCGCCGGGGGGGTCATTGCCAGACCCTATGTCCACTCTACACTGCCTCTGAGATCACAATAATAATATTGATTCCACCAGTGTTCACTGCTGTTCAATTGTAAAGTGATTTAGCATACACTCTCAGGTAAATGGTCATCACGTTCCCTGTGAGGAGGAATTAATACCAATTTATAGAGAAGAAAACTGGATCTTACATTCATGATCTCATTTCCTCTTTCCATCAACCTCTTTCAGAAAATGCATGAGACTTGCCCTAGGCCCGTTACAACTAATTAATGGCAGAGCTGGTCACCTGATTTCAAGTTCAAATTAACTTTCTACTGTAATTTAGCTGTTTTCTAGGTGGAGTAGAGATTGTCTTTATTTAAAACAAACTTGCTTTGACTACAGCTCTTATTACTAAAACCACTGAGCTGAGGGACAGAGAGGGAGAAATTGAAAGTAAACTTGGAACTTTTTATAGCTTGTCAAACCACACAAGGGTGAGGAATCTTGTGCAATTGATTGGCCAGTAGGAAGCAGCTCCAACTTAGATAGTGGATGTCACTAAACAATGAATGAAAATGGTCTTTTTTCTTCCCTAACATGGCAATTTTAAAGTTTTTCTAACAAACCCGCAGCAAATCTCCATTAAGAATAGGAAATTAGTAAACTGTGATGACGTTGGGGAAATATTGATACTACAATATAGAAAGATACAGAGAGATTACTGGGGTAAGTTATTTGCCCAGTGTCAGAGGTTTATTTTTATAAATGGTAATATTTATTCACAGAAAGTGTTTTGCCAAAGTAGAACTAGTAGACTCTGTGTATGTGCGAAAGAGAAACAAAGACAGAGACACAGAGAGAAAGGACAGGAAGTGATTCTAAATAAAAAACATTCTTTTTCCTTGAATCCATTACAGAATTAACCAGGAGACCTGTAAGTGGGATCTCTTAGGGAGATCATTTTTCTGTCCATGAGCATGTTTCCTCTTATTTTTTAAATTACGGTAATCACAAGACACTTCTCTCAAGCAAAAGAGAATCAAGATACTCCCACGCATCGCAGGGCTGGAACTGCTGAATTTTCACATCCTGCCAACACTCTCGAATAAGCATATCAGGAACTTGGTATCTGTACCCACGTTCTTTATTTTAAAGCAGATTGAAGATCCCCAGTCTATGTTAATCGTTTTGTAATGTATAATAATGCAAGATCACTATGTTATGCATCTGAAACAAATATTGTGTTATAAGTCAGTTATACTTAAAAAAGAAACCCACCTCATATTATTTTATTCATATAAAACGTCCGATTTGGTAAAAAATACAGAGACATAAAGTAGATTGATTACTGGTTACTTAGGGATGAGACACGTAAGATACAGGAGTTGGATAGCTAAAGGACAGAGGATTTCTCTGTGATGATAAAATTGTTTTAAATTTGTGCACATACCTATAAACATACTTAAAAAAAAAAAACACTGAAGTTTACACACCAGAAGAGTGAATTGTGTGCTGAGTTAAATATGTTAAATACCAATAAAACTTTTAAAAATTAAAACAAATGAAGTAAAATCATCAGTCTCAAGTTGTTGTTGTTTAGTCGATAAGCTGTGTCTGATCCTTTGACACCCCATGGACTGTAATCTGCCAGGCTCCCCTGTCCATAGGATTTCCCAGGCAAGAATACTGGAATGGGTATTCATTTCCTTCTCCAGAGGATCTTTCTGACCCAGGGATCAAATCCATGTCTCCTGCATTGTAGAATTCTTTACTGCTGAACCACCAGGGAAGCCCCAGTCTCAAATTAGATAAACATTTTTTGGGGGAAGATGGACTTCTACTTTTGATTTCTTATAAATTTTGGAACATCTTTATTGAGATAGAGTTCATATACCATACAATTCACCCATTTAAAGTGTACATCAATGGTCTTTTAGTATATTCCCAGATATGTGCGACCATCACCATAGTCAATTTTAGAACATTTTCATTACCCAAAAAAGGAAATCCCTCTTGGGGACTTCCCTGGCAGTCCAGTGGTTAAGACTCCACACTCCCAGTGCAGGGGGCATGGGTTCGATCGAGGAACTAAGATCCCACGTGCTGAAGTTGGAAAGAAATGTCTTGCCTTAAAGAGAATTTTCACATTCTCTCTCTCTCAAAAAAAAAGAAACTCGTTATAAATTTTGAAAGCTGAGATGCCAAACTCTAGAAAGAATTTGTGTTTTAGTTTTCTAATTTATCAAAGTTGCGGGTTTTTTATGCTAGTGAAAAGATACAATCTTTCACTTGGATTCTTCTTCATAAACTATTAGTTTTACTTTTCTGTTTAACTTCCTGTCTATGCAAGCACTTTCTTGGTTTGATACTCAGTCATCAATGGCAGTAGAGGAGAAAGTCTAGACCTGCTCTATCCAAAACGGTGGCCAGGAGCCTCTTGTGGCTACTAAGCATTTGAAATGTGTGAAATGTGGCAAGTCCAAACAGACCTGGTGTAACTGCAAAATGCACACCAGATTTAAAATCCTAGTATGAAAAAAAGTGTAAAATATCCATTAATAACTTACATTATTTATTGGGTATATTGGTTTAAGTAAAATGTTTTAAAATTAAGGTCACATTTCTTTTTTTACTTTTTAAAATATGGTCGTCCTAATATTGAAAATTTCATACATGTTCGGATGGTTCCTCTTGTTTCTATTGGACTGCATTGGTCAAGATGGCATAGGGTGTGAAGACATTGCCCTCTGCTGGAGATGCTGAATTTTCACCCGACTTCACATGATGAAGCTTCTAAGCAGCAATTCATTAGATGGCAAAGTTCTTCAAGAAAGAATCAGCGAGGGAGAAAGAGCTAAAATGTATTCAATACCTACTGCACACAAAGGCTTGTGCTAGACGTGTCACTTCTATCTTGTTTAAACCGGAACTCTTTGAAAGTGAAAGCTGCTCATTCCTGTCCAACTCTCTGCGACCCCATAAACTATACAGTCAGTCCATGGAATTCTCCAGGCCAGAATACTGGAGTGGGTAGCCTTTCCCTTCTCCAAGGATCTTCCCAACCNAAACCGGAACTCTTTGAAAGTGAAAGCTGCTCATTCCTGTCCAACTCTCTGCGACCCCATAAACTATACAGTCAGTCCATGGAATTCTCCAGGCCAGAATACTGGAGTGGGTAGCCTTTCCCTTCTCCAAGGATCTTCCCAACCCAGGAATCAAACCTGAGTCTCCTGCATTGCTGGTGGATTCTTTACCAGCTGAGCTACCAGGGACTCTTTGGGAAACTATTATTCCTATTTTAAAGATGAGAAATTGAGACTCAGAAAGGTGCTCAATGGTGGGACAGGAATTTAAATTTGGTTTATCTCTATCAGAGATAGGTCAGTAAGTCATTGTCACCCTCTTCATCACAGAAACTAGCATTTAAAGAGCTCTGACAATGGTGCTAGGTACTATTCTAAGAACCTAATATTTGTATCTTATTATGAGATCTATTACTATCCCCATTTTATGGATGAGGAAACTGAGGTCCAGGGAGTTACAGTTATATAGTTAGTAAGGGTCGGCCATTGTGATGTCATCTGACAACCTTACCTGCAGCCTCTAAGCAATGCCAAAGCTAACCCATTCTGGATGACTAGTGTCCCAGACCAGAAATTTGTAAGCTATATTCAGGAACTATGGGGAAGAGTATGACAGAGTAGTAGTTCTAAAAAAAATGAAAAAAATGAAAGCAAGACAGAAAGAAAGAAGAAAAACAATGGGAGAACATTTACTTTCTACATTAGAGTTTTTGCTTTGTTTATATTTTAAAAGAATATTATTACAGTAATTTAGAAAACAAAGTGAGAAAAAAAAATCATCAGAGCCTACCACTATAGCTATTTCTGTGTATTTCCTCCCATCCCCCACATCTATATATGTAGTTACATTAACAACTATTATGCATAGAATGGCATTCTGCTATTTTTAACTCATTTTTTAATATAAATTTTCCTATGATGCTATGTAGTCTTTTCCATAGCCACTACTTTTTTTCCATTTGGTTAATATTCTATCATATTAATGCCTCAGAATTAATTTCAGTGTTTTCTCTTGTTTTGATTAGTTATTTACTCTTTTCCTATTTTAAATAATACTAGGGTGAACAGCATCATGAATTATTTATATATTCCCCCTCATGTATATGTATATCTTAATGAAACCTAACAAAGCTGTATTTATAAAATTAATCAGAAATATTAACTAGGACAAAGTTGAGTATAAATAGACATAATAGAGGTTCATAAAGAAAGAAAACATTTTGCAAAATTCTGTGGGTCTGCAGTCTTTTAGGAACAAAGTCCTTGGCCATCCCATTGAGATATAAAGTGAATCTGACCTTGGTAGAGGCTCCACTTTTCAACCTCTGATAGCTGAGAAGGGAAACAACTTGTGCATACTCTCTGAGAAATAGTGATACCCAGAAGGAAAGAAAACTCTAAAATTTATAGTCTCTAGGGGTTTGGGTAATGAGATTAGGAATATTTTTTTTTCTTTGCTACATTTTTCAAAGTTTTAAGGAGTATCTAATCTCTCCACTTTTAGGAGAGAGTACTATAAAAGGTAGAGAGCCCTCTAGACCCAGAGTTAAAGTCAGAAAACTTTTGACAAGTAACTGTATGAGTCCATTTACATAAAATCTAGAAAATGCAAAACTAATTTATAATCACAGAAAGCAGATTGATGATTGAGGGGGGTTGGGGGGTGTCAGGAGAAGGGAGGGAGAAGGGCAGGGTCACAGAGGGGCACAAGGAAACTCTGGGGGATGTTGGATATGTTCATACCCTTGATTGTGGTGATGGGTCCATGCTGTATCCACTTGTTCAAACATTAAATTGTACACTTTAAATATGCACAGCTTATTGAATGTCAAATCCACCTTAATAAAGCTATTAAAAATAAAAATAATTAATTTTGAAAGATAATACATAGTATAACTCAAGAATCTAAAAGTTACAAAAGGATATGCAGTGAAAAGTCAGTGTTCTTCCTTCCACTCTCTTCTAGCCACGAATTCTCTCCACTAAGATGATCAGTTTGTTGTGTATCTTTTAAGAGGTATTCTGTGCATGTAAGCTTGTGTGGAAATAAATTCCAAAAAACCACAACACACACAAATAGTAACACACAAATGCATAGTGTTCTTTACTTTTTTTAACCTTGGAGGGAATGCCCTCGAAGTCCAGTGGTTAAGACTCCATGCTTTAACTACTGAGGACATGTTCAAATCTCCGTTCGGGGAACTAAATTCTTGCAAGTCACATAGGATGGCCAAAAAAAATATATATGTATACACACACACACACACACATACATATATGTACTATGTATACACACACACTTGGAGATTATTATATATCAGTACCCAGAGAACTGCTACATTATTTTAATAGCTGCATAGTATTATAGGCTGCATCTTAATTCATTAACATCTGATTTTACAGTCTTTGGTACTGCAAAAAAATATTGCAGTGATTATCCACAACATTGTTCTTCATTTTATTTTGTTTTCTTAAATATGTGTAATCCGTTGCATCTCAATCTGTACAGAACAATAATGTACTGGGCTTTAAAACTCTTGCAGGAAGGGGGCCTTCCACGGCCTGAGAGTGGATTGTTGTCTAACACTCAGAAATACATTGTCCAAGAAGACACATGTACTGAGAAAGCGAGAGACGTTATTGGGACGGGACACCCGGGCAGAAAGCAGCAGGGCAGGGCACCCAGGAGAGCTGCTCTCCCTGTAATTCGCGGTCTCGGGTTTTTTGGTAATGGGGTTAGTTTCCAGATTCTTTCTGGCTAGTTATTCTGACTCAGGGTCCTTCCTGGTAGCATGCACATCACTCAGCTAAGATGGATTCTAGTGAGGAGGATTCTGAGAGGTTTGTAGGACATATGGACTCTCATCTCCTCTTTCCTTTTGACCTTTCCTAAATGCTTCCGGGTGGTAGCTTGTTAGTCTGTATTCTTTACCAGGACCTCCTACTGTATGATAGATAACTCGAGCAAGTGGTTACAATTGTGCTTGGCCGGGACAAGGTAGCTTTAGTCTGTGGTGCCCCTAACAAAATCTCCTTTTCTGCTTTTCAGGAGTTTTAGATGTGTTCCTTCATGTTAGGTGACGATTAGCTGTACTTGTGTGAATCAAATGTACTTGAGGTGGGGAGGAGACGATCCTTTGGCAGGGTAGTGAAATATTTCTTACCACCAGGGTTCCATCTTTGCTAAACTGAGGAATGAAATTTATTTTGTAAATTAATAAGCGATCTCCTATATAACCACTTAACACAGGATATGGAGCCTTTTATGTAGAAATTAAAAGAGGCTGTGAAAGCCCAGCTTTGGTGAACAGAAGAGCCTTGACTTTTGAAATCTCTGACTAGATGTGAGGCCAAAGAAAGAGGTTAAGTTTTTAATCTGCTTTTCATTCTCAAGAATACCACATGGCCCCAGAGAACTAGGGCTCTGTAATATCTCAGGACTATTTGGTACATTTCTTAACCTTTCTGAACATAATTTGACTCATCTCTATCAGAAGAGGCAGACTTCAGGGTCAGATAGAAGGTTGAATTCTGGGTGCTTAGTATCTGTGCAGCCTCAGTTTTCCTTTGTATAAAATGGAAATTATAGTACAGAGACAATAATAGTTAATATTATTAGGTGTTTATTTACTGTGTGCCTGGAACTATGTTAAGATCTTTACATGCATTTTCTCATTTAATTTTTGTGACCAGCTTATGAAAAAGAGACACTCTTAGTTCCTGAGTTTTCTGGTGGGTACTTGGGGAAGTGAAGGTTTCCCAAGTCACCAGTAGCAGAGGCAGCTAACTGCCAAAGCCTATTCTAATGTTAAACTGTAGGTTACTTTGCACAGGTGTAGTGTGAGAAGGATAAACTATGTATAAAGGGGTGGGAAGCAGTGGGTGCTCCTGTTATATTAATGGTCATAAAACCTGTCCACACCTTACCTACCAAATTTAAAATCTATTTAATTAAAAATTTCTTAGGGAAAGAGTGATTAGAAGTTGTGTAAGGGATACTTATTGATCATAAGGTTTCCTTGTTTGGGCAGGTTCTCCTGTGCAGAGAGCCAGATACCAGAGGGCACACTGCAATCCTGACAGTAATTCTGCAAACTGCATTGAAGAAAAGGGAACAGTGTTTGATATACTTCCAGATGAATCCAGCAGAATCCCACCTCCAAGGCCTGACATTTTCTCGTAAGTGGACTTTCTTGATTTTACTTTTGTCAACCTCGGTTGAGATCTTGGCATGGAGGCAGAAGGGTTGCCCAGAGTGTTTTCTTTAGGCTCTTGCTTCCATGGTTCAGTTTTCACTGCATAGTACAGGGTAAAACTGTAGTGTATTTACTGGTATATGAGATGCACAAGAATACATGACTCACACTTTCGCAAGGTCTTTTTCTGGTGGCAGAAACAAAAATTGAATACTTTTCACCAATAGGTATTGAAAATAATTGAACATTATTTTATTAATGTAAATAGAGCACATTATATATTAAAATCCAGTAGGAGTCTATCACCTGAATGGATAAACAAAATGTGACATGTACAAAAATGTAATATTATTTGACCATAAGAAAGAAGTACTGATAAATGCTGCAACATGGCTGAATCTGGAAAACATTATGCAGAGTAAAGGAAACCAGACATAAAAAGCCACATATTATATGATTCCATCTATATGAAGTGTACAGAAATAGGAAAAACCCACAGAAAATAATTTTTGAGGGGTAATAAAAATGTTCTGTTTAGATAGTAGTGATAAAAAAAAAGAAATTAGGGGAAGGGAGAATAAGTGGCTGTGACTCATAAAAAAGAAAGCCATACCTCTTCCTGATCAAATAAAACCTGCCTTATACTTGCCAAAAGGATCCAATAGGAATTCATAAGTAACAAAATATTGAATTGTACTAGAGCCCACTGAATATCAAAGTTATATGTGGCAAAGATATATTATGAAAAGAATTATCATAAAAGTTTTAACATTCAGGCTTAAATAGAAAATCACTCTCCTGGGACTTCCCTGGTGGTCCAGTAAGAATCCTCCTGCCAATGCAGGGAAGATGGGTTCAATCCCTAGTCCAGGAACTGAGATCCCACATGCCGCAGAGCAACTAAGCCCGGCAGCCACAACTACTGAGCCCGGGTGCTCTAGAGCCTGTGCTTTGCAATAAGAGAAGCCACTGAAGTGAGAAGCCTGCACACTGCAACTAGACAATAGCCCGAGAGAGTAGTTTTCTGCTCACTGCCACTAGAGAAAGCCCGCTCACAGCAACAAAGACACAGCACGGCCAATAAATAAATCTTTTTTAAAAAAATGAAGTGGATCAATGATGAAAATAGCCAAATCTAAGCATCTGAAGATCTCCTAGTCTACCTGATGCATGATCTCTGTAGTTCTGAGAAGCAAGGAATAATTTAAAATACCGTGTGCATGTGTGTAAAAGTAACAATGGATAACTGAAGACTTACAGGTGAGTGAGTGAGAATTGGCTGCAGGTGTGTGTGTATAAAAGGCTGATCAGTTCTGAGCAATGACGAAAAGGTTTTACTACAGACCTTTATAACTATAAAGATTTCTACACTTGATTATGAGCTCTAAATTAAAGAAAAATAATAATAAAAGAAAATCACCCTTCTGAAAGCCACATAAGTCATTGTGCCCAAACCAGGTAAGCCTATTATCATTTTCGGGATACTGGCAACCCCCTTCATCACTGAAATTATATTATCACCATCCTCAAAATACAACTCTGCAACCCTGCGCTTCTGTTTTAATTCTCCGGCACAAAGGTTGAACCTGATGTTACAACTTCCTCCGTTATTTTAAGTCATGGATTTCAATACTAATTCATTTAATCTAAATATTAGAGGAATAACTGAAATCTTCCAAAGCAGCTTTTTTATACTATTTCTTCCCTCCTCAAATCTCCATAACCTTCCACACTCTTTGACATAAATTGTAGCAATATTTTTTTGGATCTGTGTCTTATGGCAAAGGAAACAAAAGCAAAAGTAAGCAAATGGGACCTAACTAAACATAAAAGGTTTTGCACAGCAAAGGAAACCATTGACAAAACAAAGAGATGACCTACTGAAATGGGAGAAAATATTTATAAATGATATGACTGATAAGGGGTTACTAGCTAAAATATATAAACAGCTCACATGACTCAACATCATAAAGCAAACAACCTGAAAAATGGGCAGAAGATGTGAATAGACATTTTCCCAAAGAAGAATGGGCAACATGAACATGAAAAGATGCTCAACATCACTAATTACCAGAGAAATGCAACTAAAACCCACAAAAAAATCACCTCACACCTGTCAGAATAGCTGTCATCGAAAAGACCACAATTAACAAATGTTGGTGAGGATGTAGGAAAAGAGAACTCCTGTACATTGTTAGTGGGAATGTAAATTGGTGCAATCACTGTAGAAAACTCAGAAAACTAGAAATGGAGTTACCATATAATCCTGCAATTGCATTCTTAGATATTTATCCAAAGGAAATGAAAACAGTAATTTGAAAAGATATATGTACCCCAATGTTCACAGCAGCATTATTTATGGTAGCCAAGATGTGGAAGCAACCTAAGTGCCCATCAACAAGATGAATGGATGAAGAAGATGTGATACACAAACACGCACACACACATGGACACACACATTTGAATACTACTCAGCCATAAAAATCCAAGAGATTTTTCCCATTTGTAACAACATGCATTGACTTGGAGGGTATTATGCTTAGTAAAATAAGCCAGAGAAAAACAAATACTGTATATTACTTATATGTGGAATCTAAAAAAATAAAACAAGTTCATGAATATAACAAAAAAGAGATACGCAGAAATAGAGCACAAACCAGTGGTTACCAATGGGGAGAGGAAAGTGGGGAGGGGCAAGATAGGGGCAAGGGATTAAGAGGTACAAAATACTATGAATAAAACAATCTACAAAGATGTATTATATACAACAGGGAATATGGTCAATGTTTTATAATAGCTATAAATAGAACATAACCTTTAAATAGTTTTTTTTAAAACATCTGTATAATCTTCCTTTTTCTCAGTCAGTAACTTTCCTTCCTGGTCTGAAACTCCTGTCACTATGGATGCACAGCCTCTCCTTCTGTGTCAGTTTTGGACTCTTTTGCTCTCAGATGCATTTCTTCTCCTTCCCCATCCCTGCTCTGTATTGGGTGGAGGGATGAGGGCTGATCCCTGTGATCTGCATTTCTCATACTCGCGGATCTGTGGCTGAGTTTGGCCAATGGGATGCCTGGAAGGGAGACTGCTCAGCATGGGTGGCAGGGAGAGAGAAGTATGTTTCTTCTAATTCCTGCCTTGGTGGCACCTCTGGCAAGGCTGATATCTCATACATGACTTCAGCTTCCACCAGTGCTCTTGGTCCCTGGGCATAGGTGGTATCACTTCCTCTACTGTCCTTCCAGCCCAGGGAGAGAAGTGTTTTCTTGCTGTTGCTCATCTCTGGAGTTCCTCGCTGTTCCCTATTTGGTTTTCCTTCTTTTCCATCTCATGTGTAAGCAATTCCCTGTCTTAAATATTTAGATTAAGTTTCCTGATTGGACTCTGACTGTGGCAGCTTCGAAGGCCACCTTCTTTGTGCTGGGTATCTTATCTCATGCACCTTCTCCAGGACTTTAATTATGCAGTCCACCCTCTGAAGCCAGCATTAGTCTGCAGACATTCTCTAGTATCACCTACTTTTAGGTAAAATCTTTTTGATTCTGCTTCCTCTCCAGCTGTTGTCCTTTTCTCTGCTTACTGTCACCCCTTTCCTCTCCTCAGCCCCTTCTGGTTCTACCTTCTACCCAGAGTGCTTGGTGGAGGCACTTACTTTTTTTCTTTTTCTTTTTTTTATTTTTTGGCTGCTTGGCATGTGGGATCCAAGTTACCCGACCAGATATCAAACCTGAGCTCTCAGCAGTGAAAGCTTGGAGTCCTAACCACTGGACCACCAGGGAATTCCCAATTTAAGTTCTTTTTTATTTTCCTTCACACTGGTAAAAATTCTGAGGGAATTTAAAGCTTTGTAAACATTTAAACTGGGATTCCCTGGTGGCTCAGTCTGTAGAGAATCCACCTGCAATGCAGGAGACCTGGGTTCGATCCCTGGGTTGGGAAGATTCCCTGATGGAGGGCATGGCAACCCACTCCAGTATTTTTGCCTGGAGAATCCCCATGAACAGAGGAGCCTGGCGGACTACAGTCCACAGAGTCACAAAGAGTTGGACATGACTAAGCGACTGAGCGCATACAAACTGAAATGTTAACATGTTGGTATATATAATTCTTGACTTGTTACATAGAATTACCTAAGAGTGAGCTTTGTTGAAGTACTGTGAAGTTATTAGAAGTTTTGTAGAAATTTTAAATTAGGAAAAATATCATCTATCTATTGAGTGGGAGAAAGTGTAGAAATGGGAACTTTTCTGTTTAAAAAAAAAAAAGAAATTCCAAATATAGGATTGCCATGTTAGTGAAAGCATTTTGTATCCATCTGCAATGAGCAGATGTGGAACTGAAAAAGGCAATGAGTTAGTTACACTAAGTATATGCAAACATGTGGAAAGGCTGACTTATTTTTTTGTTTCAAAGCATTAAATAACTGGAAACTTTTAACTTCTAATTTCAGCAACTGAGTCACTACATTTACTTTCTTACCTTAAAAAATGTTTCATGATTATCTTTTTATGTCTCAGACTTTAATGGTTTTTTTCCCCCTTTTTTCTGTCTTACTTCAGACTGAAGAATTCCAGGGATTTGAATGAAGTCTTCCCTCTTTCTGAGGACGTCTCAGGATCAGGTTCTGGAGCAGGATCTGGAAGTGGCTTCCTAAATGAAATAGAACAGGAATACCAACCAGTAGAAGAAAATGATCCTTTTTATTACAACTTTAGATCTAGGGAGAGAAATGTACCCTCATACAACCAGGACTTGGGGCAGGATGGACCAGAAGATTTTACTATATAAAAGAGAAGGTTCCCCATCTTCACACCAGGCAGTGTATTTTGTATACCATGGTTAAATGATTAATTTGAGGACAAAAAGCTTTTTAGAAAATTTAAAACATCTGAAAAGGAAGTTTAAGTTTTATCATCTTTTTTTCTCATGGATTCTTAAAGCCTCCTTTATCTATCCTGTTGTCCTGGAAAACACCTGAATTTCTTATGTATCATATTCAACAACATCACTATGAAATTAGCTAGACTCTCCATATCTATAAAATTGCTTTAAAGAATAAATTATACTGTTTTTAAAAAATTTAGTTTGAGAAACAAACTGAGAGGCACTATTTCATATCTAAGTCTTCATGAAGCTGACTCTGATTATGAAATCTAGAGATGCCTCTTTTTTGTGAAAAAAATACAGACCCAACATACCATGAATGTACAGAGGCAGTATTTAACATGTTTTACAGTATGAAGTTAACTGTTCTAATATCACCATCAAATGTGTTTGTGAGCTAGTGGACATTGTTTGCTTAGAAGTGTGATTGCTGCCACAGTTAGAAACTTAGTGCCTAAATTAAAGCACAGTTGTGCTCTCAATAATTCATGCTGTGTTACCTTTCCCCCTGGATATCTATGTATTTGCAAACAGTCTATTAAAGCAGAAGTATTATCAAAGGGTTACGCTGTCTGGGCTCTCTTTTGTTCATGAAAGGATTATTTTTGTTTAAATGTTTCTAGATTCTCGTCAACTGTAAATTTACTTTACAGTGAGACCAAATTTTATAGCTAGAATCAAATCCTATTAACTAGCAGATGAAGAAAACAATCATTATACAGAAAGAGGGTTATTCTTGTCCAAACACTTCCTCTTCTTGAAGGCTATACTGTACCCATCCCTGTTCCCCCTAGTTTTGAAAAGTCTGTCATGGATCCTGCACTATCTAGATTCCCTCTTCAGAACTGATACCTTATTGAAATTAACCTCTGTGGAAGAGATGCACCTTGTCTAAGGCCACACCTCTTCCCAGCAGCCTTTACCCAGTGCCCGGTCCAGGTGGGCATATGGATACCAGAATCCTCCCCTGAACTTGGAACAACTTGGCAGGGAAATCACAGATTCAGAATTCCTGAGGATTTGGCTGAGGCTTTGTTGGGACTGCTTTGTAGCTCGGTTTCTTCTTTTACTTAGTCTTACTTCCTTGCATTCCCCCTGAGAGAGCTCCCTTAGAAACTTTGTGCACACTAGTTTTCATATCAATGTTTCTTCCATTGAGATTCCAACCTCGAAAGTTGGTGCTAGGACGGGGAGAAAGCAGTTGATAAAATGAGATTTTGAAGCTGGATCACCTACTGTCCTGGCTGGTAATGAGGACCCTATCCCTGACTGTAAATGCAGAAAACACACAAGAGAGCATTGCAATTATTCAAACTTGCACTGATGATGAGCTGGGATGGTGTACCAGTGGAAGGAAGTGCAGGGTGCAATATATGAAACATCTGAGAATATGGAGAAGTAGTAATTATAAAGATGATGGAATTAGATAGCTCTTGCTGGAGGTAATTAATAAAAGATCAAGGATGATTAATTAAAGACTGTGAAAACCAGTGGGTCTCCTCAGCAGCATATTAAGAAATGCTCTTCTGCAGTGGGAGGGCTGGAAAAGTTGAGGCCCAGGCCCAGGATATAATCAGAAGAATAGCAGAGTTCAAGAATGTTAAGATGCCAATCTAACCAAGTCTGTTATACAACATCAGGACCCTGATTTGGAAAGTACTGGACCTCAGAAATGAGGACATCTGGGTATAAATGTATCTGGGTCGATACATTCAGAATTTGAACCCCTAAACTTCTTCAAACCCTTTGGTTTTATAGAATAGGCTCACTCCTTAAAAATTAAGGCTTTCCTCTGGCTTGAAGATGGTTAAGAGGCCTCTGCCCTTTAAGACCATATGCACTCTCCCTCAAGGTCTGCCCCACGCCCCTGCCTAGCCAACAGATCCATAACTAAAGTTACAATATAAACCAACAGGAGTGTGTTGGGCCTGGTAAGGAGGAAAGGTGAAGGTTCTGCAGAACTTAGTTGTTATGCACCTCAGAAGCCAAGACAGTGTCAATGAGACTTAACTCTGTTATTGTTTGGCCGCTAAGTCATGTCCAACTATTTTGTGATCCCATAGACNTCTCGTCAACTGTAAATTTACTTTACAGTGAGACCAAATTTTATAGCTAGAATCAAATCCTATTAACTAGCAGATGAAGAAAACAATCATTATACAGAAAGAGGGTTATTCTTGTCCAAACACTTCCTCTTCTTGAAGGCTATACTGTACCCATCCCTGTTCCCCCTAGTTTTGAAAAGTCTGTCATGGATCCTGCACTATCTAGATTCCCTCTTCAGAACTGATACCTTATTGAAATTAACCTCTGTGGAAGAGATGCACCTTGTCTAAGGCCACACCTCTTCCCAGCAGCCTTTACCCAGTGCCCGGTCCAGGTGGGCATATGGATACCAGAATCCTCCCCTGAACTTGGAACAACTTGGCAGGGAAATCACAGATTCAGAATTCCTGAGGATTTGGCTGAGGCTTTGTTGGGACTGCTTTGTAGCTCGGTTTCTTCTTTTACTTAGTCTTACTTCCTTGCATTCCCCCTGAGAGAGCTCCCTTAGAAACTTTGTGCACACTAGTTTTCATATCAATGTTTCTTCCATTGAGATTCCAACCTCGAAAGTTGGTGCTAGGACGGGGAGAAAGCAGTTGATAAAATGAGATTTTGAAGCTGGATCACCTACTGTCCTGGCTGGTAATGAGGACCCTATCCCTGACTGTAAATGCAGAAAACACACAAGAGAGCATTGCAATTATTCAAACTTGCACTGATGATGAGCTGGGATGGTGTACCAGTGGAAGGAAGTGCAGGGTGCAATATATGAAACATCTGAGAATATGGAGAAGTAGTAATTATAAAGATGATGGAATTAGATAGCTCTTGCTGGAGGTAATTAATAAAAGATCAAGGATGATTAATTAAAGACTGTGAAAACCAGTGGGTCTCCTCAGCAGCATATTAAGAAATGCTCTTCTGCAGTGGGAGGGCTGGAAAAGTTGAGGCCCAGGCCCAGGATATAATCAGAAGAATAGCAGAGTTCAAGAATGTTAAGATGCCAATCTAACCAAGTCTGTTATACAACATCAGGACCCTGATTTGGAAAGTACTGGACCTCAGAAATGAGGACATCTGGGTATAAATGTATCTGGGTCGATACATTCAGAATTTGAACCCCTAAACTTCTTCAAACCCTTTGGTTTTATAGAATAGGCTCACTCCTTAAAAATTAAGGCTTTCCTCTGGCTTGAAGATGGTTAAGAGGCCTCTGCCCTTTAAGACCATATGCACTCTCCCTCAAGGTCTGCCCCACGCCCCTGCCTAGCCAACAGATCCATAACTAAAGTTACAATATAAACCAACAGGAGTGTGTTGGGCCTGGTAAGGAGGAAAGGTGAAGGTTCTGCAGAACTTAGTTGTTATGCACCTCAGAAGCCAAGACAGTGTCAATGAGACTTAACTCTGTTATTGTTTGGCCGCTAAGTCATGTCCAACTATTTTGTGATCCCATAGACTATAGCCCATCAGGCTCCTCTGTCCATGGGATTTCCCAGGCAAGAATACTGGAGTGGGTTGCCATTTCCTTCTCAAGGGATCTTCCCAGCCCAGGGATTGAACTGCATTGGCAGGCGAATTCTTTACCTCTGAGCAACTAGAGAAGCCCAACTTAACTCCAAGAGTGCTAGATCAAGGAATGGAGACAAATCATAAAGTTGGATAAGGAAATGTTCACCAATACGGAAGTGTTAGTGGAATCACTGACCAAAACTGCCCTACCCTTTTCGAGCAACTCAGTAACCACTTGTATGAGTTACAGGTGGTTAACAACAATTAACTTGTATGAGTTACAGGTGGCTAACAACAGAAGGTCCAAGCAAGGAACATGGAACCGACAAGCTACCACCAACTGGAAGGATTTGGGAAAGGTCAAAAGGGAGAGGAGACACACAAGTCAATATGTCTCACCAACCTCCCAGGATCTTTCTCACTAGAATCCACCTTGGCTGAGTAATGTGTGCAGCACCAGAAAGGACCCTGAGTCAGAATGATTGGCCAGAGACAACTTGGAAACTTACTCCATTACCATAAAACCTGAGAATGTGAGCCACATGGCAGAATGGTTCTAGGTTCACCTATCCTGCTGTTCTCTGCCCAGGTGTCCCTTGCCAATAAAGTCTCTCACTTTGTCAGCATGTGTTCTCCTCAGACAATTCATTTCTGAGTGTTAGACAAGAGCCTACTCTCAGGCCCTGAAAAGGTCCCCATTCTTGCAACAAGAGTACTCATCCGGGAAACAGGTTTTGTCATCCTGGTAAGAACCCTGGGAGAAAGTGTTGACATACTCTAGAATGGCCCTTAGAAGCCTGGAGAAAGTAAAAGCTCACCTTAAGTAGAAATGCTAGTACTATGGCAGACAGTGGAAAAGGGGTCAAAAAGTTTAAGGAAGCAAGCATGCTAGAAAGGACAGATTGTGTAAGCTCTAAAAACCTACCAAACGGCTTGGTTCTGCAAGAAAGTCAAAGCAATGAAGAATATGCTGGCAAGAAGGATAGCATCTCTGAACTATCAGTGGTAGCTCTCCCCTTACAGGGCAGAGTTGATGGTAGAATGTTGTTACAGAACTGGGCTCACTAATAGCAGTGGGAATGTTGGACGTCCCAAAATAATAGAGGCCAGCTGAAGCTGTTCAGCCATCGGAAGCCAGATGGTATAATTACCATGTGAGCAAGGTCAGAATGGAAAGCAGGGAAGCCTGATGGGCAAAGTTATGGAGTGGCATCTTCGGAGGTAAGATAGTTGGTAACGGTCTGCACCCAATTCCATTGCAGTAGGGTAGGGTAGTGGGGTAGTAGGGAGGAATTTCCCCACACCAACAAGCAAGTTTCTGACATCATCTAGTTTTCTTATAATTCAACTCAATCTCAGAATGAATTGTCTGAGGAGAACACATCAATTCTGACACCGTCTACCTGGAGTCAGCATCAGATTCCACAGGGTAAAGGCTCACTCCCATAAGACTTCTCTTCACCTCAGATGCCTAGGTTGTTTCCTATGCCTCTGATTGGGTATAAATTGGAGCTTCCAATGGTCCCCTCCTCAGGTTCAGCTAATTTGCTAAAGCAACTTACAAAACTTGGAGAAACATTTTACTTACTCGATCACCAGTTTATTATAAAAGCATATAACTCAAGCTAGATGAAGAGATACCCAAGATGAGTTCCCAAATAAAGGAGCTTCTGTCCTTGTGGAGTTTAGGGCCTGGTGTTTTGCTGAAAGTTTTAACTTTCAGGTTTGAAGGATTCATTAACAAAAGAAATCACTCATTTTACAGAAATAAACAATTTTAATATTTTTAAAAATTAACATTTTTAAATTTTTAATTAATTTTACTTGGAGGATAATTACAATATTGTGGTGGTTATTGCCATACATTGACATGAATCAGACACAGGTTCATAATTTCAATATTTAATAGTGAATTATCTAACTTATTTTCAACATATGATCATGAAAAGCAAAGATAAATAAAACAGCAGAGGAGAGTAACAGTACATATATCACCAAATTGGGCCGACTAACATCCAGGTTGAAATAGCACTGGGAAGTCCTCAGTAACAACAATCTGGAGTCCCAGTTGGGAAAAGGTCCTGGGCAGTGTGTCCCTGCCATGGGCAAGACTACAAATTGAGTTTGGGGGCTCCTGTTTATAACCTAGGGCCACAAACTGATATCATCATCAGTTTGAGAGCAAAAATGCAGCTCTGGTTTCACATTAATCTTTTTACAATGCTGTTTATCTGGTGAGTAATGAGACCCTGGGAGATGGGCCAGATCTTCAGGGGCTTCCCTATCTTATCTATAGTGCTGCTTGGCTTACTGGTAACAACTGGTGCGCTCACAGGCAAGCACATAGTCAGGCAGTGTCTAGGCAGGCCAGAAGCAAGATGAGAGGCTTGCTCTGCTTTTTTTGTCTCTGAAGTCTGAACAAGACTTCCTCCATTTTAATTTCCATAACACCTGGCACAGTGGCAAGCAGAAGGTTCTGGTTCCCCAATCTGAAGTTCTCTGAACCCTGTCCTTTAGGTTTTTTTGAAGCCTTCATTACAGAGGTATGATTAATTAAATAAATTATGTTGTTGTTCGATTGCTAAGTCATATCCAACTCTTTGTGACCCCATGAACTGCAGCACACCAGGCTGCTCTGTCCTTCATAGACTCCTGGAGTTTGCTCAAACTCATGTCCATTGATTCGTGATCCCTTTCAGCTGTCTCAGCCTCTGCCAACCCCCTCTCCTTCTGCCCTCAAACTTTCCCAGCATCAGGGTCTTTTCCAGTGAGTTGGCTCTGCGCATCAAGTGGCCAAGGTATTGAACTTCAGCACTGGCACCAGTCCATCCAATGAATAATCAAGGTTGATTTCTTCTGGGATTGACTGGTTTGATCTCGATGCAGTCCAAATGACTCACAAGAGTCTTTGCCAGCACCACAATTCAAAAGCATCAGTTCTTCAGTACTCAGCCTTCTTTGTGGTCCAGCTCTCACATCCATACATGGAAAAACCAAAGCTTTGACCTTTTGTTGGCAAAGTGACGTCTCTGCTTTTTAATATGCTGTCTAGGTTTGTCATAGATTTTCTTCCAAGAAGCAAGCATCTTTTAATTTCATGGCAATAGTCACCATCTGCAGTGATTTCAGAGCCCAAGAAAATAAATCGGTCACTGTTTCCACTTTTCCCTCATCTATTTGCCATGAAGTGATGGGAATGGATGCCATGATCTTAGTTTTTTGAATGTTTAATTTTAAGCCAGGTCTTTCACTCTCCTCTTTCACCTTCATCAAGAGGCTCTTTAGTCCTCTTTCCTTTCTGCCATTAGAGTGGTATCATATGCATATCTGAGGTTGTTGATATTTCTCCCAGCAATCTTGATTCCAGCTTGTGATTCATCCAGCCCAGCATGTCACATGATGTACTCTGCGTATAAGTTAATAAGCAGGGTGACAATATATAGCCTTGATGTACTCCTTTTCCAGTTTTGAACCAATCTGTTGTTCCCTGTCTGGTTCTAACTGTTGCTCCTTGACCTGCATACAGGCTTCTCAGGAGGCAGGTAAGGTGGCCTGGTATTCCCATCTCTAAGAATTTTCTAGTTTGCTGTGATACACACAGTCAAAGGCTTTAGCATAGTAAAAGCAGCAGATGTTTTTCTGGAATTCTCTTGCTTTTTTCTGTGATCTAATGGATATTGGCAATTTGATCTCTGGTTCCTCTGCCTTTTCTAAATCCATCTTGTACATCTGGAAGTTCTCAGTTCACATACTGTTGAAGCCTAACTTGAAGGATTTTAAGATTACCTTGCTAGCATGTGAAATGAGTTCAATTGTGCAGTAGTTTGAACATTCTTGGCATTGCCTTTCTTTGGGACTGGAATGAAAACTGACCTTTTCCAGTCCTGTGACCACTGCTGAGTTTTCCAAATTTGCTGACATATTGAGTGTAGCACTTTAATAGGATCACCTTTTAGGATTTTAAATAGCTCAGCTGGAATTCCATCACCTCCACTAGCTTTGTTCATGATAATGCTTCCTAAGGTCCACTTGACTTCACACTCCAGAATGACTGGCTCTAGGTGAGTGACCACACCATCATAGTTATCTGGGTTATTAAAACCTTTGTTGTATCTGTGTATTTCTGCCACCTCTTCTTAATCTCTTCTGCTACTGTTAGGTCTTTGCTATTTCTGTCCTTTATTGTGCCCATCTTTGTATGAAATGCTCCCTTGGTATCTCCAATTTTCTTACAAAAAGTTGTATTTCCCTTCATATTGCTTTCCTCTACTTCTTTGCATTGTTCATTTAAGAATGCCTTCTTATCTTTACTTGCTATTCTCTGGAATTCTGCATTCAGTTGGTTATATCTCTCTCTTTCTCCTTTGCCTTTAGCTTCTCTTCTTTTCTCAGTTACTTGTAAGGCCTCCTCAGACAGTCATTTTGTCTTCTTGCATTTCTTTTTTTGGGGATGATTTTGGTCACTACCTCCTGTACAATATTATGAACCTCCATCCATAGTTCTTAAGGCACTTTCTCTACCAGATCTAATCTTTTAAATCTATTGGTTACCTCCATTGTATAATCATAAAGGATTTGATTTAAGTCATACCTGAATGGTTTAGTCATTTCCCCTACTTTATTCAATTTAAGCCTGAATTTTACAATAAAGAGCTCATGATCTGAGCCACAGTCAACTCCAGGTCTTGTTTTTGCTGACTATATAGAGCTTTTCCATCTTCGGCTGCAAAGAATGTAACAATCTGATTTCAGCATTGACCATCTGGTGATGTCCATGTGTAGAATCATCTCTTGTGTTGTTGAAAGAAGGTGTTTGCTATGACCAGTGTGTTCTCTTGGCAAAACTCTCTTAGCCTTTGCCCTACTTCATTTTGTACCCCAAGGACAAACTTGCCTATTACTTCAGGTATCTCTTGGCTTCCTACTTTTGCATTCCAATCCCCTGTGAGGAAAAGGAAATCTTTATTCTTTGATGTTAGTTCTAGAAGGTCTTGTTGGTCTTCATGGAATAATTCAACTTCAGTTTCTTCAGCATTAGTGGTTGAGGCACAGACTTGGATTACTGTGATGTTGAATGGTCTGTCTTGGAAATGAACTGAGATTACTCTCGGTTTTGAGATTGCACCCAAGTACTGCATTTCCAACTGTTTTGTTGACTATGAGGGTTACTCTATTTCTTATAAGGGATTTTTGCCATAGTAGTAGATACAGTGGTCATCTTAATTAAATTCACCCATTTTTGTCCACTTTAGTTCACTGATTCCTAAAATGTTGGTGTTCATTCTTGCCATCTCCTGCTTGATGACTGGTAATTGAACTTAATCTCCAGCCCCCCTCCCATCTCCCTTTCCTGGAGGTCAGGAGGTAGAACACACAGAAGTCACTTTCATTTCTATATACTAACAATGAAAAATCAGAAAGAGAAATTAAGGAATAAATCCCATTCACCACGGCAGCAAAAAGAATCCAATATCTAGGAATAAACTTACCTAAGGAGACAAATGGAGAAGGCAATGGCACCCCACTCTAGTACTCTTGCCTGGGAAATCCCATGGACGGAGGAGCCTAGTGGGCTGCAGTCCATGGGGTCACTAAGAGTCGGACATAACTGAGCAACTTTACTTTCACTTTTCACTTTCATGCACTGGAGAAGGAAATGGCAACCCACTCCAGTGTTCTTGCCTGGAGAATCCCAGGGACGGGGGAGCCTGGTAGGCTGCCATCTATGGGGTTGCACAGAGTTGGACATGACTGAAGTGACTTAGCAGCAAGGAGACAAAAGAACTATACACAGAAAATTTTAACCCACTAATGAAAGAAATCAAAGATGATATAAACAGATGTAGAGATATTCCATGTTCCTGGGTAGGAAGAATCAATATTGTGAAAGTGACTATACTACCAAATGCAATCTACAAATTCAATGTGATCCCTATCAAATTACCAATGGCATTTTCCACAAAACTAGAACAAAAAATTTCATAGTTCATATGGAAACACAAAAGACCCCAAATAGCCAAAGCAGTCTTGAGAAAGAAGAATAGAACTGGAGGAATCAAGCTTCCTGACTTTAGATTATACTACAAAGCTACAGTCATCAAGACAGTATGGTACTGGCACAAAAACAGAAATAGAGACCAATAGAACAAGATAGAAAGCCAAGAAATAAACCCATGCACCTATGAGTACCTTTTTTTGACAAAGGAGGCAAGAACATACAATGGAGCAAAGACAGCCTCTTCAATAAATGGTGCTGGAAAACTGGACAGCTACATGTAACAGAATGAAATTAGAACACTTCCTACCACCACACACAAAGATAAACTCAAAATGGATTAAAGACGTAAATGTAAGACCAGAAACTATAAAACTCTTAGAGGAAAACATAGGTAGAACACTCGGTGACATAAATCAAAGCAAGATCCTCTATGATCCACTTCCTAGGAAACAAAAGAAAAGTAAACAAGTGGGACCTGATTAAACTTAAAAGCTTTTGCACAGCAAAGGGAATTAATTATAAGCAAGGTGGAAAGATAACACTCAGAATGGGAGAAAACAATAGCAAATGAAACAACTGACAAAGGATTAATTTCCAAAATATACAAGCAGCTCATACAACTCAATGCCAGAAAAACAATCCAATCAAAAAGTGGGAAAAAGACCTAAACAGACATTTCTCCAAATAAGACATACAGATAGCTAACATGTGAAAAGATGCTCAACATTATTCATTATTAGAGAAATGCAAATCAAAACTACAATGAGATATCACCTCATGGCAGTCAGAATGACCATCATTAAAAAGTCTACAAATAATAAATGCTGGAGAGGATGTGGAGAAAAGGAAACATTTTTGCATTGTTGGTGAGAATGTAAATTGATACAGCCACTATGGAAGACAGTATGGAGATTCCTTTAAAAACTAGGAATAAAATCAGCATATGACCCATTAATCCCACTCCTAGGCATATACCCTGAGCAAACCGAAAAAGACATATGTATCCCATTGTTCATTGCAGCATTATTTACAATAGCTGGAACATGGAAGCAACCTAGATGTCCACCGACAGATGAATGGATAAAGAAGTTGTGGTACATATACACAATGGAATATTATTCAGCCATAAAAAGGAAGGCATTTGAGGCAGTTCTGATGAGGTGGATGAACCTAGAACCTATTATACAGAGTGAAGTGAGTCAGAAAGAGAAAGATAAATATTGTATTCTAACATATATATACAGAATCTAGAAAAATGGTACTGAAGAATTTATTTACAGGGCAGCAGTGGAGAAACAGACATAAAGAATAGACTTATGGACATGGGGAGAGGGGAGGAGAGGGTGAGATGCATGGAAAGAGTAACATGGAAACAATTACCATATGTGAAATATATAGCCAACAGGAATTTGCTGTGTGGCTCAGGAAACTCAAACAGGGGCTCTGTATCAATCTAGAGGGGTGGGATGGGGCAGGAGGTGTGAGGGAGGTTCAAAAGGGTGGGGATATACGTATACTTATGGCTGATTCATGTTGAGGTTTGACAGAAAACAACAAAATTCTGTATAGCAATTATCCTTCAATAAAAAATAAATTAATAATAATTTTTTAGAAAGGATGGCAGCTGCTCTGCAGTGTCTATCAGTAGTGCTGAAAACAGCTGTGAGGGGAAACCCTCCCAATGAATAGAGCTTCAAGTGGTATACCTGTTTATTTACCCTGTATAGAAAGAGAAGTAGTCCAAGGTTACAATACATACAGTTTCACAAGTAGTGGTAAATGTTTTGGTAAGTTTGTAAGGGGACTAGCAACTTAGCAACTGAACGACAACAACAAGGGGCCTAAAATAGAAAAGACTAGATGATTAGGGACTAAGAATTCTGCAACAGCACATGAATGGGTCAATGAGAGAAGATGCAAAGTGTGAAAATCTTTGTGTCAAATGTCAATCAGAAAACATCCAGTACAGAAGAGGCACTAAACAATCAGGTAAATAAAATGACTTGGCTGGGTATCAGTCAGTCTCTGTAATGGGCTACCCTAATGATAGCACAGTGAATTGATGAAGGAGTAGCCGTAATGGCAGAGAGGCAGGCTATGCATAGGTTCCCACTGACCAGGGCAAATTTAGCTACTGATGTTGCCAAATGTCCCATATGCTAGCAACAGAGCTCACTGCTGTGTTGCTGATAAGGAGCTATTCTTCAAGGAGACTCTGGTGAAAGATTGACTCCTTAGACCCCTTCCATTCCAGATATGCCAGAGATTTGTTTTAATAGGAATACATATGTATTCTAGGTATGTATTTGTTTTTTCTACTCTTGGGGCCTTCAGCAGCATCAATATCTAAGGGCTTACAGAATGTTTGATCCACTAACAGATTTCATGTATAACATTGTGTCAGACCAAAGGACCTATTCTACAGCAAAGAGATTTATCAGTGGCACATGAAAATAGGATCCACTGGTTCTAGATGCCACCAACACGGTAAAATGATGGAAGGACCTACTGAAGGCACAGCTGAGGTACTACCACCTTGGATATCACATACTGAGTTTTGCACACCAACTGCCAGGATGCAATATACATGCTAAATCAATAACGTTTATGTTATCCTTAATATGCAGAGAATATATGGCTCTAGGAACCAAGGAGTGGAAGCAACTTAATATCAAGCCTACTTGGGGAATTTGTGCTTCTGATTCCTGCAACTGTGTTTTGCAGATTTAGATGTTATAATATATTTGGGGAAATGTTTCTACCAGTTGACAGACATAGTAAGAATCCTATTGAACTTTAAGCTATGACTGTCATCACTCAGGCACTTTAAGCTCTTTTTGCCAAGGGTTCAACAGTCAATATGAAGTAATCATCCAGGTGGGGGCAATGGACCTGATCATCAAGAGGAGAGAGGGCTGCTGCTACACAACAGGGACATGGAGGACTATCTTTGAAAGCCACTGAAATCTACTCAGGCTTCTCTTAGTACTTCCTTACCCAGTTTTGATGGTAAATGGACAAATTTAGCAGTCAGGCCTGAGAAATGTATGGTAACCAGCGGCTCATATCCTCATGGTTAAAGGTATGCGTCAATCCTCCAACTAAGCCATCTAGACCATAGTGATGTAAGTAGCTAAGGATAAGAAAAACCTACACTGATAACAAAGGAGGAATTTGATGAGTATCAATTATATCTTGCTACCAGCTGCAGCAGAACCAGCTGCAGTTCATTCCATCGAAACTCCCCTCAAGTTTTCCCCAAGAAAAGAACTCTCCAGAGTTCTTAAGAAGCTGCTTCTAGAATTGATATGAAGCAGATCTGAGAGGCACAAGGGTGGACTGTGCTGTACCATGTTGCCCAGATTCCCCCTTGAGAATCAGAGGACTTATTCCCCCAGCTACAGAGAAGGCTGGCTGATAGTCATACTCTCTTCCTAGGACAGCTCACAGCCAAAGACTCCTGTATGTGGCAGTATGAAGTTTCAGACTTCAGGCTCCCCTTCGGGCAACTCTGAAGGGACAGCTACTTTTTATGGTGTCATACGAAGCTTTGTTGTGTTTCCATTGCAGCTCAGTTTATGCCTGTCTAACCCTGCTTCCTTCCAATCATCCACAGGCATTGATCCTAAGGACAATCCCTGATAAATTTCTTCTATGGGTTTGCTTTTCACAGGATCCAACTCATAGGAATTATCTTTATAGCATTTTACTTCTGATGACAGTTGTTAAGTTATACCTTGAATTTTATTACTTAGAGAGTTTTATGCCCAGTAGGATGTTACTGTCATGAGACCTATTTTTGGGCTTCCCCAAAACACAGCAGGAAAAATAAGGCATGTTTTTAAAAATACACATACTATTTTTGCATTTTCTAGTTAAGTACAAGGTTTTACACATTTGGAAAGGATAATCTAGGCTGATTTTTATTAAAAAGTGACCTTTTTTTTGGAGAAAGATCTTAAACTTGCTACAAAAAAAATGTAGAATATGTCTATGTTTAGGCAAGTAATTACATTAATAAAAGAAGTATAAACTTTAGAATTTCAAAGTCCTGGCTTAAGTACCAATTTCACCCTTTACTTCACTCTTTTAAGGCAAGTTAGTTAATTTTGCTAGTTTGTCTAGGGAGGGCAATTGTGTGGCCTCTGAAATCAGATCACCTGGGCTCAAAGCTGTCACTAAGTTACAACAGATGAGTTAACTCAACCTCTGTGTACCTCAGTTTTCTTCTCTTTAAAATGAAGATGATAGTGACTATGTTATAGGTTTGTTGAAATTAAATAATGTAAAATGCTTAGAACAATGTCATTGAGTGATCAATAAATGTACAAGCTGTTATTATGATCTGTACTACAGGTTAATAACATTTACCCATTCGGTTGTGGTGAAGATTAGCTCAAAGCCCCTAAAAATTATAATCATGAATATGTGTTACAGCTACTTCTTAAGATTATTTTAAAGATTCCTGGCATAGCCAGGTATTGTGCTAGGCACTGAAGATACGAAGGGAAACAAAGACACACCAGACAGCTTTTGTCCTTTTTTTTTGGCTGTACCTTCAAGGCTTGTGGGATTTTAGTTCTCCTGAACCCCAGCCCTCAGGAATGAGAGCTCACAGTCCTAACCAGTGGACTACCAGGGAATTTCCAAGACAGACTTTGACCTTGAGCCTAGAGTCTTAACAGGGATCAAGTGAGACTAAATATATGTTAGTCTTGCCTGGCACAAAAGAAGGTAGAGAGATAGAAGTAACTATTCTCAGGCACATAGGGGAAATAGTATATAACCCATGTTCTTTCTCATTCTTACTCTTTTACCTTTTTTTTTTTAATCAGTCATTTGCCATAATTATAGAGTATGAGGGAGGGGAAAGGGCTGGGCTTTTTCCAGTTTGAACTTTCTGTACCCCTCTAATTCACAGTCACTTTTCCTCATATTATGCAATCAACAAAAATGTACTAAGGACCAAGATACTAGGAATAAACAGTTAAGGTTACTCACAATGTAGTGAGGAAAACAAATAACTGTAATACATTACATTATGGTTTTCCCCCCCAATTTTTAACATTTATAAACAAAATACTAAGGTAGCAAAGAGAAGGGAATGATTGATTTTGCTGAAGCTTTGTGTCTCTATTCCCTCAACATATAGTCTGTTTTACCACTCAAGTCATTGCTTAAAATATTATATAATTGGTCTTTCATAATTCTGTTTGTCTTCTTAGTTTATACTAACCCAGGGTTTTTCAGCCGTGGCGTTATTGACATTTTGGACACGATATTTCTTTGTTGTAGAGGCTTGTCCTGAGCATTGTTAAGATGTTTAGCAGCATTTCTGATCTTAGTAGCACTCTCCCAGACTTGACAATTAAAAATGTCTCCAAACATTGCCAAATATCCATTGAGGAGAATTATCCTCTCCTCTTGAGACTCCCCTGGTGGCTCAGATGGTAAAGCATCTGCCTACAATGCGGGAGACGTGGGTTCAATCCCTGGGTTGGAAAGATCTCCTGGAGAAGGAAATAGCAACCCACTCCAGTATTCTTGCCTGGAAAATCCCATGGACAGAGGATCCTGGCAGGCTACAGTCCATGGGGTTGCACAGTCGGACACGACTGAGTGACTTCACTTTCTTTCTTTCTTGAGAATCACGGCACTAAATCGATGATTATTTGTGGACTAAAGTCTTATTAGTTATCTTCTCACCTTATAACGAAATAGTATGATTTCTCATTGGCCCATAGGAATCAGGAACTTTACTATCAAGATCATTCAGCTACTTGATATATCATCTGATACAACAGAAATTACATCAGTGATTTATGAAAAAATCTGCAATTTTAGATGTTTATATGTTGACTACTGGATGTTTTGTTTATCTTCACAAGGACAACATGCTATTAAAATGGGACTAACAGAGACTAAAAAGAGTTCTTGGAAATAAAAAATATAACATCTGTTAGTTATCTATTGCTGTGTGATAAACTGCCTCAAAACTCAGTGGCTTAAAACAACAATAAACATGTATTATTTCAAACAGAGTTGCCATTGTTGTTGTTCAGTCACTAAATCATGTCTGACTCTTTGCTACCACATGGACTGTGACACATCAGACTCTTCTGTCCTCCACTACCTCCTAGAGTTTGCTCAAATTCATTTTCATTGAGTCCATGATGCTATCCAACCATCTTGGTGAGATTGTCTTTCTGGCTTTGGAAAATAGGAAAGAAAAAGTAAGAAAATAACAAAATCAATTAGGAAGCCCAATATGATGAATATAAGATTCAGGAAAAGAGGAGAGAAAAAAGAAGGGAGGAAACTAACAAAGAAATTTAACAAGATTGCGAGTCGTAAAGTCAACATGGGCTATCTTTCTGTCTTTTACACACACAAACACACACTCACACACACACACACATACACACACAAGCATGGAAAAACTGGAAAATTAAAATTTTAAATTCCATTTATAATATTATAAAAATATTAATGCTTAGGGATAAATTTAACAAAACATGTGCAAGATCTCTACCCTGAAAATTACAAAGCTCTGCTAAGAAAAAGTAAAGACCTTCCTAAATAGAGAAATATACCATGTTCATGGATTGCAAAGCTCAATATTGTTAAGAAGTCAATTTCCCTCAAATAAAGCTAAGTGTGAAAGTTGCTCAGTAGTGTCCAACTCTTTGCCACCCCATGGACTGTACCTGCTAGGGTCCTCTGTCCATGGAATTCTTCAAGCCATAATTCTGGAGTGGATAGCCGTTCCCTTCTCTAGGGGATCTTCCCAACCCAGGGATCAAATCCAGGTCTCCCACATTGTAGGTGGGTTCTTTACCATCTGAGCCACCAGGGAAGCTCAAATAGAGCTAAAGGTTTAGTCAATCCCAACAAAAATCACAGCAGCTTTAAGAATAAAAGTGAATTAACAATTCAAAAAGTTATATAGATGGGATTTCCTAGTGGTTCAGACAGCAAAGAATATGCCTACAATGCAGGAGACCCAGGTTCAGTCCTTGAGTCAGGGAGATCCCCTGGAGAAGGGAATGGCTAACCACTTCAGCATTCTTGCCTGGAGAATTCCATGGATAGAGGAGCCTTGGTGGGCTACATACAGTCCATGCTGCTGCTGCTGCTAAGTCACTTCAGTCGTGTCCGACTCCGTGCGACCCCATAGACGGCAGCCCACCAGGCTCCCCCGTCCCTGGGATTCTCCAGGCAAGAACACTGGAGTGGGTTGCCATTTCCTTCTCCAATGCATGAAAGTGAAAAGTGAGAGGGAAGTTGCTCAGTCGTGTCCGACCCTTAGCATGGACTGCAGCCTACCAGGCTCCTCCATCCATGGGATTTTCCAGGCAAGAGTACTGGAGTGGGGTACCATTGCCTTCTCCTGGGCTACAGTCCATAGGGTCACAAAAAGTCAGACAACTGAGCAACCAACACACACACAAAGAACTTAGGACAACCAAAACGTTCTTGAAAAAGAACTAATTTGGAGTAACTACCCTTCCTTACCTTTCCAGGCTTACTATAAATCTATAGTAATCATGGCAATGTGGTATTGCAGAAAGAAAATAGACCAATAAAACAGCAATAAAAGTCCAGAAATAAATCCATAATCACATATTCAAAAATTTCGGGGGTGGGGGGCGATGCTAGGAGGCATATGGTGAGATCTTAGTTCCCTGACCAGGGATTGAACCTGTGTCCCTTGCATTGGAAGCACCAAGTCTTAACTAACGGATTGCCAAGGAAGTCCGTGTAGTCAACAGATTTTTAACAAAGGCACCAAAGCAGTTTATGAGGAAAGGAAATTATTTTCAACAGGTGGTGTTGGAACCATGTGGACAAAAATAAGCTCTAAAATCTTACCTCACATTATCTGCAAAGTTTAATTAAAAATGGATCACATAGATAAATGTAAAAGCCAAAATTCTTATGTCATCCAAAAACATTATTAGGAAAATAAATAGTAAAGCTGTAGACTGGGAGAAAATATTTGCAATTGATATATCTAATACAGGACTTGTATCCAAAATATTTAATAACCTATAACTTGATGTCTTTTTAAGTCAATGCCAAAGAATGTTCACATTACCAGACAATTGCACTCATTTCACATGCTAGGAAGGTAATGCTCAAAATCCTTCAAGTTAGGCTTCAACAGTATGTTAACCAAGAATTTCTAGAAAACGCAGAACCAGAGAACAAACTGCAAACATTCTCTGGATCATAGAAAAAGCAACAGAATTCCAGAAAAAACATCTACTTCTGCTTCATTGACTACACTAAAGTCTTTGACTGTGTGGATCACAACAAACTGGACAATTCTTCAAGAGATAGGAATACCAGACCACTTTACCTGTCTCCTGAGAAACCTGTACGCAGGTCAAGAAGCAACAGCTAGAACTAGACATGAACAATGTACAGGTTCCAAATCAGGAAAGGAGTATGTCAAGGCTGTATATTGTCACCCTGCTTATTTAACTTATATGCAGAGTACATCATGCAAAATGCCAGGCTGGATGAAGCACAAGCTGGAATCAAGATTGCTGGGAGAAATATCAACAATCTCAGATATGCAGATGATACTGTTCTAACGGCAGAATATGAGGAGGAACTGAGAGCCTCTTGATGAAAGTGAAAGAGGAGAGTGAAAGAGCTGGCTTAAAACTTCAACATTCAAAAAACTAAGATCATGGCATCTGGTCCCATCACTTCATGGCAAACAGAAGGGGAAAAAATGGAAACAGTGACAGACTTTATTTTCTTGGGTTCCCAAATCATTGAAAGTGATGACTAAAGCCATGAAATTAAAAGATGCTTGCTCCCTGCAAGAAAAGCTATGACAAAACTAGACAGCATATTAAAAAGCAGAGATATCACTTTGCAGATAGAGGTTCATATAGTCAAAGCTATGGTTTTTCCAGTAGTCATGTATGGATGTGAGAGCTGGACCATAAAGAAGGCTGAGCACTAAAGAATTGATTCTTTCTAACTGTGGCACTAGAGAGGACTCCTGAGAGTCCTTTGAACAGCAAGGAGATCAAACCAGTCAATTCTAAAGGAAATCAATCCTGAATATTAATTGGAAGGACTGATGCTGAAGCTAAAGCTCCAATACTTTGGCCACTGGATGCGCAGAACTGACTCATTGGAAAAGACCATGATGCTGGGAAAAATTGAGGGCAGGAGGAGAAGGGGTTGACAGAGGATGAGATGGTTGGATGGCATCACTGACTCAACGGACACGACTTTGAGCAAATTCCAGGAGATAGTGAATGACAGGGGAGGCTGTAGTCCATAGGGTCACAAAGATTCAGACATGACTGAGCAACTGAACAACAACAACAAAACCTATTTAATGGCAATTTCCCTTTCTCCTCCCTTCAGTCTCTGGTAACTGCTATCCTACTTTCTATTTCTACGAATTTCACTACTTTAGGTATCTTATAAAGGTAGAATCATACAGTATTTGTCTTGTGACTGGCATATTTCACTTAGCATAATGACTTCAAGCTTCATCTATGTTGTAGTATATGACAGAATTTTCTTCCTTTTAAAGACTGATTAACATTAATCTGACCATGAACCTTTGGGTTGCTTCTATCTCTTGGCTATTACGAATGAACGGGAATGTTAATATATGCTGTGCACTTATGTGCAAATGCCCTACTCTCAATTCTTTTGGATATACATCCAGAACTGGTATTGCTAAATCATATGGTAGTTCCATTCGCACTTTTTTGAAGAACCACCTAGTTTTCCATAAGGGCTGAACCATTTTGCAATCTTACCAATAGTGCACAAGGATTCTCATTTCTTTACATCCCCATCTATATTTGTTCTTTTCTTTTTTTAATAGTAGCCATCCTAATGGCTGTAAGGCAGTATTTTGTGGTTCTGATGTGCATTTCTTTGATGATTAGTGATGCTGAGTATCTTTTTATATGCCTGTTGAACATTAGTGTATCATCTTTGGGAAATGTTTTGTCAAGTCCTTTGCCCGTTGTTAAATCAGTTTATTTGATTTTTTGGCTACTGAGTTGTAGTTCTTCATATATTCTGGATGTCTTATCACACATATGATTGGCAAAAATTTTCTCCATCTATAGGCTGCTTTTTCACTCTGCTATGTCATTTGATACACAAAAGTTTTTTTTTTTTTTTTGACCATGCTGTATGGCATGCAGGGTCTTCACTCCCCCATCAGGAATCAAACCAATGCCCCCTGCAGTGGAAGGGCAGTGTCCTAACCACTGGACCATCAGGGATGTCCCACATAAAAGTTCTTAAGTTGATATAGCCCCATTTGTCTGTATTTGCTTTTGTTGCCCATGCTTTTTGTGTCATAAACAAGAAATCATTCATTGCCAAGTCCAAGGTCCTGAAGATTTTCCCCTATGTTTTCTCCTAAAAGTTTTACAGTTTTAGGTCTTAGGTTTAGGCCCTTAATCCATTTTGAATTAATTTTTATATATGATATAATGGTTCAAGTTCATTCTTTTGAATGTGGATACCCAATTTTCCTGACACCATTTGTTGAACAGACTGTCCTTTTCCCACTGAGTCATCATTGCACCTTTGTCAAAGATCATTTGACTATATACCTGAGGACTTTTTAAAAATATAGCTTTCAGAGCAGGTTTAGATTCACAGCAAGTACAGAATTCTCATGTATCCCTTGCTGCTCCCCAACCCATATGCTAAATACACTTTTAGCTTCCTGATGTAAACTTAGATTATAAAACTTTCTTTTCAAATATATGCATGTATAACTACAGATCTTCCTCTAAACACTACTCTCACTGCATCCCATAAATTCTCTTAGGTCGTATTTTCATTATCTTCCAGTTCAAACCATTTAAAAATTCCCATTGTTCTTTGACTTAGAGGTTTAGAATTACATTGCTTACCTTCCAAATATTTGTGGATTTTCTGGCTTTTTGTTATTTCTAGTTTAATTCTGTTGTGGTTAGAGACCATATTCTAATTTCTAGCCTCTTAAATATGAGACTTGTTTAATGACCCTGCGTCACAAACTTAATGTGGTTTTGTTATGATGGGAAAACCGGTGGGTTCAGATTTTTTTTTTTCTTCCCCTGCTTTGGTTTTGTATAGATAGAGTGCGCTGTGGTAGCGCGACACTAAGTTCTGATATCTTAAAACAGTATTCCACTCAGGGGTATGTCCTCTAAATTTACACTACAAGGATTAGGATGCGGTTCAAGAAAGGAGTACCTCAAGGCTGTATGTTGTCACCCTGCTGCAGTCCACGGGGTCGCAGAGTCGGACACGACTAAGCGACTTAACTGAAAGACAGTACTTTCGAGCAGCAGTTTAGGAACTGTTTAGGAACGCTTTCTACCCGTCACGGAATGGCAGGGCGGTACAACTGTTCTGAGTCCGCCACAGCTCGAGATTGATACTTCACCAGCCATCTGTGTATCTCTCGAAACAACGGATGTAGTACTCTCTTTTTCGGGGGTGGGGATTGTCAGAGGTGACAAAGCTAGTAAGTTCTCAAAACTCAGAAGCTCTTTGAGGGAGAGGATATAAGTTAGGCAAAGCTCGAGAATGGTGGCAGGATGCCTCTTCCCGGAATTGAGGGAGCAAGTCTCTTGAGAAGTCTAACGAAACAGGGCCTCGGGTAACAGCTACCCTTCAACTCCGAGGCCCCATAACCCATCCGCAGGGAGAGCCTCCCACAAGAGCCTTTTCTTTCTACCTTCTTTCTCAGCAGCTCAAATCTCCACCAAGAGGAACTGGGTGTGGCAAAAAAAAAAAAAANCATTCAAGCATTTATTCCTGCTTCAGCCAACAAGATTGCGAAATAACCAGTTTGAACAAGTTCTTCCCTCCATCAGTTGGCTAGACTAATGTTTGATGAACAAGGTCTTGCTCAAATAAGAGCGGAAGTTGGTAAAATAATTGTGACATTGAGAAAGGGAAAAGATTCAATTGTTCTAGCTTAAGAAGTTCTGCTCGCCCCATCTCGTTCCCTGTTATTTTCCTGCTTCTAAGTGCTCTGTTTCAGTGATTAAGAATGCGAAATTCCATGCAGGATGGGGGAGGTCAACTCCAATTTCTTGAATGTTTTTCAAATGAAACTTGTACTTCTAGCAACAATTGGATATAAATGTCATTTCTCTTTAAACCCTTTTAGGACTCTCAGAAAGTTTTTTGTTTTTCCAGTGGCTGCTTCTTTCAGAATCCATGTTAGTTTCTTTAAATCCCTTAAATTTAAAATAAAACCCTTAAAATTGTAAGTAGCAATACTTTCTTCCAGACACTGGCCACAGTCTGGAAGGTGTGGGAGGAAAACTTATGCATCCTGCCAGAAAGCAATGCTTTGAAAATATGAGGTTAAATTTCATTTTGAAAAGTTTTAACACAAATTCCCTTCCTCTGGGAGCCCTACCTCAATCACTTCATACTATTTTTTAAATTCAATTCAAGAATGTTTTTTAAAACTGTTAAAAATTTTAAATAAAGAAATCAAGAGGATATTGCCAGCTTTAAGAATATTTTATGAATAAGTCTAGGCCATNCGCCCCCTCCGCCGTGGGGTGGAGCACGCGGCCCCTCCTCCAAACGGCCTCCCCTCGGAGGGCCAATCTGGCCAGTAGGGCGGGGCGAGAGGCCCAGAGGGGGCCTGCTCTAGGGTAGGGTAGGGAAGGAAAAGGCGGGTCACGTGCGGCCGGCGGCCTGAGGTCACGTGACGGGCGCCCGGGAGGAGGGAACTGGGGCTAGGAGTTCTCCCGAGGGAAGAGGCTTGAAGTGGGGGGGACGCGGCGGCGGCAGCGCTGACAATGGTGAGTGCACAGCGGCCCGCGCGCTCGCCCGCAGCCTTTGTCCCGGAGCGCGAGGCCGGACGGCCAACAGCGGGCCCGATGTCGCGGGGACGGCTCTCGGGAGCGGCAGGAGAGGGTAGGCGGGCAGGGCGGGGAGCCGGGTTAGGCCTGTCTGGCCGCCGCGGGGCTAGGAAGAGCCGGCTGCGCCGCTTCTTCCCGGTCTCGGCAAGGCCCGAGTACCTGCGGGTGACGAGGCGTTCTCCTGGCTCTGTCGGAGCCCCTGCCAGCGTTCTTCGATCGGCTATGGGGGGCCGTGGCTGGTTACTCGGATCCCACCTCTGCGGACCCACCACCGCCTCCCCTTCCAAGGTAGCCAGACCTTCTGCTCCTCCTGGGCAGCCTCGCTTCCTTTCAGATGGGGTGACCCGAGTCCCCCAGTTCCGGACTCGGTGGACTTGGTCACTCTCTTCCAGTGTTGATCAGGAGCTTGGTAAACTCCTTTAGTCTTTTTTTTTTTTTTTTTCCTTTTTAAACTAGCATATGGTGATACCCTGCGATTTCCTGATCCCAGGTTAGCCTTAACGTTGACACTTGTAGAATGAGGGAGAAAAAGAAAAGGACATTGGAGGGGAGGACGTTTTTAAGTCAAGGCAGTAGTTTCGTGCCCACTGGTTTAAACGTTGGCTCTCATTTCCTTCACCAAGCCATTTTGGAAACTTATCTCTTTGGGATGTTGAAATGGCCTAGGGAGCAGAGCGGGGGGAATCGGTACTTTCACCACAGTTAGTGGGAAGCACAAGCGTGAGCACGATGGCGTTCGGCTTTGTGTGTGTTGGCGATTTCCTCTCGATTGGATCTCATTTGATTCATTTTATGGTAGTATTCATTTACTTGGTTCACTTAGCATGCATATGTTGAGCGCCTATTGTGTACTTTCCTTTAATAGTACCTGGTTTCCCAGAGCTCATCCAGTTCCGTAATGTGCTTGAGACTTTTGGCTTCAAGACTAAGCTAGGTTTATTTTTTGAAAAAGTTACATTTGATGAATACATTTTAAAGTCAGGAATCGAGTTGTTTTAAATTTAAAAAAGAAAAGGAGAACAAAAATGTTCATTCTTAAACTTCGAGCCCTTTTCTCTTTTTTTTCATCAGATATACACTTAGGCGCTCCCAGGGGCTCTGAGCAAGACTGAATCAGCCCTTGCTCTCTTGTAGCTTGTAGTCCAGGAGATAAACATTTGTGTGATTATTTGTTTAACGTGGAAACAAATAAAACAGCTGTGATAAGAAGGAAGTATTGAGGGGTGAGCTTACTAGCCAAGGGGTTAGATATGGCTTCTTTAATTGAATATAATTTGCAAAGAAAACGTAAAAGGCCCTCCTATTTTTTGCTTACATTTAAAATTACTTTTAATGCATTATTTTCAAGAACAATTTTTATTTTCAAGTTACTCATGAAACAAATACAATTGTAAAGCTTGGAAACACTGAAATAGGCACAAGTGTAATAATATATATATGAAAATTTGCTGTTTCATTGCTCCTGAATGCACTAAGTGAATAAATTTTGAGAGCTTCTCTTCTGCCTCACCTTGAGTTGCTTTTCTTTACATCCAAAGGATGTAGTGAAATTTCTTCAGTGAGGGCTATAAAATTTGTCTTTTAACATCCACTTGTAATTTTGCTAGATAGTAATGCTCAATGTTGGGTTACAAATTATGTGAAAAATCTTAAAGTTAGTGATGTGAAGTTTAGGATACGATTAGAAAACTGTGAAAATAATTGTTCTAATATTTAATTAGTCATATATAGTGCCCTGTAGTTATTTAAAGGCTACCTAAGAATTTTGATTTGTATAATTTCTAGTATTGCTTCTGAAAATCCCATATTTTGAATACATACTTGAAAGTATCTTTCCTAAAAGATCTTAGCAGTCTTTCTCTTAAGATTTCAGAAGTGCCTCTTGTAATTTCAGCAGAAGTGTACGTTAATATATCCTAACCTTCTTTACAGCTTTTATTCCTTTGCCTTGTAGTCTTCACCATTCTGACAATTCTGTATTTTTCCCTCTTTGTATAAATCAGAAGTGTTATCATTTGACTGTGAATAATTTTTAAAAGATTTAAATTTTGTAACTTTTTGTTTGAAATGATAGGACGTGCAAGAAGATGCACATCTTGAAATAAAAACTTAATTCGTATAGTTTTTGGCCACACAAGGTGACTTGTGGGATCTTAGATCCCTGACCAGGGATGGATCAAACCTGTGCCCTTGGCAGTGAAAGCGCTGAGTCCTAACCACTATTTATGAAATACTTCATGGATGCAGAAAATGACTGAGGACAACAGATAGTTTTTACATATTTTTAATGCCTAACAATTTTTAAGTTTTACATATGGTGTCAAAACAAGACTTATTGTTTACAATTACTAATTGTTGTTAGTTAATTGTGAAGTTTATGTACTTTTAAGTCTGTTTTATACCATTTAATTAGTGGCAACTTTGACAATTTATTTTTGATTATTGATCTTTTAATACCAACTTTCAAATCCGAGTTCAGTTGTATATGTTAAGCATTGTGTATGTGGGGAAAAGTGACCATAATATTTTGTTTCATTTGTAAAACAATTCTTATAGTTTTCAAATCTCATTTTTCCTGGAACTAACTCTAGGAAGTATTAAGGGGGAATAAAAAAAATTTATTTTCCTGCTTCGGTTTTATGATTCAAATTTTGAGACTGACATCTATTCTTTCATAATTGTTTCTCTCACGGCAGCTCCCCAGTACCTGCCCCCTTTGCTGGATCAGTGCTTTGCAGGTAGTTGATGATTAGTAAATATCAGCTGACTGATTTTGACTTGCTATACATTCTCAATATTTGTAGCTCTTAGGAGAATGTATACCATTTTGAGCAAGTTGTGAGTTTAAAACTTGGGGTGTGAAAGCTAACTAGGAAGGGACAAAACATCTTGTCAAAAGGAAAATTTGCTCTTTATGTATTTGGAGTATAAGTACTAATCTGGTAATTCACTGAGTTGCTTTCTTGAAATTATAATCCTTTTGTTAATAAAGGATTAATAAAAACGAAGAAGCAGGAATTTCCTTGTGGTCTAGTGGTTGGGACTCTTGTGTTTTCATTGCCAAGGGCCCAGGTTTGATAACCAGGGTCCCACAAACAGTGTGGTGTAGCCAAAAAAAAAACAAAAAAAAAACACACACCCAAAAAACAAAGAAGCAAGCTCAGAATTTAGGAAAACAGTCTCCATCCATCATATTTGTAGTATCACCCTGTGATCCCCATAGCCTTAGCAGGATTGTTAGCTTGTTTGCCATTACCCTTCCTCCTGAGCACAGAACTGAGCCTTAACTCAAGCTCCTTGCTCCAGACTTTACTACTGCATCAATGCCAACTTCCTGGGGGAGGGCTGGTCTTACCAAACATGCTAAGTTTTAGCTCATTTCTTTTATGTATCCATTTATTTTTTATTATCAGGACAGTATGTGTTTTACTCAAAATTAACAATCAACAAGTATTTGAATGCCTTCTGTTAAATGCCACATGCTGCCCCTGGCCACTGAGTCTTCAGTGTTGAGCAAAGGATAAGGTCTCTGTCCTCATGAAGTTTATAGTTCAGTTGGGGAGTCAGATACCCAGTAAGTACACAGATTATAATAAATGGGCTTCCCTGGTGGCTCAGATGGTAAGAGTTTGCCTGCAATGCAGGAGACCTGGGTTCAATCCCTGGGTTGGGAAGATCCCATGGAGAGGGAAATGGCAATCCACTCCGGTACGCTTGCCTGGAAATTTTCATGGACAGAGAAACCTGGTGGGCTACAGTCCATGGGGTTGCAGAGTTGGACATGACTGAGCGACTAACATTTTTATAAAATGATGAAGTAAACTTACATGGTGTTGCACTTCCCAGATTTGGAGAATTCAGTTTTGATTAGGAAGTTAGGGAAGGCCTCTTCATGGAGGTGAGTCACAGTGAAAGGATGACTTTGTTAGGATAACTTGGTCTAGGACAAGGAGACTGGGCGTATTTGAGAACTTGCATCATTTGAGGCTGGTGTGGCTGGAGGGATGAATAGAGCAAGATATGTACAGGCCATGTTATGGAATACATTGTATATGTGTATGTTTAAAATAGCATTGCATTAAAGTAAGTGTTAACTATAGAAAAGTGCACAAATAAGTATACAGCCTGATGAACTTTCACAAAGTCAATATACCTGTGTATTAAGCACTCAGGTAAAACCAAACAGAACATGAATAGTACCCCAGTGCTTTCTTCCAACTACTTCCTGACTTCTAATACCACTATAATGAGCATCATGTTTTTTATTTTTTAATAAATGGAATAATACAGTGTGTATTTCTGTGTCTGGTCTCTTTCACTCAACGTGTATGTGAGATTCATCTTTGCTGTAATTCATTCCATTGCCCACTGTATGAATTAGATAAAAATGTATGTATCCATTTTCTCATTGATACATATTTGGATTATTTCCTAAGTGGGCCTGTTGTGAACAATGATGTTATGAACGTTCTTATGTTGGTCTCCTGGTTTATATGTGTAAGTTTCTGTTTAGGGTAAATACCAGGAGTATAATTGCTGGATCATTGATCTTTAGCTTTACCAGATAATGCCAACTATTTTCTAAAGTAGTTGTTCCAATTTATACTGCCACCAGCATATTGAAGGATATGATTGGGTTTATTTATTTATTTATTTCTGTTGCACTGCACAGCATTCCAAATCTTAGTTCCCTAACCAAGGATCGAACCTGTGCGGGTGCAGTGGAAGTATTACATCCTAACCACTGGGCCTCCAAGGAAGTCCCCAGATTTATGTTTTTAAGAGAGAACTCTGTGTAAATTTTAAAAAAGACTAGAAAACTAGCTTTTATAGCAGGCAAAAAATAATCCACAACTATATCTGACATTGGAATAGACAATGGATTCTGTCTTATTTCCAACTAACATGTTTTGCCATTCATAAGCAGTTGATCTTTGTCTCTTTTACTTCTGTCATATTCAGGATTTACAGAACAAGTCTTATACACTTTGTTTAGAAGAATTAACAAATTTAATTAGTCTCCTCTATTAGAGCCAGTTTTATTTCAAGGGTTTACACAATATAACATATCCTGTTCAGACTTATATAGCAGTAGGTTTTCCATAAGCAGTACATTGTAATAATTCATGAGTAATTGGGATTGTATGAGTTTCACTATAGCAATATAATGAAAGAACCTCAAATATGTATAACTAAAGGTAGCTTTTTTCAAATCCAGATGTTAAGATTAATTTTTTAGATTTTTGGTATATGTTAGAATTTGATTATTTATAGTGGTTACTTGTGGAAATGATTGAAATTATAGTGTTTCAATTTATTTAGTTTTGGGGGGCTGTTTATTTTATTGTGGTAGAAAACAAATTTATCTGCAATAAATTTTTAAGGGTATAGTGCAGCATTAGCTATATACATATTGTATGATATTTATTTAGTTTTGATGCAGTATTTGGTATGAATTCTTACTTCATTTTGAACTCATAGGTTAACTTTAGGTTATAGGTAATCAAGTTTGAATTTTAAACTGTAGTGACTGACAAAACAATTGTGAGAATTTTTCTTTTACTTTAGAGTTTTCTTGGAGGATTTTTCGGTCCCATTTGTGAGATCGACGTTGTCCTTAATGATGGGGAAACCAGGAAAATGGCGGAAATGAAAACTGAAGATGGCAAAGTAGAAAAGCACTACCTTTTCTATGATGGAGAATCTGTTTCAGGAAAGGTAAATATTTTGTTTGGAGAATTATCTAGTTGTAGAATATTAGAATTAGTCGTGAAAGTGGCTTATGCTGTATCTAAATTTGAATGATTTTATTAGAGATGGGAAATGTTTTTTAGAAGGTCAACTGAAAGCTTTGATTCAACAGAACACTTGCAGGACAGATTCTTATACTGAAATGGTTACTGGGCAGAGTCTAAACTGTGTGCAGAATTTTGTGTTTGTGACCATGTGAATCTGTTTAACATACGACAGTTTCTACAGTGGGGCTGTGATCCACTCAAAGTTTGTTTCTCCTTTAATTGAGTTATGGAGACTGGGGATAATTCTCTAGTTCAGCTCAGTCGCTCAGTCGTGTCTGACTCTTTTCAACCCCATGAATCACAGCACACCAGGCCTCCCTGTCCATCACCAACTCCCGGAGTTCACTCAAACTCATGTCCATCGAGTCAGTGATGCCATCCAGCCATCTCATCCTCGGTCGTCCCCTTCTCCTCCTGCCCCCAATCCCTCCCAGCATCAGAGTCTTTTCCAATGAGTCAACTCTTCACATGAGGTGGCCAAAGTATTGGAGTTTCAGCTTCAGCATCAGTCCTTCCAATGAACCCCCAGGACTGATCTCCTTTAGGATGGACTNGGGTCAGGAAGTTCCCCTGGAGAAGGAAATGGCAACCCACTCCAGTATTCTTGCCTGGAGAATCCCACAGACAGGGGAACCTGGCGGGCTGGGCTACAGTCAATGGGGTCACAAAGAATCCCACACAACAAAAGAGCAACAACATAGAAAAAATTTTTTTTTTGCTCTTAGCAACTACACAGGTTATTCTTCAAATATTTTTTGGTGAGATATTTCAAATACCTTTTGGAAAAAGGTACCTCAGACGTTACAGTAATCTTGCTTTTGCTTCTTTCAATTATGAAACACTTCCAAGATTCCCAGCTTTTCTATTCACTTTAATTATCTCCTGAAGAAACTGCTCAAAATTGGCAGCACCCAAGATTCCATCTTCTGCAGGGTGGGTATAGTGAAGTGAAAGTCGCTCAGTCGTGTCTGACTCTTTGTGACCCCATGGACTAAACAGTCCACCGAATTCTCCAGGCCAGAATACTGGAATGGGTAGCCGTTCCCTTCTCCAGGGGATCTTCCCAACCAACCCGGGGATTGAACTCAGGTCTCCTGCATTGCAGGCAGCTTCTTTACCAACTGAACTATGAGGGAAGCCCTACAAGGTGTGTATAGTCGCGAGTAAACTTTAGGACCTGCTTCTTTCTTTGCTCCCCCATGCCATAAGCTTTTTCACAGGCATCATGGTGGAAAGTGCAGTTTTGTTTTCTTAAAAAATTGAGTTTTAAGCTGAAGGGTTAAGAATACACCACAGTAATATCTTGCTCTTTTTTAATCACCATGTTTTTATACAATCCTTAATGCTGCTACTGCTTTACCATTTGAATAGATACTTTGCTCTTGTTGTGTACTCTTGAGTACCAGATGTGCGTGTCAGTTGCTTAGCTGTGTCCGACTCTGTGACTTTTTAGACTGTAGCCCACCAGGTTCCTCTGTCCATGGAATTTCCCAGGCAAGAATACTGGAGTAGTTTGCCATTCCCTTCTCCAGCTGATATTCCCGACCCAGAGATCAAAGTCGGGTCTCCTGCACCACAGGGTGGACTGTCTATCATCTGAGCCACCAGGGAAGCCCAGTACCAGATGAGTAGTTACAAATAATCAAATAACTGCAATACATAATTTACTTCCTTTACCTAATATTGAGAGGGAAAAAATGAAAGAGGATGGGAGAGGAGGAGGGAGAAATTCATGGAATACTTTCCAAATACAGAAAAATAATCATGCTTAAATAAAAAAGGAGAAAAACATGTAAACAAAAATAGGTGTATAAGCTATTCTTTAGTTCAGTTCAGTTCAGTCACTCAGTCGTGTCCGATTCTTTGCAATCCCATGAATCGCAGCACGCTAGGCCTCCTTGTCCATCACCAGCTCCTGGAGTTCACTCAGACTCACGTCCATCGAGTCTGTGATGCCATCCAGCTATCTCATCCTCGGTCATCCCCTTCTCCTCCTGCCCCCAATCCCTCCCAGCATCAGAGTCTTTTCCAATGAGTCAACTCTTC
>SJYV01035352.1:654547-669401 GCA_006410875.1 Neotragus pygmaeus | reverse complement strand
GAAGAAAAAGACTTCAGGACTGGAAGCGCTCTTATCCCAAGATCGGTAAGTGAAAGTGCTTTACCGGGATGTGGGTAACGGGGTAGCTGTGCCCGACCGGCTGATTTTGACCAAGGCTCAAACTGAGACTTTGAGGTCCACGACTAAAGTACTCTTTTCCTTAGAGGGCGCGCTATCAGCAGAAGTAGCTGAAAGAATGCATGATTTTTTTTCCCTCGGTGGCAGAGAGTCACGGTGGATCCCTAAGTAAAAAGGGCGTAGACATGGTAAAAAGGGATGGATGGTGGGGAAAGGAGAAGAATTTATATGGAGCCAGGGTAGTGGGAGACTGAACTAGGTTCCAAAGTGCAAAGTAATTCATTTCGTGGGAAAAGAATTTCTGAGTCTTAAAGAAACTGCGAGAAGACACTAACGAGACTTAAGGTTCAAACCTGTATGTATTTGCTCCCCCTATTTGAGACAAAGGTTTTTGTTCGAGAACCAAGGGCTTGCTTCGTTCTAAAGTTTTCTTTTCTTTTTACTTTTCTTTCTTTCTATTTCTTGGTGGGATGTCCCTCCTCCCCCTATTTTCACACCAACATTGCCCACCTCCCCCAGAGTTGCCCCTCCGCTCCCAGCTCCTTGGCCTAGGTCGGGCGAGGATCCCTGCCGGCTTTAGCGGCGCTGCTCCAGGTAGAGTCGCGGGTGGGAGGTTCTCTTTCCCTTATTCGAAGGAATAAGGAAATGAACACCGTTCTGGGCTTGACTTCGTCCCTGCTGGGAATATCTCAGTTCCCGGCTTTGGGATCTCAGGCTAATAATTGATTCTTAATGCACACTTAGGAGACGGCGGTGTTAAGCTCGAGAGCCAGGGTATCCCGAGAGTGGCTGCGGGCGCGCGAGACAGGTTGAGTCGGCTGGAAGCGAGTTTGGATCCCTCGCCGAGGTTTCCCGTTAGTCTTTCTGGCGCCTCGGGGACTTCAGCACGACGGCGGGACTTGAGGTCCTTGTGGCAGGGACTCGGCAGCGTGGTTTTCTCGGATTTTGGAGTTGTGTAGAAACGTGATTTGGGCGGCCGGGTCGCGGCGGCGCTGGCGGCTCGACGGAGAGGCGCTCCCGGGACGCTGCGGCAGAGATGCCAGCAGAGGGGAAGCCGGGCGCTGCGCTGGGAGTAGCAAGGTGAGGGCGCTCTTGCCCAGGACAAAGCCGAGCTGGGCGTAGGATAGCTCGACACCGGCTGATGCCAGATAAATTGACTCCAGGAGCTTGGCCGGCGCACTTCCCCACCTTTTCCCTTTCTTCTTTTTCCTCCGTGTTCTCCACCCGCCCTCTTCAAAGTTGTTTCTTTTTGTGTGATTTCAGACCTTAGCACTTGCTAGTTGATAGAACTGTTTTCTCTGTAGTAGACACTTTTCTCCTTTCCACACTCTACTCTTCCATTTCGTTTTCTACCCTGTGTTTCTTTTCTGCCCAAACCTGTGGTCCGAAGTGAAGGGTTCCTATAAGGAAAAGAGGTAGCCTTTGGGGTAGGAATAACCGCAACACTTTTAAAGGTGTCCCTGGGCCAGGGAAAGGGAGGCAGGGGGTTAGGTGGGCAGAGCATCCTGCCTGTGCGAGGGGGATTCTCGGCAGTGATCTTTAGCCTTGAAAAGAAAGAACCATGAAGAATGGAGCTCAACATTTCCGACTGTCCCTTCCCCGTCTTCCATAAGACTCCATTTCTATGACTCAACCCCATCTTCACCTGGCCCTCTATCAAAACTTGAGGTAGGCAGAAATTCCAGAATTGTTCAGATCAGGAAAAGACATTTGAAATAGCCAGTAACTCTCAAAATTATGCCTGTGAGAGTGAGAGAGGAGATAGGGTGTCCCATGTCCTTTTCATGCTGTGTTGCTTGATGCATACAAATTTCAGCCCTCCTCTTCGGCCTTGCGGAAAAGCTGCAAGGGAGGAATTGCACACTGCAAGATTTAGGGATTATTATCCGAATGAGAGAGATTGTTCCAATGCCAGACATGTGTGGGATATTCAATTTCGATTTAGGTTGAATCTTTCTACACAGCACTCCTCAAATTGGGGCCATCTTCCTCAGTTTTATTCCCCTTTTCTTCTCCTCATTGGTCTAACCCTTTTAATGGGAATGTATTTAAGGTGCAAACCAATCTAGCTCCGGGTCTGGAAGGCAAGGCGTTGTTGATTCTGTTGACTGAACAGGAAAACTAAAAACTGTAGTGGGATTAGAGATAAACTGAGTTATCTCTCAGTTCTTTCATTTTCTCATTGCTCTGAAATTTAATGACCTGATCATTGTTGTTTGAAGTTAAATTATCTGTTAAATTAGCTGTAAACAATAACTGGTGATATTTTCCTTTTGGGTTCAGTTGCCCTTGCATCCTGTTTCCTGGATGGAAAGGAGAGGAGTCAAAGAGAACGTTTGGCCACATAATTATATAAAGATAATAAAAATGGATATTTATGTGCTAGTGATATCATACAAGGAAAAAAATCACTTTCAAAGAAGCTGAATTTCATAAATAAGAAAAAATTTGAGGCCTGTGCTTCAGAAGGACCACACTAATTCAGGGATGAATGTAAATAAGCATCTTTGTTGATTAAGAAAAAAATGTGAACACCATATTTTCATTACAGAACTTAAATACTCAAACTCATCATACACCGGTACTTGCTAATTTAAATTAATTCTGCCCTCCAGGGATAAATATTCTCAAAAAGGAAATTTAACTTTAAGCAAAATCTGAAATGTTTCAGATGTGAATTTCTAGAAATCCAAAGTATATTTATTTCTTTGAGTCAGACACTTGTTTGTTTTGCAATCACTTTATGAAACAATTTTGGAATAACGCAGATGCTCTTCCCCCCTTCCTTGTTTCAGACTGCTTGCATATGCAGGCATAGGCATAATAACTCCCAGCGTATATTGAGGAAATAACATTTTTACTCTTTTAACAAAAGGCCCAAAGAACCTATAAAGCCAAAGGTACCATAGTAGTTTAAAAAAATCTTTAAAACTAATGAGCACATTGTGTGTCTTTTACCCATTAAAACGTGCTGAATGAATAATTAGAGGCTATAATGAAGGTTGAAAATTCAGAACATGAATAAGGTGGCAATTTTATTATTTAATACTTTTATAATTTTTATAATTGATGATGTAATTTTAAATTTGGCAAAGCTTTGTTAGAAAAAATAGAGTACTCCTCCCACCCCATCAAATATACTCTAGAAGGAATAAGGTAGAATCAGGTAGAGGTGGCAACAGGGCTTGTTTATTTATTTATTTCCAGTAGTAGTAATTGTAGTAGTAGTAGTAGCAGCAGTGGAGTTGAAAAATATACTTTTAATTATACATTGGGAGCTCTGATTGCAGCTGGAAGACTAAAATCGATCATTGCTGCATCAATGGTGTGGTCTATTACTGCATTGATTTGTGTTTATTTATGCAGACTTTCAGTTATTTACTTATATATTTCAGGATCTGCCTCTTGATTATTATCGCAGGTTGGTTTTAATGAAAGAGCTTATATAGGAAACACATTTGACAGATCAATTTTAAGTAAACTTGGTAGTGAATTATGGCAATCCAAAGAGTTTATGAAATTACTTATTCATACTTACTTTTTAGCAATTAGGAATCTGTCTCTGATTAAAATCTCACACTACTCAAAAGCTTCCATTCTTCTCTTCAAACATTGTGCTTCTGCTTTTATAAAATAGGAAAACAGATGTTATATGATATTAGGTGTGATAGAATGAAACTGATGAATGAATTTTTTTTTTTTCATTGACATGACTAGGTTACCCTCATGACAATAAAGTGACCATTGGGTTTACTAATGCTTTGAAAATCAAGGAGCAATGGATTTTGAATATGGAAGTGGCAATGTTTTAAAGCATCTATTACCTCTAGATTATTCCAGGGTTATGCTGAACAGGATATTCTCAGGCTCTTCAGTACATATTAAATGCATATATTCTATTATTTAGTGTATGTCTACAATTATACCTTATGAAGATTGACATTTCTCTTGAACTAAAAGCTCACATGTGAATGTTATGCATCAAAGTTGATTTGAACAAATAGGACAACTAAAGACCAGGAGGTATGACTTGTATATGTAAAAGGCAGTACTCGAGAAGGAATAAAGTAGAATCAGGTAGAAGTGACAGCAGGCCTTGTTTTCTTTACATTGAGATGCCTGTGCTTCTCTTGGTGTCATTACGAAATGTTGAAAGATGACTTGGAAATGGGGGTGGGGGGGGAGAGTGGCCAAATTCTTCGAGGGCTATTTGCTTTTGACTTTACAGATCTTTTATTGCAGTCTGGAGGGTCAATTTTTCCTTACTAATAATTTGGAATTCATCTACCAAATACGGTTAATAGTTCTCTTCGTTTCCCACGCTTCCCCCTTCTCTGGTATCTGCGAAGAATATAGAGGAAAATTAATCGAATTCTTTCTTAAGAAGGAAAGGGCCTTGAGACATGGAATTAACTCTCCTCACCCTGGCGAGTTTTCCTGAAACTACTTATCCTCAGCATCGGTGCTCTGAGAAGTGGAGCCTCGCAGTCAGACGGCTGCAGACAGAAGGTGGGCGAGCCCTGGGACCTTAAGCTTTGTGGAAGGTTGAAAGGAGCAGTAGAGGGAGAGCTTTGAGGTTTGTTTGTCTGTTTTTATTTTTCTGTCCCGTGCCAAGCCCTTGAGGTTAACAGAGAGATATGGCCCTTTAGGACCAAGCACTCAGCATTCTTTCGAGACTGAGATTCCAGAGCATCAGATGAACTGGACTTAGAGCTAAGGCGTCACCCACCCCCCCTTCCTACGCACGCACCAGCTCGTCCTCACGTGCGTCGGGGTAGTGGACAGTGTTGACTTGAATTGCTCTCGCTCGCTCCAAGCCTTTCCTGTGAATGAACCCGAAAACACTCGACAGGTCGTGAATAATCGTTTTAATGAGTGTGCAAAGCGTGCGACGGGGTGCACCGAGCTGTCGGGTTAAACAAACAACTTGTACCCTGACCAAATCCGATTGTTAAAGTGCAAAGTGATGTCAGTACCATTTCCATTGCCCTTCAGAAAACCACAGATCTGACACGCGGGAGTCCAATTTTCCCCATTAAAGAAAAATAACAATATTTTCCAACCGTGTATGTGATCTTCTTTAATATTAACCTGAGCCAAACAAAACCTCATTTGGGAATAATTTAAGCAGTCGTGTCACTGCCTCAGAAACAAATCAAAAAGGAGAAAACAAGGAAGAAATCAGAGCAAATCTAAAAAGCCTAACAGATTTCTTTCTGATAGCTCACACATCATTGCTGATCGATATTGTAAAAATCTTACACACACACACACAGCAGCTCAGGATTGGCAAAAATCAAGTTAACTGCCTCTGAACAACTGGGATCGATCATTTGGTCCTGTATTACAATAGAAAACTACCGACCTGCAAAGACTTTTTTCTATTGAAAATCTAATGGAAATATTTGCTATTATACATTATCCTGTGAAGGAATGAAGGGATAAGTAGTCCTCACGTTTATGCTTTCAAGGAAAACAGTTTGGAGAAAAGTAATGTTAAAGGAACCCTGATGGGCCACCACCATCTAAAACAATAACAAAAAGCACAGTGAGCTCCACAAATCACACTCTCCCCTCTTTCTGCACAACTGTACTGAGGAAATATTTTTGTTTCTTTCATGTCTAGTAAAAAGATCTACTTATTTAGAATTAGCCACATGTGCTCCTTTACTTGATCATTCTTTTACCTTCTTTCACAACTCCAAACATCAACTGCCACATGAAGACTAAGAAAATAAAACCTCAAAAGATTTTTTAAAAATTCTTTTTATGTATCTTCTCTAAAAATTTTGTGCAAAAATGTCTAAAGTGTTATCCTTTCCAGCACCTCATATACATTCACAAATCAAACAAAATGGCCCAATGCTTGGAAATCAGTGTATCAGTTCCAAATAACTAGCTCCTTCAACTCAGTAACAATATAGGGAGATTAGGGTTTATATTTTCATTGGATTAAGTATTACAGATTACATGTTTTTCTTCTAAGACTGAAAACATATCATGTCCTGCAGTCTGAAAGTTTATTCATCCTCTTATAATTGCAGTCAGCTTGTAGGAATAAAATGTTAGGGATATTGTACATTTGAATATAGGAGCTCAGGAGCATTTGCTCACTTAACTGCTATTGCATAGGTGGTTATCTATGTATCTGTCTTTCTGACCATCTATTTCACATACAAATATGTCAACAATACTACCAGCTGTAATTAGGTGGATTAACCCATCTGAAACATATAACTGAGGTATCTGAGAGAATAAGCAGTCTCATGTGGAAGTCGTTGTTATGGTTGTTAGTTTTTTATACATCTCTGTCAATTTAGCCCCAGCTGGATAAATGGAAGGTACTGAAATTCAGTTTCCATCATCAAAACTTGGAAAAGACAACCAGTAGGTTAGGACAGTGTTTTTGTTGATTTTGACTGCTATCTGGCGAATGTCTATATCAGAATATCAATTCAGAATAGCCTTTAATTACTAGGAAATTTGACAAAAATGACTGTCAAAAATTAGGGGCTTGCATTTTTATTGTTTTAAGTATTTTGGGGCATACAACAGACTGTGCAGTTATTACCTAAACAGATTTCTTCTCTGTAGGCTGACTGAGTTGAGGAATTTTAGGAGTCACTGAAAGAGCCGAATCCATTTCTGTTTTAGATTCACAAACAGCAAAGCTAGAGGGTGCGTCTGTTTTTGTGTGTATATATGTAGTTAAAGAACTGCACTATCAAAACATTAATTATATTTGAAAGATAGCAGAGAGCTTGTTGTGGAGAGAATTGCATTATTGAATTTATATTCCAGGGAATGTGTCTGTGGAGAGGGCTGAAATTGTATACCTGTCTTATATGATGCACCCTCTTCAGTGAGATGTGTAATAAGAGCAAAGAGATGAAGGAGGCAAACTTAGAGAGGAGAGATCTTAGGTATGTGGATGATCCTAAGCAGAAGGAATTCACGTGCAAATGCAAATGACTGAAGAACAAGCCTGGGGTCTTTGTTCTCTGTCAACAAAAACACATGTATTTTTTCCCCTTTATCAAACAAATCACAGAGTGAACTTAGCTGAATTTGGAGCACGGTGGGGGGAGAGAGAGAGACTAAGTGTCTAAGAATATTCCAATTACCATAGTTCTGATCCCCAAGTCCTGTTTATTTCACAGCTGCCAAATTTTATATCCAAAATTTAGATTCTCTTCCTCCCAAATCCTACATTGGTATGAATCATCCCTGATCATTTTTAGTTTTTGGCTTAATTACTAGTTTTCAGCTTTAAATTACCAATAAACTAATTAATCTGACTAATCTTTCTAAACTTCTGTTGAGTAGTATAATAGCAGCAACAACAACAAAAATAACAAAAACTGCAGCAATAATGACAAAAATAAAATGTTAATTACAAACAATAATAACATAAACAATTTTAAAATATTTTTTTCTGGCCAACAGGATGAAGACGGAATCTATTTCAGTCTGAAATTTGTGTTTCTTGGCTGCAGGTGGACATTCAAGTCTCTGATTTCTTGTATCACTGTTTAGATGGATGATCCCTTCCTGCCCAACTTGTGTTCTAATNCCCCAATCCCTCCCAGCATCAGAGTCTTTTCCAATGAGTCAACTCTTCACATGAGGTGGCCAAAGTATTGGAGTTTCAGCTTCAGCATCAGTCCTTCCAGTGAACCCCCAGGACTGATCTCCTTTAGGATGGACTTGTTGGATCTCCTTGTAGTCCAAGGGTTGTCTCAAGAGTCTTCTCCAACACCACAGTTCAAAAGCATCAATTCTTTGGCTCTCAGCTGTCTTCACAATCCAACTCTCACATTTATACATGACCACTGGAAAAACCATAGCCTTGACTGGACAGACACTTCCTAAAAGTTTTTTTCTCATTCTTTATAGGTTATCAGTCTACTACTTTCATTGTGTCTATTGATCTCATTTCTTGATACTCTGTAGAGGATTTAAGCACATTCAGAATGTGTCCATGCATGGTCAGATACATTTGTGATACCTTCTGTGGTTTAACTTTTTCCCCTTTTCCTTACCAAGGATTATTCTTATACCTTATGGAATATGATTACTACTCATTAATATGTGATACTGAAGAATGGTAATATCCTAGATAAAATCAAATCATAAAATGTTTGAAAAAAATTTTCTAAATATAAAAGATTTAAAAAATAATGAGTTTTTCTTTCCTGCTCGTTAAGGTAATACATATACATTGTAAACAGTTTGGGAAATAAAATAGTTATCTATAGTCCCATCATATGGAAATAACTCACTATTAAAATTTGAATGTGTTTCTTCCTAGTCTTTCTGCATTAGTTACTGTTTATGTATATGTAATATGTTAAGCATACCTTTTCCCTACTGTTGGATATTTAACTAGTTTTTGTTTTTCAAATTGCTTGTAGTACATTCCCATATGTTTAGTAATACAGACATTTTATACATAAGTTTTTCTTCAGATTTCTGTAGGATAAGATTATTTCCTTTAGAATGAATTCCTAGGAGTGGCTGGACATGAATATTTGATGTGAATATTTGAAGGGTATCGATACATGTTAACCTGGAAAATTTGCATGAAATCTCATGTTCACTTAATACCTAGTTTCACCCAGGGTAGAGCTGAATATGATCACTTTTTAACCTTTGCTATTTCTGTAGGCAAAAATGATACTATTCTTTGATAGCATTCTTTGGTTACTAGATAGGTTGAACTTAGGTTTACCAGCCGTTTTACTGCATCGTCTATTCTGGTCCTTTGCCACTTACTGGTGTCTTAGTGTTATGTCTGAAATAAATGTTTTTGTTTTTGACTTTACTCTTCCTTTAAAATGATGGGGAGAAAGAAAAGAAATCTGAAAGAGAGTGACAAAATCATTAAAAGGATGGAACACATCAAACAAGTAAAGGAAATAGTGCTTGATCTATGGAAAAGATGAGTTGTTAATATGGTGGGATTAGAAGAGGTAGAAGGAAATGGCAACCCAGTCCAGTACTCTTGCCTAGAAAATTCCATGGATGGAGGAGCCTGGTGGGCTACAGTCCATGGGGTCACAAAGAGTCACGACTGAGCGACTTCACTTTGACTTTTGAGTAGAAGGGGTAAAGATACCAATCTAGTTTTTCTAGGGAGAGAATGAACCTCAGATTTTCAAAGTTTATAGACATACCACCACCAAAAACAGTCTTACCACACTAGTCTAGGCTTTGTAAAATGTCTGAATATAGTTAAAAGGTCATTGGGCTGGGGTTGGAAGATCTAGTCTTGGACTTTACCACTGTCTTAATAGGTACCTCTGGGCAGTCATTTAACTTTGTAGATCTCACCTGTAAGTTGAGGTTGGACTAAATCATTGGTTTCCAAACTTTGTTATGCATTGTAGGAAGAATACTTCATGTATTAGAAAAAAAAATCTTAGAGACTGGAAGACCTGACATCCTACCTAAAGCAAGAATATTCCTGACATGTGAGCTGTCTATGTATACCTTTTTTTCCAGGTTTTTTCTAAGAGTAGTTTTAGATTTACATAAAATTGCGAGGGAGTTATAGAGATTTCCCATTATCGACATCAGCCCCTAGAATGGTACATTTTTGATCAAGGATAAACTTACATTGACACATTATAGTCACCCAAAGTTTGTAGTTTACCTAAGGGTTCGCTTGTGATGTATATTCTATGGGTTTGGACAAATATATAATGTATACTATATAATAATAATAATAATGTACTCTACAAATGTTTCCTTTTAGGTAGCACTTTTTGTATCCTATTTAAGACATCTTTGCCTACCTTATTGGCATGAAGATATTCTCCTGTTCCTCCTATAATTTTAAGTAGTATTATATTTCACATTTAGATTCTCTGTTTTCTGAAATTGATTTTGTCTTTATGATGTGAGTCAAGGCTACTTATTATTTTTTTCCCCATATGGATATCTAATTGACCCAGGACATTTATTGAAAAAGCCATCCACCACTGCATTGTAGAGTCTGTTTCAGCCTCTCTGTTCTATTCCATTGTTTTATTTGTGATATGTACTTTCATTTCTATTAAAAAAATAGCTTTATTGAGTTATAATTCACATATCATAAATTTACCCTACTGAGTGTATACAGTTGAGAGATTTTCACTACTTTTGCAGAGTTGTGCAGCTGTCATCACTAGCTAATTCCATAATGTTTTCTTCACCCAGAAGAAACACCATAACGTTAGCAGTCATTCACTTGGTGCCATATACTAAACGTTTGTGTCCTCATAAGATTTGTGTGGTAAAACCTAATCCTTAGTATGATGTACTTGTAGGTGGGGTGAAGCCGAGTGGAAGGGGAGCGGGAGAGGCTTTGGGAAATGATTAGGTCATGAGGGCTGTGCCCTCATGAATGGGATTAGTGTCCTCAGAGAAATCTTGTGTGCACCTTCTGACATGTGAGGACATAGTGATAAGGCAGCCATCTGTGAACCAGAAAGCAAACACTCCCAGACACCAAATCTGCTGGTGCTTTGATCTTGAACCTCATAGCTTCCAGAACTGTTAGCAGTAAATTTATGTTGTTTTTAAGCCACCTAGTCTGTGGTTTTTTGTTACAGCAGCTTGAGTGAATAAGACACCCAGCATCCACTAATCTACAGGTGTACTTTCTTTCTGTATGGATTTGGCCTATTCTGGACATTTAATATAAATAGAATCATACAACATGTGGCCTTTGTGTTTGGCTCGTTTCACTTAGCATGATGTCTTCAAGGTTTATTACTTTTAAAAAAATTTTTGGTCAAAAATATAATAAAATTTGCTATTTTAACCATTTTTAATGTATGTAATTCAGTAGCATTAATCACATTCACAGTGTTGTGCAATCATCACCACTATTTTGAAATTTTTTCATCATCCCGAACAGAAACTTTGTACTCATTAAACAATAGCTGTCCTTTCCCCTTTTCTCCCAGTCCATGGATACCTCTGGTCTACTATTTTTCCCTGTAAATTTGCCTGTTCTGGGCTTTTTCTATTTCATATAAGTGGTTATACAAGATCTGTCTTTTTGTGTCTGCCTCATTTCACGTAGCATGATGTTTTCAAAGTTCTTTCATGTTGTAGCATTTATCAAAGCACAATTCTTTTTTATGGCTGAATAATGTTTTAGCATATATCTGCCTAGTATGTGGATGTACATTTCTTCATCCTTCAGTTGAGGACATTTCAGTTAAGTATACTTGGGTTTCTATTTATTGACTATTAAGAATATTTCTGTACATTTGTGTATACATTTTTGTGTGACTGTATTTTCTTTTCTCTGGAGTGTAGACTTAGGAATGGAATTGCTGGGTCATGTGTTAACTTTTAGGGGAACTTCCAGACTTTTCCAGAGCAGCTGTGCCATTTTATATTCTCTCCAGCAATGTATGAGAGTTCCAGTTTCTTCACATTCTTGGCAATACTTATTATTGTCTGATTATTTTTTGGGGGGTGAAAAGTGGTCATATGGTTTTGATTTGCATTTCCTTTAATGATGAATAATATTGAGCATCTTTTCATGTGCTTATTGCTGTTTGTATATCATCTCTGGAGAAAAGTCTGTTATTATCATTTGACCATTTTTAATTGGATTGTCTGTCTTGATCATTGAGTTGTAAGAGTTCTTTATGTATTCTAGACACAAGTTCTTTATCAGTAATATTTTGCAGACATTTTCTCTACTTCTGTGAGTTGTCTTTTCACTTTCTTGATGGTATCTTGAAGCACTTGTTTTTTGTTTGATGATGTCCAATTTATCTTTTTTTAAAATTTCACTTCTCGTGCTTTAGGTGTCATTTGAGAAACAGTTTCCCATCCAAGATAGTGAAGATTTACACTTGTGTTTTCTTCTAAGAATATCATAACTGTAGCTCTTACATTTAGGTCTTTGCTACATTTTGAATTAATATTTGTGTATGATGTGAGGTAGGGATCCAGTTTCTTTGTTTTGTATGGTGAGATTGAGTTGTTCTACTACCGTTTGTTGAAAAGAATATTCTTTCCCCATTGAATTGTCTTGGGACTCCTGTAGCATATACTTTTTAAAGTTAAACTTAATTGCTGTTTGTCAAAAAAAAAAAAAAGCTGCAAAGAAGGAAACAAAATTACCCATAGAATTTTTCTTTTCTGTACTTTAAAAAATATAATTGGCATTATACTTGTATACAATTTGACCATGCTTCCTACATGTAACATATCATGCACATCTTCCCACATCATTAAAAATTCATTGACCTTATTATTTTTATACTTTAATTATACTCCATCATGTGATATACTCCAATTTAATTATTTACTTCTTTTCCTGACATTAATTTGGAAGGTGAATAACTTAACTCACCCTGGTTATAGATGTAGAAGATATAGAAGCATGAATATTTTAATTACATAGTTTTTAAACAAGTATTTGAACTTCTTTTTATTGGTTCTTGATTTCTATTGAGAAGCATTGTTTGAAATAACAGCTTTTCAGAGTCACATTACCAATATTTTTTACAGTAAAGAACAAACCTGGGAGTATTTTTTTTTTTTTTTTGTATTTTAGCTAATCTTTAAATGGTTGAAATTTTGTTTTTAATATCTGTGTACTTTATATTTTGTCAAAATGTGTAATATTAAGGTTTCCATTTAGCAGATACAAATTCAGGGATTTTAGATTATATACTTAATTTCAAAAGTATGTAAGATATATCATACTCAAAATTTAAATCTTTAGATATTCTATTTTTAGGACGAGTAGCAGACTCAGGGCAATAACTGTTGCTTTTAATATCAAAAATTATAACAATATATGGTTGGTTATAAAAAGCTGAAAGTGATATTTTAGGTCAGTTTTTGGAATTATTAATAACCTTTATATTAAAATGGTATTATAGAATTGTTTAACTATTTGACCAGAAAATGATTTGAATAGTTGAAAGTTTTCCCTTTGATTCTTTGTAGTTCTCCAGCTCTAAAGAAACATTCCTTCCTAACAAAGCAGATGCTTTAAATGTACATATAGGTAATAAGTTCATTAGTGATTGTATAGGAGTAAGTTTTATCTTCTCTGAAGCTATAAGATCATCATAATATAGGTATGTGGTGGTTTCTCAGACTTCAGAAATGAACACCGAAAGTATTTATATATTATATTCATCTGGAAGGAATCTGCTAGTAGGCCCACAAAGGATTGTTAACATCTCTTAAAATTTCGTGTTTTGGCAGGTGAACGTAGCCTTTAAGCAACCTGGAAAGAGGCTAGAGCACCAAGGAATTAGAATTGAATTTGTAGGTCAAATTGGTGAGTTTTAAAATAGTACTACTATTTTTTGTTGTTAACTAAGTTTGAAGAGAGTTTGATACCGCAGTTAAATAATTGAATTAGAGTTTAGCTTTATGGAAAGAAGGAATTGATTTTGCATAATAAAAGGATTTATTTTATAAACATTAAATAATCATGTTTCTTTTAATTATATTAAATGATATTTGACTCATGCTGCCTTTACTTGTGATGAAATCTGATTATTAAAAGTGAAAGGAGTTATGTAAGCTACCAGCCTTGAAAAATAATTCAAGTAAATTAGTTGACTCCCTGAAATTTCCATCTGCCTAGGTTTTTCACCAGTTTTATTCACAATTAGCAGTGTCACCTTCATCCTTCACTTGCTAATTACTCATGCCTTTGTCTTCCCAACTTAGTTTATACCTGTAGCCAGACTCACCTGTTAACAGAAAATTCCATGTGAAAAGGAAAGTTGTAATTTCTTCTTGACTTAGATCAACTTGTGTATGTTTCCATACATATATTTCTTGCTTTAGCAGGAGTTAAACTATATAAATCTTTGGGTACTGCAGATGCGGAAAGAGAAAAGAAAATAGATCGTAGCTGTCTAAGTTTTACTGTCTATTTTGAAAGTAACAAAATTGGAATGGGTAGATGTTTGTTTAGATATCTATTTTGGATGAGATTATACTTAAGGGGCAAATTATGGTAATTAACTGATAGTTGATTTTAGTCTTTTACATAGTATAGTTTTATCAGGGAAATATATTTGCCTAACTAAAGCAAAACAACAAAGCATTTTTTGTCTTGAAGGGAGGAAGTTCAAATAATTGCTGGAAATGTAGCAATTTAAACAGCTTCTTGTTGGGCAAACCCTAACCACTAAAGGATTGAATTCTTTCATAACAAAAATTTTCATTTTGCTATGCCACTTGAATTTTTTTATGCCCATGTGGAGCAAAATAGGATAATGGAGTTCAGATCATAGCTCTGGTATTTAAAGTGAAGGCAAATCCAAGTAATTCTTCTGATAAAAATTACTTGCTCTGGAAGTAGAAGTTTGGGTTTTGATGAGATGGATATCAAACATAATTCGTCTTTTTAAAATTTCTTAGAGCTTTTCAATGACAAGAGTAATACTCACGAATTTGTAAACCTAGTGAAAGAACTAGCCTTACCTGGAGAACTGACTCAGAGCAGAAGTTATGATTTTGAATTTATGCAAGTTGAAAAGCCATATGAATCTTACATCGGTGCCAATGTCCGCTTAAGGTATGAATTGATTTTGTCTACAGTTTATGATACACAAACCAGAAGATAATGACTACTATTGAATGTCTTGAACTTCTAATGATAATTTTGGACTGGAAGACTTAAGATTTTGAAAATTCTGTCAAATATACATATATATATATATATATTTCTGGCTAATGCAGATCTGATGTAATAAGATCCTTCTATCAGATTTGTGTGTGTGTGTGTGTGTGTGTG
>SJYV01035352.1:622635-653264 GCA_006410875.1 Neotragus pygmaeus | reverse complement strand
TTTTTTTTTTTTTTTTGTATTTTAGCTAATCTTTAAATGGTTGAAATTTTGTTTTTAATATCTGTGTACTTTATATTTTGTCAAAATGTGTAATATTAAGGTTTCCATTTAGCAGATACAAATTCAGGGATTTTAGATTATATACTTAATTTCAAAAGTATGTAAGATATATCATACTCAAAATTTAAATCTTTAGATATTCTATTTTTAGGACGAGTAGCAGACTCAGGGCAATAACTGTTGCTTTTAATATCAAAAATTATAACAATATATGGTTGGTTATAAAAAGCTGAAAGTGATATTTTAGGTCAGTTTTTGGAATTATTAATAACCTTTATATTAAAATGGTATTATAGAATTGTTTAACTATTTGACCAGAAAATGATTTGAATAGTTGAAAGTTTTCCCTTTGATTCTTTGTAGTTCTCCAGCTCTAAAGAAACATTCCTTCCTAACAAAGCAGATGCTTTAAATGTACATATAGGTAATAAGTTCATTAGTGATTGTATAGGAGTAAGTTTTATCTTCTCTGAAGCTATAAGATCATCATAATATAGGTATGTGGTGGTTTCTCAGACTTCAGAAATGAACACCGAAAGTATTTATATATTATATTCATCTGGAAGGAATCTGCTAGTAGGCCCACAAAGGATTGTTAACATCTCTTAAAATTTCGTGTTTTGGCAGGTGAACGTAGCCTTTAAGCAACCTGGAAAGAGGCTAGAGCACCAAGGAATTAGAATTGAATTTGTAGGTCAAATTGGTGAGTTTTAAAATAGTACTACTATTTTTTGTTGTTAACTAAGTTTGAAGAGAGTTTGATACCGCAGTTAAATAATTGAATTAGAGTTTAGCTTTATGGAAAGAAGGAATTGATTTTGCATAATAAAAGGATTTATTTTATAAACATTAAATAATCATGTTTCTTTTAATTATATTAAATGATATTTGACTCATGCTGCCTTTACTTGTGATGAAATCTGATTATTAAAAGTGAAAGGAGTTATGTAAGCTACCAGCCTTGAAAAATAATTCAAGTAAATTAGTTGACTCCCTGAAATTTCCATCTGCCTAGGTTTTTCACCAGTTTTATTCACAATTAGCAGTGTCACCTTCATCCTTCACTTGCTAATTACTCATGCCTTTGTCTTCCCAACTTAGTTTATACCTGTAGCCAGACTCACCTGTTAACAGAAAATTCCATGTGAAAAGGAAAGTTGTAATTTCTTCTTGACTTAGATCAACTTGTGTATGTTTCCATACATATATTTCTTGCTTTAGCAGGAGTTAAACTATATAAATCTTTGGGTACTGCAGATGCGGAAAGAGAAAAGAAAATAGATCGTAGCTGTCTAAGTTTTACTGTCTATTTTGAAAGTAACAAAATTGGAATGGGTAGATGTTTGTTTAGATATCTATTTTGGATGAGATTATACTTAAGGGGCAAATTATGGTAATTAACTGATAGTTGATTTTAGTCTTTTACATAGTATAGTTTTATCAGGGAAATATATTTGCCTAACTAAAGCAAAACAACAAAGCATTTTTTGTCTTGAAGGGAGGAAGTTCAAATAATTGCTGGAAATGTAGCAATTTAAACAGCTTCTTGTTGGGCAAACCCTAACCACTAAAGGATTGAATTCTTTCATAACAAAAATTTTCATTTTGCTATGCCACTTGAATTTTTTTATGCCCATGTGGAGCAAAATAGGATAATGGAGTTCAGATCATAGCTCTGGTATTTAAAGTGAAGGCAAATCCAAGTAATTCTTCTGATAAAAATTACTTGCTCTGGAAGTAGAAGTTTGGGTTTTGATGAGATGGATATCAAACATAATTCGTCTTTTTAAAATTTCTTAGAGCTTTTCAATGACAAGAGTAATACTCACGAATTTGTAAACCTAGTGAAAGAACTAGCCTTACCTGGAGAACTGACTCAGAGCAGAAGTTATGATTTTGAATTTATGCAAGTTGAAAAGCCATATGAATCTTACATCGGTGCCAATGTCCGCTTAAGGTATGAATTGATTTTGTCTACAGTTTATGATACACAAACCAGAAGATAATGACTACTATTGAATGTCTTGAACTTCTAATGATAATTTTGGACTGGAAGACTTAAGATTTTGAAAATTCTGTCAAATATACATATATATATATATATATTTCTGGCTAATGCAGATCTGATGTAATAAGATCCTTCTATCAGATTTGTGTGTGTGTGTGTGTGTGTGTGTGCGCGCGCGTGCGCACACGTGCTCAGTCATGTGCAACTCTTTGCAACCCCATGAACTATAGCCTGCCAGCTCCTCTGTCCATGGAACTTTCTAGGCAAGAATACCAGAGTGGGTTGCCATTTCCTACTCTAGGGGATCCTCCTGACCCAGGGATCGAACCTGCATCTCTTGGGTCTCTGGCATTGGCAGGTGGATTCTTTACCACTGTGCCACCTGGGAAGCCCTCTATAGGATTCAGAGGATCCCATTATGAGAAGTTTATGTATGTACCTCAGTTTCTTAGATACTTCATTTGTCTTGTAAATGGAATTACCCTCTAAATCCGTTAGTTTCTCAATGAATCTCATTTAGTCTATGGTTAAGAAGTGATGTAGAAGAAAAAGAAAAAAGAATCGATCTAGGGAGATGTCCTCAAATAAGCTTGATGGTAGTACTCCAAATTTTTAGTATGTGCACTATTCTTAAAATTGAACTTTGTATTTTTTCCATGGTGAAGGCCTTTATTTAAAAATGAAAACTTCTTCATGAAGTAAATGGAGTAAATTGATCCTTAAGGAATTTCAGGAAGGAGAAAGCTAAAGTTTGCTTATTTGAAACACTGAGATATCTCACAGGAGGTTTAACTTGTCCTCTCCATTAACTTTTGTAGGTATTTTCTTAAAGTGACAATAGTAAGAAGACTGACAGACTTGGTAAAAGAATATGATCTCATTGTTCACCAGCTGGCTACCTATCCTGATGTCAACAACTCTATTAAGATGGAAGTGGGCATTGAAGATTGTCTACACATTGAATTTGAATATAATAAATCAAAGTAAGTACCTTTTACAAACAGATAAAAATGGTCAGGGAAAATTAAGAAATAAACCTTTTATGTCTTTGTAAATTGGTCAAAGAAAGGATAGAATCAACATTAATCTGATGTTAAAAGACCATCAGAATCTCCGAACTGAAAGAAACTTTAGAAGGAATTTGGTTTTGTTTTACTAGAAATTTGACTTGGTGCAGATGTCTTTCATATTCTATTCCTGGTAAGACTCGGCTTGGCCATTTTTTAATAGAGGATCTCACCATCTCAGAAGGCAGCTAATCCTGTAAATCTGTGAAAGTTTACCTTACTGTCTTGGCATCGTTTTAGCTGGTCATCTCTTTAAAATAAGCAAAAATGCTCTTTTTTCTGACTACCTGAACAATACGTTCTTCTTATTAAAAAATTGACAATGTAGAAAAGTCAAGGGAAATAAAAATACCACATATTTTCACCTTTACCACTTAACCACTATTATATCCTTTTGTATAGCTTTCCATGGGAGGGGGTATATGTATTTATATATGTTGTGGTTTTTTTCAGAAATGGACTCTTATTTTATTTATTACTGTCTTTTTAAACTTTCACCAAATACTTTTAGTATATATCTAAAAATATTAATAATTTCTTAACATGTTCACATATCTAGTCAGTATTCATTTCCTTAAATGACATAAAAGTTTGTTCATGTCAGGATCCAAACAAGATTTGTTCAAATCCAGGGGATCCAAACTCACTTAACAAACACACTAATCAAAAAACATTTGGTTTTTTGATACTTAAATCTGTTTTATGTTTTCCCTTTTATTTATTTTTTCATTAAAGTTTGTTTGTTGAAGAAATGAATGTTCATTCTTTTATCCTCTTCCTATGCACTCTTCTGATATATTAATTTTTTAAAAAATAAATCTATTTATTGTTGACTGTACTGGCTTTTTGTTGGTGAGGGTGGGGTCTCCTCTCTAGTTGAGGTGTGTGGGCTTCTCATTGCAGTGGATTCTCTTGTTGTGGAGCACGGGCTTTATGGTGAGCATGCTTCAGTAGTTGGGACTCACAGGCTCAGTTGCCCCATAGCATGTGAAATGTTCCCAGACCAGGGATCAAACCTGTGTCCTATGGATTGCAAGGCGAATTCTTAACCACTGGGAAGCTCTACATGATTTTTATTGCTTGTCATGTCCCAATTTATATCACTGAAATTTTGTTACACGTGTTCAGAGTCATAAATTATATTGTTGATAAAATTACTAGTTTAGGACCTAAAACTTGTCACTGGAAGTCTCCCTTCATGAAGAGAGACATAATTGCATTAGTCAACTCTTGGGATATTATTTTGAGATTCAAACCTAGAGAAGGTCTCTTTGTGACCAGGTGATTTTTTAACTGCACTATTCTGGCACTTGGAGTAATACACTAAACACCTGTATAAAGTTTTTAACGTTTGGAACATCTTCATATGCCTAACATTTTCAGGCATAAAAATCTTAATTTTCCTCGCTTAAGTTCTTTAGAAATGAAGTTGACCTCTAAATAGGTGACTAACAATTACTCTGGCTAATTTTTCCCTCTGAGATTTATTGATGATCAAATAAAAGTTTTTTTCCTAATTTTTATAGTAAAATGATGAATACTCTTGAAAAAAAAGGAACATTAAATACATGAATAGTCAGAATGGTATTCTTAAATAGTAATTATCCTATAAATATCTAATAAACCTTTTCAGGACATATTTCACTCTTTGTTTTGTAAACTGATATTTAGTAAGTGACAAATATTCTTTCCCTAAAGGTATCATTTAAAGGATGTGATTGTTGGAAAAATTTACTTCTTATTAGTAAGAATAAAAATCCAACATATGGAGTTACAACTGATTAAAAAAGAGATCACAGGAATTGGTAAGTTAAAGGGTTCTTGAATTTTAAAATCTTAAAATACTGTTTAAACTTAAATATCTACCTTGGTACTAACTTTGATACTTAATATTGCTGGCAGTGAGTTACTCATTTATGTTTTTAAAAATTAGTTTTTGAGTAGATAATTCACATGGTTCAGAAATGAAATGTGAAAGATTATACAGTAAAAAGTGTCCTATTTATGTATTCCAGCTACTCATAGGTGATACAAGTTTTAAAATTGTTTAAACATTTATTCATACACATGGAAGTGCCTCTTTATTACACTCTTCCTTTTAGTCAAGTGGTTATGTACAGTGCATACTTTAGAGACACTTCACTTAATGATATCATTTCACCTGTGTTGGTTTATATGCAAAATAAAATCTTAGAAGTGGAGTTGCTGTTTCCAAGGATATATTCATTTGTAATTTTGATTAATATTATCAGTTTGTCCTCTTTATGGACTGTACCAATTTGTATTACTACCAGCAATGAATGTAGGAAGGTGCCTTTTTTCCCATGTGTTCTCATAAGCACAATATTATAAAACTTTAGCTGATCTCATGGGAGTGGGGAAAAGGTTCCCCATTGTAGTTTTGATTCATTTTTTCTCATTCGAATGAGGATGAGTAAACTGCCTATCCATATTCTTTGTCCCATCTCTACTGGATTATTAGTCTTTTCCTTTTTGAAGTGTAGAAACTCTTTAATTATATGTTAGAGAAATCAACCCATTTTCTGTATTAAGAGCAGCAAAATTTCCCATTTGTCTTGCTTGTGGTAGTTTTTACTATGTAGAAGTTCTTGATGTTTGTGTAAGTCACATTGTCGGTTTTTCCTTTTACGGATTCTGGGTTTTGTACCACAGTGAGAAAGGCCTTTTTTACATTGAGGTTCTAAAAATAATCTGTGCCTGATTCTACTAAAGTAATACATTGTATTTTAGGAATTTTGTTTAAAGTCTTAATTCATTTGGAATTTGTCCTGATGTAAGCAAGAAACAGCTATGGATTCAGCATTACTTTTCTCTAGATGGCTGACGAGTTACCATAAATCATTTATTGGTTCATAACTGCTTTTTAATTTTCCTTTTTTTTGGCTGCACTATGGGGCTCCTGAGATCTCAGTTCCTTGACCAGGGATCAAACCCATGCTCCCTGCAGTGGAAGTGCAGAGTGTTAACCACTGGATCGCCAAGGAATTGCCTGATTTTTTCCCCTAGTTTAAATTAGTATATATATTTAATTTGTTCCTTTTAATTTTCCTGATTTTCTGCTAAAAGGAATTTTAGGCACCACTTTTTAAGAGTTAATAATTGATAGTCATAAACATCTGTAATTTCTTAATCTCCATTTTTTACCTGCTAAAGTGATTTAAAGATATTAAAACCAAACTTCAGTTTCCCATTTGTTGTTTAAAAAAGTTATTTAAACATTTTTTCGAGTTATAAAAATTATGTTTGGGTGTTCTAGAAAATTTTAAATAAGAAATAATTTGTACTCATAATCCAGAACAGAGCTTAGTCTTTGCATGTTATATACTTTACAACATTGGGATCATTACTGTGTGTTTTGGTGTACTTTTAAACTTGTATCATTGACTCTTCAAAAGAACTGTATGTCAATTAAGCATTCACTTTGATATTTTATCTCTGTTAAAGTTAACAAGAAAAGACATTTTAGGTGTTACAGAGAAAACTAGCATGTCAGTGCACTGCTGTGCCTTCCTAGTTTCTATTTTAGCAGATACTAGAAATGATGGAAGGAAGTCTGTAGAGACTTCCTTATTATTTCTGAGCTGTATACAGTTAACCTGTGAATAACATGAGTTTTGAAATGCATGGGTCCACTTACAGTGGATTTTGTTTAGTAGTAGATTTTATGCTGCTTCATGGTCTGCAGTTGGTTGAATCTGCATAGGAAGGAACTGTGGATACTGTGGACAGAGAGGAGTGGAGGATACAGAGCAGGGACTATAAATTACATGCAGGTTTTCATGCGTGTACAGTGAAGCACTTCAGCCCCTGCAGTTTTTTAGGCATCTACTGAATTACCTTTGAGGAGAAGGGAGTGAGACCTCAGTTGGGTGGTAAATAAGTGTGGATCAAGAAATAGAAAAGAATGATCAACACTTTAACAAAAGGGGGAAAGTCAGTTAGGACTAAAATAATGTAGTCAGAAAACAGGAAGAAGGTATAAGCCTGGAAATTATATTCTAGCAATATTTAAATTAATATCATTTACATTATTGCCCTAGGACCCAGTACCACAACAGAAACAGAAACAATCGCCAAATATGAAATAATGGATGGTGCACCAGTTAAAGGTAATAAACTTTTCTTTTACTTATTTTGTGTTATAGGTAGTGCAGATAGCAGTGTTCATGGCAGTTTAGCTTGAAAGTATTTATTCACTGTGAATATGTGAATTCTTACAATGATATTTAAGATCATCTTTGTATAAATACTGAGGAGACTGTAGTAGTACTTTCTGGTTTGAAATAAGGTTTAATTTTTTACTCAGCTTAAATTTAGAATTTAGGAAAGACATTGATGTATATCTGTTCCCTAGTTCTGAATTTATAATATTTTGTCTTTTGTTACAAGAGTTTCTCTCTGTAAATCTTTTTTTACTCTTGCTGAACATAAGGTACGGTATAGCTGAGCATTCATTCTGTGGGATTTTGGAATTCTATATAGCCCCCAAGAAAATAAGCAACTCCCTTACTAAATAATTTCCAGTATCTAAGATAATGAAGCCAGTACTTATCATTTTAAATTTATATCTTTGGCTTTTCTTACTGTGTTAGTAATTACTTCAAAAAGCAGTTAACCATTTATTGAGTGCCAACTATTGATGAGGCATTGTATTCTCAGGCGCTCTTAAGTTCCCTTCCATATACACTTTGAGTTAGGAAGTGGTAGCCCTTATTTTATCCCTGAAACAGATGTAGAGGTTAAAAACTTGTTAGGGTAGGCAGAACTACCTCTACTGACTTAGATTTTCAGCTAGAATTGTTTAACAAAATAAGAGAAAAACAGTTTATTAACGCATTCAGTGCACATCACGCAGGAGCGTGAAAGTGAAGTTGTTCAGGAGCAGGCTACCAGGCTCCTATCCATGGTATTTTCCAGGCACGAGTACTGGAGTGGGTTGCCATTGTCTTCTCCTCATGCAAGAGAAACCTCAACAAAAAAAGTAACTCAAAGCAGTGACTTAGCATTTCAGCTTATGTAGCATCTTCAAAAGTAAATTTAGAGAGAAACAAGTGGGCAAAGGAAAGCAGCTTAGGCTTCCAAGGGCACAGACTATGGGAAGGTAAATATGAGGGAGGAATCTAGCGGAGTAGGCTTGTTTGCAGATTCCTCTGGTGCCATCCCTGGGCTAAAGAGAGGGTGTCTCCAATAAAATAATTTATATCCTGCCTTTAGGCAGAATAGGGAATTCTTTTTTGCTTTCACTGCTGCTTAATTGCCTTCGGCTCAGAAATAATTTTAATGTCAAAGAGGCACATTTTTTGGTGACATATTCTGGTTTCCTTCAAGAGCTAATCATTGCAAAGTTGGCGTTTGAGCCTGGGCCTTTCTGACTTCGAAACTCATGCCTGTGTACTTGTGTGTTATGCAACATTACTTAGTAAAATTCCAGCAGCCACAAATTTTTATGTAAAAGAAACCAGTTGTATATCCCCCCCCACNATATATCTTTAAGGAAGTAGATACACATAAGAAAAGTATTACATAAAAGGAACTAAAAACAGAATAGGCCAATAATTACTCTTAGGAAAAGAGAAGCTATCAAGTCACCAAAAGTAGCAATCTAATTAGTAATAAGTATTCAAGAATTTATACACATGATGAGAAATGGCAAAATTCATGAAAGCTTAAAAGTAACAAAAGTGCTAGAGTAGGACTTAACTGCTGGCACTGTTTTAAGCTTTTACACATATTAGTCCATATAGTCCTTACAAATTCTGTATAAGATGGATATACTTTACTGGACTTAGAATTCGAATCCAGGCATTTGACTTTAGAGCTGGTGGTTCTCAGCCAGGTGCACTTTTACTCCCTCCTCCCCATGGGAAGTTTGGCAATGTCTGAAGACGTATTTGGTTGTCATATTTGGGGACTGTTAACTGGCATCTTATGGACAGAGACCAGGAATGCCCTGAACTTCCTACAGTGTATATGACGTTACCCACAACATAGAATTATTAGGCCTAAAATGTCAGTATTGTCAACACTAAGAAACTCTGGTCTAAAGTTTTTGTTATGCTCCCGTCTCAGGAGGAACTGAAGTGTTAGTGTCTTTATAATACTTAGTTTTAGGTGTTATGTAACTGAATTTGGTCATCCTTTAGAACTAAATTGAAATTGCTTTTCTTTCAGGTGAATCAATTCCAATAAGACTATTTTTAGCAGGATATGACCCAACTCCAACAATGAGAGATGTGAACAAAAAATTTTCAGTAAGGTACTTTTTGAATCTAGTCCTTGTTGATGAAGAAGACAGAAGGTACTTCAAGCAGCAGGTATGGTGCCACCTACATGGTATTTTGTTCCGTGGTGGTTCTAAAAACACCTGGAAAGCACTCACTTTTCTAAGCTTTGTTGTACTGAGCAACTGGGGGTTTCTAAGTAAGTGAAAACACTGAAAGTGTGACACAGAAGTAAGGCATGAATGGATCTCTGTTGTGATCAGTCTCCTTCCAGTCATTCTGCAGGACTCCAGGATGGGCTATAATTTGGCAGGGCTTCTATTATTTTTCTCTTGAAACTTTTGTTTTTTATAAAAACAATATCTGCTATTTGTTTTCTTAAAAAGTCAGGCAAATAACAATGAAATAAAGGTCAACAAAAACTCCCATCACCATTGTGATGGTTTTCCAGACAAATTTGTATATTTGTTTTTAGATCATATCATGCATATTGATCTTTAACTGGCTTTTTCATTCAATAGTGTCTTGAATAGATTTCCTTTATCAACAAATAAAGATTTCCTTTCATTTTTCATGACTGCATCCACTTGATGGATTTCAGTTTTCCCTAATTAAACAATCCTCTTATAAATGTCTTCGAGATGACCGAAATCTATTACTTTTTAAGTATCTTTATCATAAAACTTGTTCTCATTTGAAAATCAATTAAAAGCTTTCAGTGAATTTTGAGTAAAGCCTGTGATTAGAATGGTCTTCTCTGTTCTGTATCACAGTAATAAATATTTGAATGTCAGTTGAGTGTTCAAAGCTAAATTGGAAATTATTCTGCGGGGGGGAAAAGAAAGCATTCTATGCTGAGGACTGTGAAGAATATAAAAGCCACCTTTTTAAACAGTTTTTCCTTACAATTCTCACATTGCATGTTTGTGGAAAAAGAAAAATTATATAATTAACAGAAAACTTAAATAATGGTTTGACAGCAGTTTGGAAGAGAGAAAACTTATTTTGCTAATGCTGCCATAATGCTATATAGTTAAACATAAGTGATTTATAACCTCAGATTATGTGAAGTTTACAATTTTCAAATCAATTACATATTATGACCCTATTGGGTAGTATATGCCTCCCATGGTCATTCATTTAGATGTTTAAATTCTGCTGTGTTGGTTAAAAAACAAACAGCCTGCCATGCCTTCATGAAGCAAGTAATTTGAAGAATTTAGAAGATGGACCTCCCTGGTGGCTCAGTGATAAAGAATCTGCCTGCTGATGCAGTGTTTGGTCCCTGGTCTGGGAAGATCCCACATGCCGAGGAGCAGCTAAGCCTGTGTGCCATAACTATGGAGCCTGTGCTCTAGAGCCCACATGCCGCAACTACTGAGGCCCACCTGCCCTGTAGCCTGTGCTTCACAACAATAGAAGTCACCACAATGAGAAGCCTGTATACAGCAACTAGCAAGGGCTTCCCTCCTAGCTTAGTTGATAAAGAATCTGCCTGCAATGCAGGAGACTGGGGTTCGATCCCTAGGTCAGGAAGATCCCCTGGAGAAGGAAATGGCAACCCACTCCAGTATTCTTGCCNGAGAAGCCTGTATACAGCAACTAGCAAGGGCTTCCCTCCTAGCTTAGTTGATAAAGAATCTGCCTGCAATGCAGGAGACTGGGGTTCGATCCCTAGGTCAGGAAGATCCCCTGGAGAAGGAAATGGCAACCCACTCCAGTATTCTTGCCTGGAGGAAATCCCGTGGGCAGAGGAGCCTGGCGGGCTACAGTCCATGGGGTCACAAGAGTCGGACACGACTTAGCGGCTACACCACCACCACCTGCTCACTGAAACTTGAGAAAAAGGCTGCAGAGCAACAGAGACCAAGCACAGCCAAAAATAAAATTATTATTTAAAAAAAATAATTTAGAAGAGCTTTCAGGATGGATTGGTTAGGGTAAGACAGGCAGAGGAATAGAAATTTGAAGAATATTAAGGTGAGGATGGAGGGAAAGTTTAATTTGAAGTCCCTCTAAAGGTAGAGAGTAACCCAGTTCGCTGGCTGGGTACTGGGACCTTGGTAGGGAAGTGTGATGTTAGTAAATTGGATAAAGGTTGTTGGAAATTTATCCTGGAGGAACTGAGAGCTACTGAAGAGTCATCCAAGCAATGTTTTAGACTAGTCTGGCAATGATGGGTAGGACAGGTTAAAAAAGGGTTTCAGGCAAGGGAGGGAGAGCCATCTATCAGGAAGCTGAAATATTTAGTGACAAAGGCTTGAATTTGGATAAGGACAGGGGAAACAAACTAAACGACAGATGTTAGGAATTCTTTAAAGCAGTAGTAGCTAGACCTTTGTGTCAGTTTGGATTCATAGTGGTGGTGTACATAGGTGTTGGTTGGGGGAGCAGAGTTGGCAGAAGGGGAGACCCATTAGAATTGGAAGAAAGTAGGTCCATCAGGAAAAGAGGAGAGCTTTTGTAGGGAAGAAGTTAGTTTTGTTATGGTTAAAATTGAAGTGCATTATTTCTGTGGTGAAAAGTTAAGGCATAATACAAGAATATTAATTTGTTATGCATTTATTTTCTAGGAGATCATTTTGTGGAGAAAAGCCCCTGAAAAACTGAGGAAACAGAGAACAAACTTTCACCAGCGATTTGAATCACCAGAATCACAGGCATCTGCTGAGCAGCCTGAAATGTGAACTGAATGGGAGGGAAAAAAGAAGAAAAAAATCTCCTATATCCGTTGAGATTTAGGTTTGGTAGGTTAAAGATGGTTGCAGCGTGTAGGGCAAGGAAAAGGCCAAAACTCCATTTATGATAGTCTTCCTTTATCTTAACAGTGCTGAATTTATTTTACGACATAACTGTTCTTCGTGTATATACATTTTAAAAAGTGCTTTCTTTGAAACACTGGAACTTTCTTAAACTGCCGTTTTGTTTTTTTGTTTTTTTAACTGCACACTTTGATTTGATAATAAGCACTCAGATATACATCGGCATAATTATATTTTCATGTGAGTAGGTTGGTATTTGTACATGTGCTTCTTTTCTGCATAATGTTGATTATAAATTCTTTTCTTCTCCTTTCTCATGCTAATGATTACCTCTTACTCTCTCTACATGCAAAAAAATTTGTGTTCAAATAAAATTAGAAAACCTGAGTGGCCCTTAACAGCCTGCAAAGATTTAAAACACGGCATCTCAATATTTTTGAAAATTACATTTATGTTTTTCTCTATGTGTTTGAGAAATGCATACGAGTGTTTCACTGTAGGTGCCTTTGAGTCTACCATTCCATGGCTTCTTGATTTTTGTTCTCTTTGAAATCTTCTGTGGTATATTAAACTTTCCCCCTAAGGGATTATGTAGCATGTCACTGCAGCTTTTTTTGGGGGGGAGGAGGGGGACCATATTAAGTAAACATTTTGCTACTGCTGTCCAACAGGTACCACTGTATGTTTTCTGCAATGTGGAGTAGATTTTATGTTGGCAGTTTAGAATTTGTTAAAACTATATGATTGTTCCATAATACTTTGAAAAAAGTTTTTTTGATTTAAGGAGTCTTTTTGGCACATGCATGCAAATATAAACTTTGTTGCAAATATTCTCTTTTCTGGAGAAAATTTGAGGATGAGGGCACTCAGGAGAACTGGAGAAGCACGTAGTTACCCAGATCTGGACAATTTCACATATGTTAAATCAGAACCTTGACTAGTTCAAACTCAAATTTAAACTTCTTTGTCCATTATGTTTAAATTTTTTTAACATTAAACTCAAGCATTGTTCAAAGACTCTAAAAAAGAAGGTTGCAGTCATCTGTTTTTATGCTATGCATGGGGTCTGATCTCAGATACACTAAATACGGGGCATAGGAACTAAAACCTGATGTATGAAACTACTTTCACTTATGGTTCATTGGTTTTTGTACCAATATTTTTTTATACACTTCAGTGCAAGTCTTGTCAGTTAACCTTACTTTATGAGTAAACTAAGTAACCCAAATTACATTTCTTTAAGCCTATTTTACTACTGTGGCTCTTTGAAAAATGGTTAGTAACCAACTTCTTAACTGGCAAAAAGTTCCATGTGCTGGAGCACTGGTTATAAATGTGGATATCTGTGAAAGATAACATTTTCCTTCATGTAAGTGCCTGTTCAGAGTTTCAAAATTTTAAAATGCCAAATATTTTCATGGTCACTTGCATGTAGTAATCTGGAAAATATTCAAAGAAAAATTGAAAACCAGTTGTATTTAACCAGCCTCAAATTGTGCAACCATGATGTATAATAAAGAATTTGAAACAGATATTAAGCTTGCTATTTGAATGATTAAAATATTTATATTCTGAAATCTTTTCTCATTGTCATATTTATCTTTGAGGACAAAATTGCTCATTAGTTTAAGAAGCTGTAATTGTGATAATTAGAAGTTTTTACAAATATCAATTTCAAATATCTATATCATTACTTTTAACTAGGTGGCTTAAAACACTGTCATAAATAGGATGCTTATTCAGCTTAAATGAGACTTCATGCATAATCAGTTTGAAAAATAAAAATTTGAACAGTATTTGGTGAATTGTAAAAAAGTTAATTAGAAATGAACTGAAAAAAATTGTGTCTATTAGAGCACAATATCTAATGCAGTGGTTCTCAACCCTGGCTGCATGTTCAAATCACTTTTAGGAGTTTTAAAAAGTAATCATGTCAGATCCTATCCAGGCCAATAAAATCAGAGTTTCAGGGGCTTGGATATCAGTGTTTAAAAACTACCCAGGATTGAGAACCACTGTTCAAACCATTTAGTTATTTCTCTCTGGTGAAGTTTTCATTGTTCTGAATTGCTAGGGAGGAAAAACTTCTCTTTGCTCTCTTTTGTGTTTGAGAGCCTACTATTAAAACTGATAGATTAGCAAAAGAAAAGGATTCTAATTGAGTTAGAAGACATTCACAAAAATGATTTACAGGGATGGTTAGAATTTGAGGGTTGTTTACCATCTTGTTAAGGGAATGGGGGTGAAGGACACTTACTTAGGGGAAGTAGTGGGGAGAAAAGAGCAGTAATGGGGAAGCGGATGGCTTTTCAGAAAGATAAAGGGTCCTTAGGAGAACAGGTGGTAGATAGGAGCATTCTGTAACCAAAGTCCGTTTAGGTTATGCCAGTTTCTCACGGTGATGAGTTAATCCTTCCAGTTTGCTCCCTGTGAGGGGACTTATGGCAGGCTCTGCATTTAGGGAGGCTCTGCATTTAGGCAGACAGGATTTCAGGAACTCAAATGCGTTCTATTAAAATTTTTATGTCACAGTGGTGTATTCTGGATCCCTTCAATGTGGATCAATAAGCTGGAATATTCTAATTACCCTGTGAGTCAGCAAAGTCTTTAATTCCTTTTATATTCAGCTGAATCTGAACATATATAATGGCCCTCTCCAGGAGGTTTATTCCCACTTGGATTGAATTATAACATTTTACAGTTTCAAATTAGATAAAAGCAAAGTGAGGAAAATATGCACCCTTAAACAACATTGTTTTTTAGGCTTGAGGTCGTCTGTGAGCATAATTATTATGTCACTCCCCTGGTCAAAATCTTTTAGTGACTCAATTGCAGGAAAAGTTCTAATTCTCTATTACAAAACACCTTCAGCTCCAGTTATGCCAGACTCCTTGGAGAATACGTTCCCTTATGCCAGCCAGCCCTTCAGTTAAGACTCTACAGGCCATTTTTGTCTTGATACCATCTCCATCTCGTAAGTCAAAGTGTTACATGTCCCTTTGTTATGTTGACAAATCATGCCAGGCACATCTCCAAGACTTTACCCCGCTTTTAGAAGACTTTTTAGTTGTATGGACTTAGTATAGCTCTTGGGGGTTCAGCCCATTTTGTTTTGCTATACTTTGTGCTTATCTCATAATACACATTAAAATAGCTGAGAAAATGGATGACACTTATTTTCCCAGAGAGTGAGTGTAAAATTAAAGTGGCCTCCTTTAGAAAAAAAATTGTCTACATGTAGTAACATTATGGTAAGAACTGTTAATGCAAATTATTTAGAATAAAGGAAATAGACTAGATTCTAGGAGTCATATGAGGTCCTGGAGAGAAAGCAAGACAGCAGAGCAGGACCATGTGGACACTACAGTTCTGCAAATGCATTTGATAGTTGGCTCCCTAAGATAGGGAAACGACCAGATAAGCTCTGAGACCCCTTCCATAATGAACAATTTGGTATCTAGATCATGATAACCTTACATTAGAAAACGGCCAGAAATGTCAAAGTACAGAATTTGTAGGGAGATGTGAGGGGGAGAAATCTAGAATGCATTTTGTGAAACCTCATAAACCAGGTTTTGTTAACAGCAAAGGCAAATAAGAGAGAACTTGTTTTATTCCCTACCACAAGAGATATCTTTATTTCTCCCACTTCCTTTCCCTGTCCCACATTTATTTGTTTTCACACACACATTCAGCATTTTCCTCAGTGTTTCTTTAGTGCTATTTTATTGGCCCTGGCCCTACCCTGAAGGAACTATAACCCAGAGCTGCTGTTAAGTCGCTTCAGTCGTGTCCGACACTGTGTGACCCCATAGATGGCAGCCCACCAGGCTCCCCTGGGATTTTCCAGGCAAGAACACTGGAGTGGGTTGCCATTTCCTTCTCCAATGCATGAAATTGAAAAGTCAAAGTGAAGTCACTCAGTCGTGTCCGATTCTTAGCGACCCCATGGACTGCAGCCCACCATCCATGGGATTTTCTAGGCAAGNCCCTGGGATTTTCCAGGCAAGAACACTGGAGTGGGTTGCCATTTCCTTCTCCAATGCATGAAATTGAAAAGTCAAAGTGAAGTCACTCAGTCGTGTCCGATTCTTAGCGACCCCATGGACTGCAGCCCACCATCCATGGGATTTTCTAGGCAAGAGTACTGGAGTGGGGTGCCATTGCCTTTTCTGATAACCCAGAGCACTGGTTCTCAAAGTGTGGTCCCCAAATCATCAGGATCAGTAGCACCTGAAAGTTCCAATCTTGGGCACTACCAAAAACATTCTGCATCAGAAACTCCAGAAGTAGGCCCCTAACAATTTTAACATTTCCAGGTGACTCTTACGCACCCTAAAGCTTGAGAACTACTCAAGAGACACAATTACGATACAATTTTAGTGCTGTGACAGCAGTTGCACCTGGCACCCTATGACGTATGGACTTGAGAAATGATGACATAACTAACAACTGGCCTGCAGTTTTGACATGAATCATTCTTTGACCTCTCATTAGCTTATATATTACATAATCATAATTAGCTTATATATTATATAATAAATATTTGCATTAGTTAATGTTACCCCTTCATATGACCAGAACCAGATCAGAAACTCTTTGAGGGCAAGAGGCTGTCTACTTGAATCCCTGATGTTTAAAACGTATCCAGTGAATCAAAGGCACATAATATTATTACTGAAATCTTACTTGACACACAATTACAGGTCACATGACATATTCCTTCAAGTTGCAAGACCTTGATGTTTTACAACTGGATGGAGAAGGCAATGGCAACCCACTCCAGTACCCTCGCCAGGAAGGTCCCATGTATGGAGGAGACTGGTAGGCTATACAGTCCACTGGATCGCTAGGAGTTAGACACGACTTCACTTTCACTTTCATGCATAGGAGAAGGAAATGGCAACCCACTCCAGTGTTCTTGCCTGGAGAATCCCAGGGATGGGACAGCCGGGTGGGATGCCGTCTATGGGGTCGCACAGAGTCGGACACGACTGAAGCGACTTAGCAGCAGCAAAGAGAGATGGAAAATCCAACGGCCTACCTTGAATTTAATATGTTTCAATTTCATATGAAACAGTATCCAACTAATGCAAAAGAAACAACTTTGGACTGGGTACGGGGACGTATTTTTGCTACGTGGTTGTAACACAGCAGCATATGATGTACACATACTGCTCCTATTAAAGTATAAGAATTTACACGCATGTCATACAAAGGGGTATACCTAAGAACTCATAGAATTCCTTAGCAACTCATAGACTTTCTACGGTCCTGAGGATAGATCAAGATATGTTCTCTAACGCTACTCTATCCGGAAACTAAAGTTAATTATCCAAGGAACTTAAGGGAAATGCTCTGCAGAGTTTCCAATCCACAAGGAATGCTTGCGCTACATCCCAGGTACCCGCATCTCCACCAGTGGCACCCACACAGCTCACAGCTCTGCCCACGTGCTTTGAACCCTTACCTGCTCAGGGCCAGCTTGCTAACATCACGTGATACACTTCGCAGGCCCCCGCCTCTCATCTGTGACATCCCCAAAGGTGCCTGATTATTTTCTTTAAAGAAAGCTGTCGCCAATCTCCGATAAAAGAGAACAAGGACTTGCAGGAACGTCTCTTTTCTGATTTTCACTTCGAAGTTTTTACTCCCCCTTTCTGAGCAGTTTTCCGGCTCTGCTTTTTGCTTATTGATCGGGCCTCTTCTCGGGCAGCTCCCCTGCTCTGGGTCTTTGAGGGCTTCAGGCACTGGCGGTTTGCGTCACTGTCGGCGGCCGCGCGTCACTGTCCGCCGCCGCGTCCCCAGGCTGCTCCAGCCCGCCTCCTTTGGAGCCTGCAGTCTCCATGTCCTTACCGCGGTGTGCCCTGCTGTGGACTCGGCTCCCTGCGGTGCGCCAGGCTGGCCACCGGGCAGCCGTCTCCTCTGCCCTTCGTGCCCACACCGGGCCCTTTCCTAGGGCTCTGGGGCGCGTTCCTGCTATTGCCTGCGCCTCTTCCTCTGCCTCCGGAGGCTCCAAAGCTCCAAACACGTCCTTGTTCGTTCCGCTGACTGTGAAACCTCAGGGTCCTAGCGCAGATGGCGACGTCGGGGCTGAGCTAACCCGCCCTCTGGACAAGAGTGAGTGCGGGAGCTGGAGAGGGCGGCGAGGGTGGTTGGTGCAGGGCGAGACGCTTCTCCGAGGCAGCTGCTTCTGCATCCCCTGGAGACCCAGGTCCCTTCGAACTTTGTCACTGTGCCTGTCAGTGCCTGCCCCCCTTGCTGGTTTTGAGCCCCTCAAGGCTTGGGATTATGTCTGATTGATCCTTTGATGTGCTGCCCTTGAACTGGCCTTCTCCCTTTCACTGTTCTCGTGGGAATAGTCTAAGTCCCCTTGTGACGGGACGATTCATCTTTTTTGAGCCGTTGGGTGCACGACTGACTTTCTAGTATAGTCTTTCTCCCCCCGCTCCCCTCTCCCCCACCGCTGCTTATAACTATTGCTCCTAGAAGGGACAAGGGAGTGGGGTGATGAAAAGCCAGAGGAAGACTTCTTTCAGGCCTTTTTGTCATTGACTGGGTACCGACGCAAACCAGACACTGTTAGGCTGTATGGTGGTTGCCAAGAGGAACCAGACTCAGATCCAGATCTCTTCCGCTCCAGAAACTTACAGCCTTGTGGGAGGAAGGACCGAGGTGGAAGGTACACTGATCATCCAGGGCTCCAGAGAGAAAGCTCTCGCTTAGCATCAGCAAATGGCAATACCTAATCCTGTGGCTCCCCTGCAAAAAATTGCTTAATGCTTTTCCATTGTCCCCAGTTTGAAAGGGTCCTCACTCCCTGCCTGATCTGGCCTGGGTAACTCTTAGAAAAACTTTGTTGCACACCACTCTCCTTCTTTCAGCCAGATTGATGAAATGGGCACTTGTGCTCCAGTTGCTGCCTAGAATATCTCTATGGTTCCTTCTTTTTTGAAAAAGTAACGTTGGCTATCACTGAGTGTTAGAGACAGGTACTGTTTTAAACATGTGACCCATTTAATCTTCCTAGAAACGCTTATGAAATACAGTTTTTATCCTCGACGAATCTTATTGAATGCCTCAGTTCAGTCACTCAGTCGTGTCTGACTCTTTGCGACCCCATGAATTGCAGCTTGCCAGGCCTCCCTGTCGATCACCATCTCCCGGAGTTCACCCAGATTCATGTCATCGAGTCAGTGATGCCATCCAGCCATCTCATCCTCTGTCGTCCCCTTCTCCTCCTGCTTCCAATCCCTCCCAGCATCAGAGTTTTTTCCAGTGAGTCAACTCTTCTCATGAGGTGGCCAAAGTACTGCAGTTTCAGCTTTAGCATCATTCCCTCCAAGGAAATCCCTGGGCTGATCTCCTTCAGAATGGACTGGTTGGATCTCCTTGCAGTCCAAGGACTCTCAAGAGTCTTCTCCAACACCACAGTTCAAAACCATCAATTCTTCGGCGCTCAGCCTTCTTCACAGTCCAGCTCTCACATCCATACATGACCACCGGAAAAACCATAGCCTTGACTAGACGGACCTTAGTCGGCAAAGTAATGTCTCTGCTTTTGAATATACTATCTAGGTTGGTCATCACTTTTCTTCCAAGGAGTAAGCGTCTTCTAATTTCATGGCTGCAGTCACCATCTGCAGTGATTTTGGAGCCCAGAAAAATAAAGTCTGACAGTTTCCACTGTTTCCCCATCTATTTCCCATGAAGTGATGGGACTGGATGCCATGATCTTCGTTTTCTGAATGTTGAGCTTTAAGCCAACTTTTTCACTCTCCTCTTTCACTTTCATCAAGAGGCTTTTTAGCTCCTCTTCACTTTCTGCCATAAGGGTGGTGTCATCTGCATATCTGAGGTGATTGATATTTCTCCCGGCAATCTTGATTCCAGCTTGTTTCTTCCAGTCCAGCGTTTCTCATAATGTACTCTGCATAGAAGTTAAATAAGCAGGGTGACAATATACAGCCTTGACGTACTCTTCCAAGCACTCTTCTAGTCACACAGTAGGTGCCTAGGTATGTGTGTGTGTGTATATATATATGTATGAAAGTTACATATAGTAATATATATATGTATAAAATATACACTTTCTAGTTGATTGTAACACACATATATGAGTAAATGTATATATCATTTTTTTTTCTGGCTGATCATAATACAGTTAGGCAAGTGAGGGCAGACTGACTACAAGTAGAAAATGTTGCACATTTGTGACAGTCATACATTACTTAACTGACAGAACAATTTACAGTTTACTTGCCTTTTGTCCATTTCCCAAATGCTAAAATATAAATAATATTTTCTCTGCCTGTATCTCTGGATTATGAAAATCATGATAACATGTTTGGCAAAGCGCTTTGAAAAGTGTGAAGGGATGAATAAGTGTAAACTAGTATCACTTGTATTAAACGTTTGCTATTTAAAAAATGGAATTACCCTGCAGTAGAATCTGATGTGTGGAAGCTGGGAAAACTGTTTTGCTAGGAGGCCAGATAGTTTACCCCAACTATATAACATAGGTTGATGTGAGGATTTAACAAAATAAATATTTTTAGGTTACTGTATAAATAAATGTTCTAAACCTCTCTTTTTTTTAGGTTGTTAATGCAATCTCAGCTTGATTAATTTAAAATATTTTCACTTGTAAAATTAGTGATTGATAGTGGCATTTCAGCAGGCATCTAATTCAATCTCCTTTGCAGCATAGTAATTTCTCTGTTGTCACCCTTGAAATACAGTCATCTAAGCCTTACTTGAGCACTTTCAATGACACAGAGCTGGTACTTTTGTCAGGCAACCCCTTTTCTTATTCTAATTATTAGGAATTTCTTGCATAAATTTCACTGAAATCTGTTTCGCTCACTTCCCACTGACTTTAGTTATGCCACCTAGAATGAAATACATGTAATTTGTTCTCCCTAAAAATCATCTTCAAGCTAAAGGTTATCCTAGGCTCCTTTAGTCATTCACATAAAAGCATGATGATCTGGACCTTGCAGTATTGGTTATCTTTCAGCTAAAAGACACCTTTTAGCTGCTCACTATTAGATGTGCAGAGTGATTGTGAGTAAACCAAACAGAACATGGGTATCTAACAGTGGTCCAGTGGAGGATAGGGTGATGCCAGTCCTATGGCACCTTGCTTAGTCTTCTGCAGTATAATGGGAATATTGATTGCCTTGTTTGACTTTATACTTTTTCTTGACACTATTAAACCATGAAAAGTGTGTGATGAACTAACCCACCTTCAAGTTCTTGCAACGCTCAGTAGGCCACTGCCTTGAGAGTTAGGGCTTCAGATTTCTTTTGCTCTGGGTGTATTTATCTAGAAGACAAATGTTAAACGTATGTTCAATTTTGTTATCTTTCTTCCAGATGAAGTAAAGAAGATCTTAGACAAGTTTTACAAGAGGAAAGAAATTCAGAAACTGAGTGCTGATTATGGACTCGACGGTAAGGCTAATACCATTTCCATTAGAGATACCTTATTGCTGCGTAGATTACAGCTTTTTCATTGTTGTGTGGGACCTTGTGTGGCCTGAACGTAAGTTCATAGTTGTAATATGGAGAATGTCCCTGAATTTTTGCCTCTGTCTGGGCAAAGGTGAGCCAGACACATGGCAAAGGAGCTGTGTGCTCAGCTTTCCTTCATGTTGTACTAGAATTTCAGTTTTAGCCCAGATCATAACAAACCAGTGTACTACAAGAAAGGAGAAAGACACTTTGATGAGTTACGTGTGATGTGTGTATGTACTTTTTAAAATGAGAAAATGAAAATAAAATGAAAACTAAGTCCTACCTGTTTTGATTTTGTTTCCCACAGCTCGTCTCTTCCACCAAGCTTTCATAAGCTTTCGAAATTATATCATGCAGTCTCATTCTCTGGATGTGGACATTCACATTATTTTGAATGACATTTGCTTCAGTGCAGGCAAGTGTTTAGAAACTTTTTAAAATCCTTTGAATATACTTGCTGTTTCTTTTGTTTTTTTTCTCTAGTTAGCTTATTTGCTTTAGAATAAGCCCTGTTAACATTCTCTGTAAATAATTCAGTGCTTTCATAGGAGGCCTTCTAGGTCTTTTTGCTTTATAGTAGGCCTGGGTTGGTTATTAAGTCACCCATGTGTTTTAGACTGGAGAAAGAGTGGGACCGTGATCTGTCACCATCTGCTCTTCACTAGTTTAGGCCTCGATAGAGTGAACTCTCAACACAAGGTAGAATTAATATAATATAGATTCCATCTGTTTTTGCCACTGACTTCTTTCTCCCTCATACTTTGACAGACCGCTTGCTATAAAAGAAAAAAAATGTAGAAATATCATTATTTTATTCCTATGGGCAGTTTGACTTTGGTTATGTTTTTATGTATTTGACTGTTAGACCATTGCCCTGGGCCAGGCAGTGAGGTAGAACCGGGACACAAAGCAGAATGGAACTCAGCCCACCCTCATCAAAGCCATAATGTGTGGTGACTTCTTGCTGAGAAGTCAATTCACTTTCACATTTTCTTTCTCACTGGTATCTGTAGTTTAAAAAATACTTGCATCTGGGTCCTGTATTTTGCTTTGGTAGCCATGGAGCCTTCCTGCTAATGTATATCCCCAGATTTTTTGTTTTGTTTTATTTTTTGCTGTCCATGATCCTTCTTTCCCAACCAGGAATAGATCCCAGGGCACTGGCAGTGTTAGCACTGGGTCCTAAGCACTGGACTCTTGGGGAGTTATCCCCAGGTTCTTTGTTTTTAATTTAACTTTCATCAGTGCTGATCTTTACCTGGTGCATTGATGAAGTGGAACATGGTTGCTGACAGCCAAAGTTTTCTGCTTTCCTAGAAAATACAAGTGAAATAAAGAAGAAAATATAAGGCACATTCCTTGTTCTAGGGTTTACCTTTTTTTCCTGACAACGTCCCCTTAACTTAGCTCACTAAGAATAAAGCTTTCATTAAGTTCAGGTGTGAATAACATTTAGATGGCACAGATTAATACAGCGTTTTATTTTCCAGCTCACGTGGATGACTTATTTCCATTTTTCCTGAGACACGCAAAACAAATATTTCCTGTGTTGGAGTGTAAGGATGATCTACGAAAAATCAGTGACCTAAGAATACCACCTAACTGGTTAGTTTCTTTATTGTGGATTTGAAATTTTCAGTTTCTGATCTTGGGAGATTAGTGATCACTATATTTTTTTTTATTGTATACTAGACAATAAATCAAGTAGTCTAGATTGTTTTGTTTTTTCTAGAAAAATACACAATTAGTTTTGGCAGGCAGTTAGCTGGTATCTCCTCCTAAATCCTAATCATGCTTGGCTTAAGGTTTTATTAGGGCATATCTAAAGTAGGTCTTTAGGTTGTCCTTACAATTCAAGTGTGACCTTTCTGGTGTCTCAACTGAATATGCTGTTAATAAGTTCTCTCCACCACCACTGTGCCTGGAACTCTAACATTTCCTAGCACTTTGCCATTTCTTTGAGACTTTCTACTTAAACTCCTAGCAAGCTGTCCTCTGCTAAGCCCTGCATGTGTTCAGCCCAGTTGTTGGTCAGGGACCCAAGGAACCCCCACACAGACTTATAAGGCTCCCTCTCTATTGCACCTTTCTTCTCTTCCACACTCAGGCCTTCAGATTCCAGCTGCTTTAGCAGCTTTAATCTTGATCTCTACTGCTCAGCTCAGTGGGACTATTTTAACTTGCTTGGGTTCCACCTCCCTGTGCCCTCTTGGGGTCCAGTAGAGCTTATCTCAAGTGTTTCTTTCTTTTGGAGCTTATAGTCCTGCACTGCCTCTTGCCCATGTCCCCTGGGAGCTGCTATATATATTTTGTCCAGTTTTGTGGTTATCATAATAGGTCAAGTCCAGCACCATTCACCATGGCCAGAAGCAGCAGATTCAGTCATTTTATTGTGTATGCTAAACTTCAGAAGCCTGGGAATATCTACTTCTGGGGCATATATAGAGAATGTGAAAATGCTGTGAACATGTCTCTGGAGCTGATAGCAGTTTAAATTTATTTTAAGTAACTCTTGGGGAAAAGTAATTTGTACAATGGCAAGAATATCCAAGAAATTAATTTGCTTTTGGGTTTTTCTGTCCTCTAGTTAGTAAATACCATTCTTGGAAAGCAGTCGTTTTGGTGTGGACATGAAACTCACTATTTAATTTAGTTTTTCAAAGATAGTGCTATTTTTTGACTGTTAAGGGGATGTTTCATTGAAAGTTTTTTCAGTTAATACCTTTGCCAGGATTTGGAGGTTAATGGAATTAAGCAGTTTATCTACTTACGTTTTAGGTACCCAGAAGCTAGAGCCATACATCGGAAGATAATATTCCATTCAGGTCCCACAAACAGTGGAAAGACTTATCATGCAATCCAGAAATACTTGTCAGCAAAATCTGGAGTGTATTGTGGCCCTTTAAAACTACTGGCACATGAGATCTTCGAAAAGAGTAATGCTGCTGTTAGTATATTACCAAATATTCTCTTTTTCTTGCTAATTTGGGGGAAAGAGTAAAGTGGGTGGAGGGAGAGGGTGTGTGTAGTAGTAATTTACTATTAACAAAAAGTGCCATATTTCATTGCCTTTAACTTAAGGCTATCAGTTTTAAGATGTACTATTATATTATGCAAAACTGAGAAAGAAGCTGATGCTGCCAACTGAATTCTGACGTGCCACCCATTGTTAAGAGATATCCTGGTTTCAGAGATACTAAAATATGAAAAAATATGTGTATTAGAATGAGTGAAATACAATATTATAGAGTATTTCACATATACAGAGAAATGAAGGAGTAACTAACATTCAAATAACTTGAGTCCACTATCTAGCTCCCATCAGATTCTAACATTTTGCCATAGTTACTTATTTTCTTAACTTTTTTAAGAAATAAAATACTGGGGAATTTCCTAGTGGTCCTGTGGTTAGGACTCCATGCTTTCACTGCCGTGGGCCTGGGTTCCACACCTGGTTAGAACTAAGATCCCACAAGCTGTGTGGTATGACCAGAAAAAAAAAAAGCATTAAATAAAATATTATTGATATAGATGAAACTCCCTCTGAACCCCTCCTTTACCCGCTCAGAGTTACCCACTACTCTGTTGTATTCAATATGCCTTTTTTTCTTTTAATGATCAAACCTTTGCTAGAACTAATGATAATGACTGAAGCCAGCTTTCCAACCTGAAAAGGACTGAATGCTCTTTGGTCTGAGGCATCATTTCAGAAAAGGGGCCACATTTTGGTTCATTGTTTTATTATGACACTATAATGTGAGATTAACCAGTTTTGTAGGTAGTTTGCATCATGTTCTGGATAATTTGTATAATTTGCATAATAATACCTTCTTATTTATAAATACTTAGAAGTATTTCTGCAAAACAAGGAGTTTCTTTTACAAAACTTCAGGATGTTCATGTAAAGCAGGATGTTTAATATTGATAGAATGCCACTATTTAATTCACTGTCCATACTCAAATTTTGCCAGTTGTTCAGTAACACCACCACTGCTCCACGTCCACTCCCCCTGTGCCCCCGCCACCTCCAGCATTCTGTTCAGGGTCTCCTGCTGCATTTTATTGTCGTTTCTCCATTAATCTGAGACAATTCCTCAGTCTTTGTCTTTCATAACTTGTACAGTTGGAAAGATTACAGGTAATTCGTGTTGGAAGCTGTCACTCAGTTTGGATGTCTGATGTTTCCTCATTAGTTTCAGGGCGTTAGGGAGACTAGCTGTTCCAGTTTGCCTGGACTTTCCCAGATTTATTACCAAATAGTCTTTGTCCTAAGTTATCCCTCGGTTCTGAGTGGATTGGGGTAGTTGGCTACTCACATATATACCATAGCACTGATATAAGTCCTTCTCAAAGAAATATCTTAGGAGGGCTTTATATTCTTAAATTTTATTCATAATGTTTTTCTTGAACACAGAAACAATTTCATGTTAGTAAACTAAAATAGTACCAAAACTATTGACATAATACAAAGTTTAGTTGTTTATTCAGCTGTGCCAGTGCCTCAGTCCAGAAGGCTCTTGTTGCAGAGCATGAGCTCTAGGCACGTGGGCTTCTTTACTTGCAGTGCTCAGACTCAGTAGCTGGGGCTCAAGGGCCCAGATCACCAGCTCAGTTGCTCCATGGCACGTGGAATCCCTGCATTGGCAGACAGACTCCCATTGAGTGTGCCACCAAGAAAGCTCAGTACAAAGTTTAAAAAATAAAAAGTGCTTCAATTGCTTTTGTTACCTGAGGATTTAGCTGATTTGAGATGTTCCAAGTGTACATAGGTTATATGAAAGTGGCTTTTATTTTTTATTAAAAAAATTTTTAGAGGATTGGGAATATTTGTTTCAAGTACTAGACAAATAAATTTCATGTAATGGAAGGAAGTGAAAAGAAAAGCAAGTGCAAGCGTTAATCACTCAGTCGGGTCCAACCCTTTGCAACCCCTTGGACTGTAGCCTGCCAGGCTCCTCTGTCCTTGGAATTCTGCAGGCAAGAATACTGGGGTGGGTAGCCATTCCCTTCTCTAGAGGATCTTTCCTACCTACTCTATTAAATACTTTATATTTAACGGAAAGAATAGTCTATTAAACATCCAAATCTTCTTTTTGCTGTAGTTTTCAATGTGAGGGTAAATCCGGTTTTCTTTTTGTCATCCTAGGGGGTGCCGTGTGACTTGGTAACAGGTGAAGAGCGTGTCACAGTAGACCCAGAGGGTAAACAGGCTGCCCATGTTGCTTGCACTGTTGAGATGTGCAGTGTCACAACTCCTTGTATGTATATACTGTTTTAGAACTTCATGGTTCAGTATTTTTTTATTTTAAAATACAGATGAACATGTGGAATGAGTTTTTTATTGTGGAAAAAATTTGTAATTGAGGCAAAGACTAGTAACAGCAAATGCCCAGGATTTAACTGCTACTTAAAAATGCCAAAGTTTCCACCATGTTTGCTTTTGAATTTTCTTTCCCTTTTTCTCTTAAAAGAACTGAAATGTTAACAGATATGAATTTTCCTTTGTGTCACTCCACAGTTCAATTCCTCTCCCCTCTGTGATCAGTTGCTGTCAAATATTTGGTGTATACCTTTCTTGTCTTTTTTGGCGTCACTATTATATATTACCTATCAATGCTATAGTTTGTGTGTTTTAAAATGTTTACATGACAATCATATTGTATTATTGCTCTACAACTTGCTTTTTTTTCTACACATGTATTTAGATCTAGTCTTGTTTACATGTATATGTATCATAAATGTATATATCGCATATATTCATTTAAACTGTTATATAGTATTCCATATTATGATTAAATGTATTTATTCCTTATTCTTCTATTAAATAGTATTTAGGTTGTTTTAAAGTTTTTCACTCTTATATATAATACCACAATGAACTTCTGTATAAGTACGGTAGTTTTGAAAACATTTAAAATGAAAATTAACTTTTTCCTTACTATATAGACAATCATTCCTTCATTATAGAAAATGTAAAAATAAATGCAAAGAGAAAAAAAAATATTAATCTCCCAATTCCATCCATCCAGAATCAATAAGTATTAACCCTGTGGTATGTATTTTCTAGGTTGTGTTCATATGCATATGCTTACATGTGTATTGTGGGTGTGTATATTAAAATAGGGATTATACATTATGTACTGTTTAGTATCTTGCTTTTTTCATTTTAATAATCTTAACTTTCTGAGTAAATGGATAGTTTTTAAAAATCAATTTATTCTAAAAGTAATACATTATAAATATTAAAATAGCACTTATAAATCAAAATTTCCTCTTCTGCACCCTCTTTTCTAATCTTATTTGTATATACTTAGATATGCTAAGTAATTTTTAATCTAATGGTTTTTCAGTATAAAATTAGCTTTCTTTTGTTTCCTTAGTGTCATTCTGGGCATATTAAATTTTTCTTTAAAACATGTGCCTCTCAAATCTTTGGTATTTTGGGAAGAGAACTAAAATATAATTTATGTGACTGAGAAGGCAGTGGCACCCCACTCTAGTATTCTTGCCTGGAAAATCCCATGGACGGAGAAGCCTGGTAGGCTACAGTCCATGAGGTCGCTAAGAGTCGGACATGACTGAGAGACTTCCCTTTCACTTTTCACTTTCATGCATTGGAGAAGGAAATGGCAACCCACTCCAGTGTTCTTGCCTGGAGAATCCCACGGATGGGGGAGCCTGGTGGGCTGCCGTCTATGTGGTTGCACAGAGTTGGGCACGACTGAAGCGACTTAGCAGCAGTAGCGGCAGCAGAAAGAATCAAATAATATGGTTGGAAGCATTTTGGCATTAGAAAATAAAATGAGGCTTTTTTTTTTTTTTTTTGCCATAGTAATGAACTTTAAAACCCCAAAGAATGAGCAGAGCTGTAGCTCAGGGAGTTAAACTTTCCACTCCACTTCTCCTAACACCCATCTGGGTTCCTAAGGTGCTTCATTTACAGCAGGATTATCTATTCCTTGGTCCTGGGAGCTGCTTTCACTGCTGTGTGGATGTATTCTTATTAGGCAGATTCTCCAGGTTTCTTCTGATATTGCAAAAAATAGGACAATTGAACGTGCTCAATTTGGGAGGCAGCGGGGTAGAGACGGTCTGGGTTTGAATTTTATGTTTTAAAATGTTACACTTCGGTCATTTTTCCCTTTTATTAGTGATGCAATAAAAAATCTTTTTAGGCATAACTTTTTATTTATTATTTCTTTAAGGTAGGCTCCTGGAAGTGGACTTGTTGAAGTCCACGGTCATGAATGAACATTTCTCCTGCTTGATCTTTGGAGTGATTTAACTTCTCTGGGTCTCAGTTTATTCTTCTTTAAAATGTAAATGTAGGGGAAGTCCCTGGCAGACCAGTGGTTAGGACACCACACTTTGACTGGGTATGGGTTTGCCGAGGGTATGGGTTCAGTTCTTGTTCAAGGAACTAAGATCCTGCAAGCCAGATGGTGCTGCCAAAAATTTTTTTTAATTAATTAATCACTTATTTGGCTGCATTGGCTCCTGATTGTGTCACGTGGGGTCTTTGAGCTTTAGTGTGGCACGTGAACTGTTAGGTGCAGCATGTGGGATCTAGTTTCCTGACCAAGGATTGAACTCGAGCCCCCTGCTTTGGGAGCACAGAGTTTTAGCCACTGGACCACCAGGGAAGTTGCCCACCTCTCCGACCCTGCCCAGTTTTTTTTTAATTAAAAATACAAGTATGAGATTTTTTAAAAAAGGAAATGTAAGTAATGATGACACTTAGTGGGTGTATTGTGAGGATTAAATGGGTTGTAGTTGTAAAGCACTTAGAACAAGCCTGCCAGCAAAGAAGCACATGGTAAGTAACGATGATGATTATGGTGGTATTGAAAGCTTGAATTTTGATATTGTGATTTGTTTATAATACTATTGAAGTAGATTGTCTTGCTCACAATAACTTTCTATTTTAAGATGAAGTGGCCGTGATTGACGAAATCCAAATGATCAAAGATCCAGCCAGAGGATGGGCCTGGACCAGGGCACTACTAGGTTGGTGGCTAATACTGTAAAATCTGTGCTTTGTGACTTCTGCACTGGAAGGCGTTTACGTGCTTGGCACTGCCAAATAGAGCCAGCTAGATCCTGTCATGTCACAGATGAAACAAAAAAGTCAGCTAGGTGTGAGTTTTAATTTTCTAAATACTTTAATTATAGGTCTATTTTTTCTATTATAAAAGCATAATCACTTAATAAAAGTGTTCAAGTCTTACCATATTTACACAACCACTATTAACATTTTGGTGTTTCATGACAATCTTTTTTCTCATTTTTATGGTGTTTTGTGAATATATAAATTTTGTATCTTGCTTTTTTTTTCAGTGCTTTTTCATAGACTTTTTTTTCATAACACATATTAATGTTGTATATTATCCATTGAAGAGCTGTACTATAGTCTTCCCTCAGTATCTGTGGAATATTGGTTCCTGGGCCTCTGCAGATGCTCAAATCCCTTCCAGGTGGATGGGTTCTGCATGCATGAATTCAACCAGTGGTCCACCACTGGTTGAATCTGCAATGTGAAACCTGTGGATGTGGGAGACTAGTTATAATTTGTTGAGCATTTTTCAAGAGCTGAACATTTTTCCCTATTATTAGTGATGCAATAAAAAAATCTTTGTAGCCGTAACTTCTTATTTATTATTTTTTTAAGATAGGCTCCTGGAAGTGGACTTCTTGAAGTCCACAGACATGAATGAACATTTCTCCTGCTTGATCTTTGGAGTGAATTTTTGATTAGCGTGTTGTAGGGCAAGTGTTTTCAAATTTTAAAACAAATAGGTGAACTCTTTCTTTAAACCAAGAGTGTACACTAAAACCTGTAATATAAAATAGATGAAAGTGTATATGCTAAGTGGTAAGGATCTTGGAGTTTCTTCTACCCACCAGCCCCTACACCCCACCAGCCCCTACCTCCCACCCCCGAGTCACCTCAGTGATTTCATGGAGCCTGATT
>SJYV01035352.1:578682-622496 GCA_006410875.1 Neotragus pygmaeus | reverse complement strand
TGATTTCATGGAGCCTGATTTGAAAAGAAAAGTATAGGTCAGTACTAACCATCAAAATGCCAGATTCTAGTTCAGACTGGCTTCACCATCTAGTAGACTCAAAACCTTGGCCGCAGCAGGTTAAAAATCCCAAGATTTATAAAAATGGTGATAATTTTTGCCCACTAGATTTTTGTCTTCAGGGTTGAATCACAGAGATCGCATTTATGATAACCCTTCTTAAAGTTGTAAAGCAGTAGGTAGCAAAGTAGTTTGGGTATGTGAAGTATTACATATTTACTTTTGTATCTTTTAAAATTAAAAAAATCCCAATTTTTCATTTAACAGGACTCTGTGCTGAAGAAATCCATTTGTGTGGAGAATCTGCTGCAATTGACCTGGTTACCGAGCTTATGTACACAACTGGGGAGGATGTGGAGGTATTCAGTTATACGCCTTATTCTCAAGGTGGCATAGCAAATAGCCAGAGTACCCAGGCAGTGGCTTCATAGGCTCCAGATGATGGCAAATCAGAACTTGAAAGATTAGCTTCATTTCCCTGTAGTTGACTAGTTCACGCATAGTTGGCTGGACCTCATGATCTAAAGTTCTGACTGCGTGGCTCTCACACCCTAAGTCTTCAAAAGTCCAAGCAGATTCCTTACCTTTTCTTGACAGAACCTTTTGGAATTTGAACAAATCTCTTTAGAATTAAATAAATCTGGAATGTCAGAAATTTGAGGCTCAGCAAAAGTTTGTAATTTTCAAAGTCTCAAATGTCAGGTACTGGGGACTCTGATACATATCTGATTGCTAGAGGTAGTTTATATCCTTTTTCCACATTCCTAGAATAGGAAGCAACTCATTTCTGCTTACTCCTACTTTTTGCTTTCTTTACTAGACTTCTGTAATAAAATGAAATATTTAAAAACTGGTCCATTACTTTAGTTTTGTACTCAACTTTCAAGGAGAGATAGTGGAGTATAGTGAAAGAAATTCTGGGTTTCAGTCTTGGTTTTTCTGTTAACTCACTTTGTGTTTTTAGGCAAATCACAGAAGGCTACAGCTAGAAAAATCCTCATCAGACCTGATCTTTTCTTTTTTTTTTTTTGACTTGATCATTTATTAGACTATTTTGCTTTTTCATAAAATGGAAGTAACAGTTAATAACTGTTCTGAACTTAGCAAGTTCCTGTACAAATCAAATATATATGAAAGTGCTTTGAAAATTTGTGAAATCCTCTGTAACATTTTACTAATTTAGAAATACCAATGAGAACTGATGGTAACACTTACAATATCAAAATAAATGTTTTTCTGTATTTTCTCTTGTAAACGGCAGAACTTGTCTAACTTTAGGAGTGTTTAGCTACTTGACTGCTTTGTGAGTTTTTCACAATGCTTAGTCATAAGAAGTTCCGTTAGGTATGCTATTTTACAGTATCATGTCCTTCATTGTAGGTTCGAACCTATAAACGGCTTACCCCCATTTCTGTGCTGGATCACGCGCTAGAATCTTTAGACAACCTTCGGCCCGGGGACTGCATTGTCTGCTTTAGCAAGAATGATATTTATTCTGTGAGTCGACAGATTGAAATTCGGGGATTGGAATCAGCTGTTATATATGGCAGTCTCCCTCCTGGTAATTATTGACTTTCCTCATGCTAGGATATGACGTCTCTTGTTTTTGCCATGTATTTTGAAATACGTATAGAAAACACAGTAAGATACTGAGTTAAGTTGCTTGGTGTATAATTTGTAATAGGTCATATAAAGTATATACTTCTCTAGTCATCTTTATGGTGATAGAATTATTTTGATTATCTATAGCTCTTGTTAATTGTTGCTATTAGTAGACTGTATTTTAAATGTTGAGCTGATGATTTTCTTACAGAAATGTCATTAAAATATGATCCTGGTAATATTCCTAAAATATTACCAGAAATCTGTTAAAAATGTCCTCAGAAATTATATAGCTAGTGTGGTAGGGGACTGTGTTGCTCTTTGTGAGGTTATTTAGAGGAATAGAAATAAAAGGATAAGTGACTATTTGAGAATAAAAAGAAATAAATTTGAAACAGTGAGAGTTTTATCCATAAAATGGACAATAAGAGGTGAGAGTTTCCAAGACACTACAAGATACTCCTTAGTGTGATGTAGTAAAAGACAGAGAACATTAATTTAACATAAACTGTTCTTATTTTAGGGACCAAACTTGCTCAGGCAAAAAAGTTTAATGATCCTGATGATCCATGCAAAATCCTGGTTGCTACAGATGCAATTGGCATGGGACTTAATTTGTAAGTAATTTCTTTTTAATAATCATGGATATTCAGTGGGTTAGATAGCAATTTAAACACTTCTCAATGTCATTAGAATGACCAAACTCTTTCTTTGGCTTAGGGGAATGGGTATTGTAGTATAGATCCTAGATTTATCTTGCTCACACCTGAAGAAATAAAATTAAAATATCACATAACACTTGGACTTTTGAGTGCTGCTCCCTACCACTGCTAACCTATCATGTTCAGTTCAATTCAGTTCAGTCACTCAGTCGTGTCCAACTCTTTGTGACCCCACGGACTGCAGTACGCTAGGCCTCCCTATCCATCACCAACTCCCAGAGTTTACTCAAACTCATGTCCATTGAGTTGGTAATGCCATCCACCCATCTCATCCTCTGTTGTCCCCTTCTCCTCCCGCCTTCGATCTTTCCCAGCATCAGGGTCTTTTCCAGTGAGTCAGTTCTTTGCACCAGGTGGCCAAAGTATTGCAGTTTCAGCTTCAGCATCAGTCCTTCCAATGAATATTCAGGATTGTTTTCCTTTAGGATGGACTGGTTAGATCTCCTTGCAGTCCAAGGGACTCTCAAGAGTCTTCTCCAACACCACAATTCAAAAGCATCAATTCTTTGGCGCTCAGCTTTCTTAACAGTCCAACTCTCACATCCANTTTCTGGAACTCTCTTGCTTTTTCCATGATCCAGCGGATCTTGGCAATTTCATCTCTGGTTCCTCTGCCTTTTCTAAAACCAGCTTGAACATCAGGGAGTTCACAGTTCACGTATTGCTGAAGCCTGGCTTGGAGAATTTTGAGCATTACTTTACTAGCATGTGAGATGAGTGCAATTGTGCGGTAGTTTGAGCATTCTTTGGCATTGCCTTTCTTTGGGATTGGAATGAAAACTGACCTTTTCCAGTCCTGTGGCCACTGCTGAGTTTTCCAAATTTGCTGGCATACAGAGTGTAGCACTTTCACAGCATCATCCCTTAGGATTTGAAATAGCTCAACAGGAATTTCATCACCTCCACTAGTGATGCTTTCTAAGGCCCACCTGAGTTCACATTCCAGGATGTCTGGCTCTAACTGTGTCTAATTCTTAACATTATAAATATTCAGGTAAAGAGATAACTGGCCTCCAGTTTAGTCATTTTCTCTTCTGTATATTTATGTCAATTTTATTGCCCTGGTTAAAGTGATTGGGTTTTCCTTTTTTGTTTTGTTCAGTGGAGAGAATTGAGACCCTGGAAAGTACTTGTGTATGCTATCAGATCACCATAGATTTTAGAAATATAAGTAAAATATAAGCAAAAAATTAATTACTCAGTGGGTGTACCTGGTTAGTTTTACTGAATTATCTCATCACCTTTCCTAGTTGGTTATAAATGGCAAAATATGATGCTCGTCTCTGTTTTACTCAAATTCTTGTCCCTTAACTCATTTGGCAAGGGCCTAATCCAAATATAGGACTTTATCTTGAAATAACTTAAGAAAACTTAGGCTTAAAAAAAAAAGCTTATGGTTGTTTTTTCTTTTACTCAAGGCAGCTGGTCTTCATCCAACTGCTGAACAGATTGAAATGTTTGCCTACCATCTCCCTGACACAACGCTTTCTAATCTCATTGTAAGTAGAAACTCCTAAATCTCTTTTCTAAAACAGTCAGTATATGATTTCCCCGGTGGTCCAGTGGTTAAGACTCTGTGCTCCCAATGCAGGGGGCATGAGTTCAGTCCTTTGTTGGGAAAAATAAAAACATTTGAAAGGTGGTATGTCAGATAATTACTGGTTAACCTTGTGAACGTGAATGGATAGTCTGTTTTTGTGAAGTTGCTATTCATGAAGTTTATCTTGAAAGTGAAAACTTTCTCTCAGAAGTCTTAGGGCTTTTATCCTGAGGGATTTTCTGAGTATTTCAGGTTGAGAAGGCTGGTAAGGACGTCTGTTAGCTTGAGGAGGCTGTGAATTAAGCAAGCCTTTCTAGACATCTGTTAATGTATTAAAGTGATTGTCTTTTATAGACATGAGTACTTTATTCATGCCCGGCTAGGTAGTCCAGTAATTTAATGTATTTTTCCCCCCCAGGATATTTTTGTAGACTTTTCACAAGTTGATGGGCAGTATTTTGTCTGCAATATGGATGATTTTAAATTTTCTGCAGAGTTGATCCAGCATATTCCGTTAAGTCTCCGAGTGAGGTATGTTTTCTGCACAGCCCCCATCAACAAGAAGCAGCCTTTCGTCTGTTCTTCACTGTTGCAGGTAAGCCTTTATCTTTTTGATATTTTGAGTTGTTTCGGGTCGATGCATTTTCCCCAAACAATATTTTGTTAATCAGAATAAAGAAAGAAGAGAGTGTGCCCTTTAATATGAAACACTGTGTAAGAACTTAAATAAAGCATGACTCTTGTTCATTCAGATAATTTTTTGGGGGAAAGAGAATTCTTGCTTTGTATTTGGTTTTATGTGGTAGCCTTTTTGCAGAAGCTAAAATAAAAATAAACATATTTTGAGAGAAAGGAGTCTTTGCCTGATGGTAGACACACTTTTTCCTTGTTGGTGTTGGGGAGTGTACTCAGGAAGGGGAGGGGCTTAGGAGTCAGTAGTGGCAATAGTACTCAGTTCTCTTCACCGTCAGGGATGGCTGTTTGTGTGAATTTGGTGCCGAGGTTCCAGCCCCTTTTCTTTTAACTCATTTGGGTAGAGAGACAAATCTCTGACTTCTGATCCCAGGAGTCACCCGAACAAGGGGCTGGGCAGAGGCGGCAGAAGCTGAACTCTCAGTCTTTCGCCATGTTCTCTGCTGTCTCTGGCCCAGTGCTCCCCCTGTTGGCTCTGCACACTCTCCCTGCCCCCTACGCCCAGGGGTCGTCTCCTTAAATCTTTCCCTGATTCATTGTTGTCATTTCACCGCCATCTTTTTTTTTTACAGCTGTTAACATTCTGCGTATTAGCTTTGTTTGGATCAAATCTAAGTTTATGTTTTAAATTATTTTAAAATTATATAAACAATACACAAGTACTTTTTTGCACAAAATTAAAACATTAGAGGAGGTTAAATTGGGCTGCCACCCTGACATACCTGCTATTATCAGCTTTGCTATAATAGCTGATATCAGCTATTATCCTTGCAGACCTTTTCTGTTACATTTGCCTACATACCCATAGGAGTAGAAATTCTAGTTTTTGTTCGGTGGGTGTGTTCTCCCATAAATGCCATAATAAATTAGTCTGCAGCTTGTCTTTTTCCTTGAATATGTCTTAGAGGTGTTCCATGTCCAGGTATTTACCTAGGAAATATGTTTCTTAGAGTTGGTGTTTGTGAGAGAGCTAACTAGCATGAGATTGAAGTTTATGGAACAAAGTCTTAAACTTAAAAGACCCAAAGACTTCCTTGGTGATCTGGTGGTTAAGACTCTGTGCTGCCAGTACAGGGGATGTGGGTTTGATCCCTGGTTGGGGAACTGATCTCACATGCTGTGCAGTGCTGCCAAAATATTAAAAACATAACAAAGAACTGACGTGGATGGAACTGGACCCCATGGGCCTGACCCCATTTAAACCATCCTTCAAACTGCTCTCTAATAAAATAAAGGGCATGTTTCTAAGGAGTAAGGAGTCTGGGAGCCAATAGTTGCTTATGTGTTGTGTTTACAGGTTAAAACGTGAAATCTGAGATTTTCCTTGATCTCCATTATTACTGAATAAAAGAGCTCAATTCTGCTAATGGTCTCTGATGCCCCTTAGGAAGTAGTTTAGGAACTGTTCCCTGGAGCTCCTTTAGTGCTGGCTGTTGGATGAGTCTTTCTCCTTCTCTGTCTCTGAGCAGCTCCACACTCACATACTGGGTTTCCACTAGTTGGTTGTGGCCTAAAATGTTAAACCACTGCTTTTGTAAGAGAACTGTGTTTTGGCATGTTCTGCTTATTAGCAAGTTAACGTGGTCACGTTTCCATTCTTCATGGCCATCTTACCTGGCATGTATTAAACAGCAGAATGAAGTAGACTGAAACTAATAAACTTCTAACATTATTTAACCACAGTTATTCAAAAACTACCCTGCATTTCTAAAGTTTTGACCTCTCTTAGGTTAAATATTTAGAGGTAATTTTCCCTAATTAAGAAATGAACCTTTCAAAATCACCTTATCCTTTAAGCTAAAGATTGTAAACTTATGCTTGCTAGTTTTCGCATGGTTTTATTATCTCCTATAGATATTGTTATGCATAATAGCATCTAGTGTTGTTTGGGAGGCAGCATGATTTGAGTGTCTTGGGGTTCAAGAAGGTGTGGTGATATGGTACTGAAGAAGCTGAATCACAGTGGTGACTTGGCCAGAACTCTATAACTGTACAGCTAGTGAAGAGGCAGTCTCTTTACTAGTTTGACTGACTCGTGGCCAACCTTGCACCAAGTCACCTTAAAGAGTTTCTTTCTTTCTTTTTCTTTTTTTGGCCATGCCACGTGGCATAGGGGAACTTGGTTCCCCAACCAGGGATCGAACCCAACCCCCTTGCAGTGGAACCATGGAATCTGAACCACTGGACCGCCAGGGAAATCCCTCAAAGACTTTTTAATATAATAAGGGATGATATTGACAAAATACAAGCTCCTATTTAAGGCTATAGGACTATTACCTGAAGGGACAGAAGTCTCTGGGTGCTGTCTGCCTGGAACTTGGAACTTAGAACATAAAATGTTCATAAATGTTAACAGGCAGTCCCTGGAAAGTTAGTTCATAGGCGTTTTATTGCCTTGGTTTTGGAAAAAGAAGGAAATCATTCCTTTCAAAAGCAAAACCCAAACTTTAAAGAGTTTGGGTTTGAAATGTGTCATCCACTCTGTTTCCAGATGTTTGAAATGTTCTTTAAAATATAGGAAAGTGTAAAGAAGGAGAGAAACCAGCCCGCCTATTGAAATAACAGCCACAGTTAACATTTTGTTGTGCTGTCATTTTTGGGGGGGGTCACAGACCAAAGTGAATTCTGATTCTTTTGCCAAATTCCTTTCTTCTGTCTTTCTCAGTTTGCCAGACAGTATAGCAGGAATGAGCCCCTAACCTTCTCATGGTTACGCCGATATATTAAATGGCCATTACTTCCACCTAAGAATATTAAAGACCTCATGGATCTTGAAGCTGTCCACGATGTCTTGGATCTTTACCTGTGGCTAAGGTACCAAATTTTTCCATTACGCGCTCTCATTTTTCCAAGTAATAGGGCAAATCAAAAGTTTTTATGATGGTCTTTTGCACTTTCAAATTAGGCAGATACTTGAAAGGTGTTTTATTGTCCATTTAGGCAGTTGAGCCTGGTTTATACCCATTCCAAAAATGACTTAAGAGTTCTTATGATTCTAGTTAAGATAAGTAAGTGAGAAATTCTACTAGATCCTTGCTATGCAAATAGTAGTCCCTGGACCAAAAGCATTGGTATTGATTGGGTGCTTAAAAATAGAGAGTATTGGGCCTACTCCAGCTTTAATAAAATTCTACATTTTAATAAAATTTCAAGGTGATTCATGTGTGTATCATGATTTAAGAGGGACTGCTATAGATCAGTAATTCCCAAAGGAGGGGCATGTCCCACTAGGGGAACAGATCAGAATCACTTAAGAAAGGAGTAGTGAGCAACTCTCATAACAACATATTCCTTAGGTGTGCTGGGGGCAGAAGTAAAGGTTGAGCAAAGCCACTGGACACAGTTTGCAAAAACAGAATATTTGGAATTAATCAGTGTCAGGGTTTAGTCACTCCATTGACAGTAGTCCAGCAACTGCCCTCAGAACTCTTCCTATCATGTAATGTGTTTTTTTTTTTTCTTCCAGCTACCGGTTTTTAGATATGTTTCCAGATGCCAGCCTGGTTCGAGATCTCCAGAAAGAGCTAGATGGCATTATCCAAGATGGTGTACACAACATCACCAAACTGATTAAAATTTCAGAGACACATAAACTGCTGAATTTGCAGAACTTGTCAGCAGAGAGCCAGTCCCGTTTGTCAGGTGCAGCAAAGAGCCAAAGCAGAAGGAATCGGGGCACCAAAGCTGTGGGGAGTAAAGCTGCGGAGCCACTCGGCCCTGACGCAGAAGAGAAATCCCTCGCCTCCAGGTTGGTGCAGCAAGGACTCCTCACTGCAGACATGCTGAAACAGCTGGAAAGAGAGTGGATGACACAACAAACCGAGCAGGCCAAAGGAAGGCTAGAGACCGGGACTTCCTCAAAAGGGACAAGAAGAAAGAAGAAAGAGCCTGATTCAGATTAGTTTTATTTCTATTTTTACAAATAAAAATATTTTAAGCTCCTTTTCTCTTTATATGCATTTACTGCCTGCTGTGGTATTGTGGCCATCTTTTATTGTGGTTTTTTTTTGGCTAAGAAAAATGAACTCTTAATGATAACTAAACTATTTGTTTCATGTCTTAGAGGTTTATTCAAAGCCTTATTTAGTGGCCATTTGTAGTATAGCACTAAGACAATGCGTTCTGAGGAACTCTGCATGGGGGTAAAATCAGCAGGGTGAATTGTTTTGACCAGTTTCCCTACACCTTTGCGAGGATGTCACAGGTGGAATTCTTAGGCAAACATTGCTGTCTGTTGTACCCACATACCAGAGGCTCTTCTGTGTGCTGGAAATACGTAATAAATGAAACAGATTATATCCATGCCCTCATGGAGATTATATTTGGTATGGTGACAGATAAGAATAAGTTAACAAATAAACAATGTCAGCTCTATGAGGGCAAATATTGTCTCTATAGTTCACAGCTATATGTATGGTGCCTAGAATAGAGTAGAAGCAAAAATGAATGTGAAATTAATAGATGTGACTTCAGAAATAAATGCTAGAAAGTAATAGAATAAGGAAAGAGAATGGTAGTTGGTGGGCTGTATCATGTGGAATGAGGTGTCTTCTCACGTCCAAAGGCCAGTCTGATGCATAGTGGCCTTCATTTGTCCAGTAGTGTTTTAAGCTTTGCTTGGAGACACAGCTAATAAGAGCTTAAATACATAGACTTTGGGGTCGGGCAGATTGTGGTTTAGCTTCTGTCATCACTACCAGCTCAGTGACCTTGCCCTCTATGGCTTTGTCCTTACATTGAAAAAAGATGGATAGTAACGCCTACTTAGAGTTGTTTGGGAGGTTAAATGACATCTCATGACATTAAAGTCCTGGTATACAGGAAGTGTTTTATAAAAGAACCTGAAGGTTTGAGTTCGTTCTGGGCTGTGAATTGAGCTCTTAGGTCATTGGAAGAACTTTATTTCTTGAGCAGCTGCTCAGTTGAGGCCGATTACAGCCTGGGGATTAAAGTGATTTGGTTGCATTTGGGTAAAGGAATAGCCAAGTTTGCAGTTAGTCATCTCTCTCTGACTTTTTCTTCAGTAGTTCAGAGTTCAGATGGTATTTAATTGAGATAGCAATTTTTATTCTTCTAACCTTTGCCTTCATAGAAATAAAAGCTGAACAGGTGGCACTGACTATCTTTCTCCCTTACTTGTGTATAATCAGTAGTGAAATGCCTGGAAGGGCATGTTTCTTTTAATATTTTGTGTTTGAGCAACTTTAAATTAATGGAACTTGCTTTCCACTGTGACTTACATCGTAGCAGACATAGCCCTTTCTTGCCTAGGTGGTGTCAAAAAATACCTGTGAACTGAATTGGATAATGGATTTGGTTTCATATTTAAGTGAGGATATACATCACTTGGGCTTCCCGGGTGTGTAGAGAACCTGCCTGCCAATGCAGGAAACGTAAGAGGCGTGGGTTCAATCCTTGGGTCGGGAAGGTCCCATGGAGGAGGGCATGGCAACCCACTACAGCATTCTTGCTTGGAGAATCCCATGGACAGAGGAGCCTGGCAGGCTACAGTCCATGGGGGTCACAAAGAATCAGACAGGACTGTGCACGCATGCACACATATGTCACTTAGAGTGTTATTAATTCTTCCACTTTCTCCAGTTTGGAAGCCAGAATTGGTAAGTCAGAGAAGACACTTTAGGCAAGATACTTGAAAACTCAGGCAAGTTTATGTTAGTGAAGCCTCAGATAAGAGGGGTAGGGTAGGGAGGGGGGCTGCTGTAAGCTGCTTGAGCATTGAGCTAAAGTGTATTTATAAATACTAGTGATAGTTTACTTTTCACCTGTCCTGTCTGGGGGAGGAAGAGCTCTGTGGTTAGACAGAATAAGATTAAAGAAAGATGAAATCAGATGAAACAAAAAAGGAAAAATATAATTGGAGTGGTCTTAATTAATTCTCTGCAGTGCGTTTAAAATTGTCTCTGTAAAAACAAATCTTCCTTCTCTGCTACAAGTTGGACATGTCACTTTCTTTGTGGCATTATGGGCAAGCTAAGTTCAAGGCATACTTTTCACTAAAGTCATGTTTTCAGTCTTTCCAAAACACAACTTTTTTTCATTCTTGAAGTTTTCTAACAGGTTTTGAAACACTTGTCTGAAGACCCTCCTTGGACTATTGTGGATTCAGCTCAACATCAGCACTGAATATGGACTGAGGCTCAGATATTGACTTCAGTTCTGTCAGTATAGATCTAGGTAACTTAGTAAAATGTGGTTAATACATGACTGGTTAACAATAATAACCAATGACTTGTAAAGCATTGTCCATTGTCTACAAAATGGAATTTAGTCTTGAAAAATGACTTCTTGTGAATCACAAAGCTATCATCAGGAAGAACCAAAGATTCTTAACACCTCGAAAGTGGGAGTCTGTAATGATGTAGTCATTCTTTGTCCAATTCGAAACAAAGCTATGAGTATATAAGGAAAAGCTGTGGTTCAATAAGAGAAGAAAATGGATAAATGAATTAGGCTATTTCTTTTTTGTATTTCAAAGGTTATAAAATACATACACTTGAACAGAGATAGCAATGTTTGTAAACATCCTTCTGAATTAGCACTATTATCTAAAAGCCTGTCACTCAACATAGTAGGACACTTCCACATAGAGGTGATAAGCAATAGTTGTCTTTATGGGCAAAAAGATGCCAGAGACAGGAAAAAAAGCTTTGCAAATAGGACCAGGCTTTGAAGATTGAATTTAAGAAGTTACTTCTGGGAAACTTGGTTGAAGAGGCGATTTTGAAGTCCTTTAAGGCTACCCTCTTAGAATCTGCCTAGAGTCTCAATATCAAATGCTCCCTAAGCAGTCCAGGCCCTTGAAAAGCCTCTGCTGCTTAAAGAGGCTTGGTAAAGGCTTGTAACCTCGGTGACTACTTTGAACTGCTATTTGACACACCTGTAAAGTGCAGCAAAACTGATAGTTTCCTGCTGGGAAATCGCTTTTTTTCTCAAGTGCTTGCTTGTAATTTGGTTGAGATCATATATATTTTATAAAGTCCCTTAAGTAATTTGTAATGTTCACAAATTGCTTTTTTCTTTCCTCTTAACAGCTACATTTTCATTTTCTTAGCATGTTCATCACTCACTGTTATTATTTAAAAATTGATAAATAGATATTGATCACATGTATTTAAAAGTACTGTATAATAGAAATTCGAAACAGAGCTCCCTTGAAAGAACTTTCCCCTAAGTCACACTTGTGTACATTAACTTACCTCTAGCTATACACATAAGCCAAGTAAGCTTAAGCCACTTTTTAAAAAATAATTTTTGCCAAAGGAATACATATACAGCTTTGAAGACCACAAACAAGCACTGTCAACTCTATTATCTATTTCTTCTCATATTTACCTCATTGACTGCATAATATACATCCTCTGCTAACTCTTGAGTCATCATTTTAAAGCATTAGCTACTGATTTCTTATTACATTAGGTGAGGATTTAGCTTTCTTAAACCACTCCTTTTCTCCATTTCTCTTTTGATATAGCTATTCCTTTTTGTTTTGTTATTAATAAGTTAAATAAATTAGTTATTAATTTTAAGTCCATATTTAAAATTATGTTCATGACATTTTGGCTACTTTCTAGGTAATTTCTCCAGTTTTAACCCCTTGAAGATTTNATTCCTTTTTGTTTTGTTATTAATAAGTTAAATAAATTAGTTATTAATTTTAAGTCCATATTTAAAATTATGTTCATGACATTTTGGCTACTTTCTAGGTAATTTCTCCAGTTTTAACCCCTTGAAGATTTAATTTTTTTTTCTTCTAACCCCTTGAAGATTTAATTTTTTCTGCGAGAGATTTCATTTCTTAGACATCCTTATTATTTGATAGTTCCTTTTTTTATTTTGGAAATAAAAGGAGTAACAATAAACAGTGTAATGTCTGCATCTGAGAAGAGATTCAGGTACACATTTGCTAAGAATCACAATTCAGAAGAATAAAGGGGAGTATGGCAATGTGAGAGAAAAAAGGGAATATTTGTGGCTTGTTATGAGAATGTTGGCATTCTTTAAAAAAATTGAGGTATAGTTGATTTACAATGTTGTGTTTCAGGTGTACAGCAAAGTGACTCAGTTATATATATATACACACATTTTTTCCATATTCTTTTATAGGTTATTACAAAATACTGAGTTTAGTTCCCTGTGCTATGTAGGAGGTCCTCAATGGTTGGTTGTTTTGTATATAGTAGAGTGAATGTGTTAATCCCAAATTCCTAATTTATTCTTCCCCCTTCCTTCCCCCTTTGGTAACCATACGTTTTGTTTTATATGTCTGTGAGTCTATTTCTGTTTTGTACATTAGTGCATTTGACTCATTATTTTTAGATTCTACATATAAGCATTATCATATGATATTTGATATTTTGGCTGGCTTCACTGTATGGCTTCACTACTTCACTGTAGTATGATAATCTCTAGGTCCATCATGTTGCTTCAGATGGCATTATTTCACTCTTTTTTATGGCTCAGTAATATGCTATTGTATCTATTAGCTATATGCTCTTTAATCTGTTCATTTGTTAGTGGACACTTAGGTTGCTTCCATGTCTTGCCTGTTGTAAACAGTGCTGCAGTAAACACTGGGATGCGTGGTATCTTTTCAAATTATGGTTTTCTACAGATATGTGCCCAGGAGTGGAATCCTTGGATCCTATGGTAATTTTTTTTTTTTTTTAGTGTTTTAAGAAACCGCCAGCTGTTCTCCATAGTGACTGTACCAATTTATATTCTTAGCAACAGTGTAGAAAGGTTTCTTTGAGAATACCGAAATTCTGACCGTCCCGAGACCTTAGACAGGAGGTGCTTTCAGCACTAGCCTTTACTTGGTGGCTGTCAGCCACGAGCAGTCTCTGTCTTGTGGTGACAGAAGAATAACCTCCCGTGATTTAGTCTCCTAAATTCTGCACAATGATTTAATGTCATCGCCACCTGGTTCATATACTGTGACTTTTTGTCCAATTATATATATAAATTCACATAAATTATTTCAGCTGAATTACCAATTCTGACTCCTGCTATTTAATTTTTAGTAATATTAGAACTCATGTGTCTTCAAATATTTTTTTAACTATAATTCTTGCCCTGATCTTGAAAGTTTTTAGCTTTTCTTGCTTATTTTCTGGGCTTCCCTGGTGGCTCAGTGGTAAAGAATTCACCTGCAATGCAGGAGAATCAGGAAGATCCCCTGGAGGAGGACATGGCAACCCAACTCCAGTACTCTTGCCTGGAGAACCCCATGGATGGAGGAGCCTGGTGGGCTGCAGTCCATGGGGTCACAAAGAGTTGGACAAAACTGAGTGACTTCACTTTCACTTTTCGTTTTCATGCATTGGAGAAGGAAATGGCAACCCACTCCAGTATTCTTGCCTGGAGAATCCCTGGGACCAGGGAGCCTGGCAGGAACAGTCTATAGTGTCTCAAAGAGTTGGACACAACTGAAGCAACTGAGCATGCTTATTTTCTAGGGTAATGCTCTTCTTCCCTTACCAACTTAATACATCATATCCTGTATTGTTAAAAAAAGTTTACACTGTATGGGTGTGTGTCTTATCCCTATTTCATTTGCAGACAGTCCTGGTACAGTATAGTATTTCTCAGAGGCCATTATCTTACTAGCAGAATTTAAACTGTGCAGAGCTAATTAAAAGCTGTAAAATATAACCAGAGAATATGAAAGTTTAATACCATCAAAAATAATTGGAAAATTTGTTAGATTCTATCTTTATTCTCCAAAGTTTTACTAGGATGTTCTCTAAAAATTCATATAAACTTTTTTATCAGTTATGGCTCAAAGTTAAGTTTCTCGTTTTGAGCTTAAAATTATTGCTAGTGGAAAAGTACAGAATTTGTGTGTGTGTGTCATATAATTCCACTCCCTGCTCCACTCTTATTTTTGGTTATCATCTTGTTCTTGTTTCATGAATGCAATCCATATCTTTACTTCCCTAATGATATTATAGTTTTTGTCTTAAATTTTCTTGTTTCCTTTTTTCTTTCTTTCTCGTGTGGTTTCTGCCTTTGTTGTTGGAAACTTGTTTTGAGTGTCTAGTAGTCTTTGGCTATGTTCCTATTTAAAAGTGAATTGAGCTGTTGGAGAAGACTCTGGAGAGTCCCTTGGACTGCAAGGAGATCCAACCAGTCCATCCTCAAGGTGATCAGTCCTGGGTGTTCATTGGAACGACTGATGCTAAAGCTGAAACTCCAATACTTTGGCCACCTCATACAAAGTGTTGACTCATTGGAAAAAACCCTGATGCTGGGAGGGATTGGTGGCAGGAGAAGAAGGGGATGACAGAGGATGAGATGGCTGGATGGCATCACTGACTCGATGGACGTGAGTTTGAGTGAACTCCAGAAGTTGGTGATGGACAGGGAGGCCTGGCATGCTGTGATTCATGGGGTTGCAAAGAGTTGGACACGACTGAGCAACTGAACTGAACTGAAGCTAATAGGAAGCTCTGTTTACATGGGTAATGCTTTTGGGTTTTGATGCAGGTTGATTGTGGAGAAGGCAATGGCAACTTACTCCAGTATTCTTGCCTGGAAAACCCCATGGATGGAGGAGCCTGGTAGGCTGCAGTCCATGGGGTCGCTAAGAGTCAGACATGACTGAGCGACTTCACTTTCACTTTTCACTTTCATGCATTGGAGAAGGCAATGGCAACCCACTCCAGTGTTCTTGCCTGGAGAATCCCAGGGACAGGGGAGCCTGGTGGGCTGCCGTCTATGGGGTCATACAGAGTTAGACACGACTGAAGCGACTTCGCAGCAGCAGCAGCAGGTTGATTGACTCATACGCTGGCTTTTTTAAAAACTGAGGAATAGTTGACATATGATATTGTTTAATTTTAAGGTGTGCAGTGTGTTGGTTTGGTACATTTATAGATTGCAATATGGTTATTTTTGAGTGTTAGCTAATACCTTTATCATGTCACATATTCATCACTTCTTTTTTATATTAAGAATAGTTAAGATTTAGTCTACTAGTAACTTTAAACTTTATAACTCAGGAAGCAACAGTTAGAACTGGACATGGAACAACAGACTGGTTCCAAATAGGAAAAGGAGTACGTCAAGTCTGTATATTGTCACCCTGCTTATTTAACTTCTATGCAGAGTACATCATGAGAAACGCTGGACTGGAAGAAACACAAGCTGGAATCAAGATTGCCTGGAGAAATGTCAATAACCACAGATATGCAGATGACACCACCCTTATGGCAGAAAGTGAAGAGGAGCTGAAAAGCCTCTTGATGAAAGTGAAAGAGGAGAGTGAAAAGTTGACCTAAAGCTCAACATTCAGAAAGGGAAGNTCTCCAGCACCACAGTTCTAAAACATCAGTTCTTTGGTGCTCAGCCTTTTTTATGGTCAAACTGTCACATCTGTACATGACTACTGGAAAAACCATAGCTTTGTTGGCAAAGTAATATCTCTGCTTTTTAATATGCTGTCTAGGTTTGTCATAGCTTTTCTTCCAAAGATCAATCGTCTTTCAATTTTATGGCTGCAGTTACCAACTGTACTGATTATGGAACCCAAGAAAATAAAGTCCATCATGGTTTCCATTGTTTCCCCATCTATTTGCCATGAAATGGTGGGACTGGATACTATGATCTTAGTTTACTGAGTGTTGAGTTCTAAGCCAGCTTTTCAACTCTCTTCTTTCACCTTCATCAAGGGTCTCTTTATTTAGTTCCTCTTCACTTTCTGCCATAATGGTGATGTTAACTGCATATCTGAGGTTGTTGATATTTTTTCCCAAAAGTCTTGTTTAGACTGGCATTACTGGCACTTCTCATGAAGTACTCTACATAGAAGTTAAATAAGCAGGGTGACAATAAACAACCTTGACATACTCCTTCCCCAGTTGTGAACCAGTCCATTTCTAACTGTTGCTTCTTGACCTGCACACACATTTCTCAGGAGGCAGGTCAGGTTGTCTGGTTTCGCATTTCTTTCAAAGGCTTTAGGGTAGTCAATGAAACAGAAGTAGATGTTATTCTGAAATTCTCTTACTTTTTCTGTGATCCAGGGGATGTTGGCAATTTGATCTGTGGTTCTTCTGCCTTTTCTAAATCCAGTTTGTACATCTGCAAGCTCTTGGTTCACATAATGTTGAAGTCTAGCTTGGAGGATTTTGAGTATGTTTCTAGCATGTGAAATAAGTGCAATTGTGTGCATTGCATTGAAGCGCATTGCCCTTCTTTAATATTAGAATGAAAACTGACCGTTTTAGTCCTTTGGCCACTGCTGAGTTTTCCAAATTTGCTGGCATATTGATTGAGTGCAACATTTTAACAGTATCATCTTTTATGATTTGAAATAGCTCAGCTGGAATTCCATCACCTCCACTAGCTTTGTTTGTAGTGATGCTTTCTAAGGCCTGCTTAACTTCACATTCCAGGTGGTCTGGTTCTAGGTGAGTGATCACACCATCATGGTATTCTGGGTCATTAAGATCTTTCTTGCATAGTTCTTCAATGTATTCTTGCCACCTCTTCTTAATATCTTCTGCTTCTGTTAGGCCATGCTGTTTCTGTCCTTTATTGTGACCATCTTTGCATGAAATGTTCCCTATGTATCTTTAATTTTCTTGAAGAGATCTCTAGTCTTTCCCATTCTATTGTTTTCCTCTTTTTTGTTTTTTTTTTTTCATTGTTCACTTAGGAAGGCTTTCTTATCTCTCTTTGCTGTTCTTTGGAACTCTGTATTCAGATGGGTATATCATTCCTTTCCTCCTTTGCCTTTAGCTTCTCTTCTTTTCTCACCTGTTTGTAAAGCTCCACAGACAGCCATTTTGCTTTTTTACATTTCTTTTTCTTGAGAATGGTTTTGACCACTGCCTCCTGTTCAATGTTAGGAACCTCTGTCCATAGTTCTTATAAGGGTTTAGTGCCATTATAAGAGACACCATAGATATCATCTTGTTCTCTATTTCTCTCTGCTATGTGAAGACACTGAGAATGTGACTATAGTCAAGATAAGAAGCATCTTCACCAGAAACCAGTCATACTGGCACTCTGGTTTTAGACTTGCAGCCTCCAGAATGGTGAGAATATAAATGTATATTGTTTAAGCTACCTTGGATGTGGTATTTTGTTGTGGCAGCCAGAGCTGCCTAAGACACAGATAGAGACTTAATGATGCTTTGGAGCATAAGGCTGAATAGATCTGTGCCCTGTGGGGCCTGCTCCTACAATTTGCTTTTAAAAAAAAATTAGAAAAGAAAAAAAACCCTAGAAGTCACCTTTCTTTCTTGGATTCCTAAAGAAAACATACAGCTGCATTCCGGGGTACAATAATGTAGTTCCCTTTCTGTACAATTAATTGTAGACTCTACGGATATTGCATTTTTCTTCCTAGCCCCTGGTAAACCAGTTCTTCGGCTATTGTCATCAGTATTCTCCGACTGGACACTGTTCAGAGCCCTGACTCCGACTTATGTGCCAGTGACCCACCAGACCACAGGTTTCCATATTCACTTGATCACGTTTAATTATCTTGTACACATAATCGATAGAGGTTAAGGAAGTATCCCTCACTATTTAAAAAATGTGTACATGTACAACTTGGAGTAGCTTATTGCAAAGCTTATACAAGGTCTCAGTCAAAACATTAATCATTCATCAAATGTATTATTAGATCCACTGCTTTATTTTCTATTTGAGCAGAACTTCAGGCATAAGCAATAGCAAAAATTGTGTCTTTGATGGGTAAGAGTAAAAACTATATTAAATGGCTGGATAAAAGATTCAATCTGGATTAACATTTATTATGACTCACATTTTGATCCATGTATGGAGTCAATGACATTATGTTGTTCAATTGCTCAGCCATGTCCAACCCTTTGTGACCACATGGACTGCAGCATGCCAGGCTTCCCTGTCCTCTACTATCTCCCAGAGCTTTCTCAAACTCATGTCCATTGAATCAGTGATACCATCTAACCATTTCATCCTCTGTTATTCCCTCTTCCTTCTGGCTTCATTCTTTCCCACCATAAGAGTCTTTTCCAATGAGTCAGCAAAGTATTGGAGCTTCAGCTTCAGCGTCAGTCTTTCCAATGAATATTCGGGATTGATTTCCTTTAGTATTAAAATATGTGTGCTAAAATTAAACAGGGTGAAAGAATGTGTAAAATTGAAAGTCAGTCAGTCATGTCTGATTCTTTGTGACCCCATGGACTGTAGCCTACCAGTCTATTGAATTCTCTGGGTAAGAATACTGGAGTGGGTTGCCATTTCCTTCCCCAGGGGATCTTCCTGACCCAGGGATTGAACGCGGGTCTTTTGCCTTGCAGGCAGATTCTTTACCATCTGAACCACCAGGGAATACCTGCTAAAATAAAAGATTTAACTAGATGGAGAGTTTCTTAAATAATAGCTGAATGTTCCGGATACAATAAATTTTCATTCATCATACCAAGGACCAAGTAGAATCACAACCTGAGTGAGGAAAGAGAATCAACTGATGCAAACATTAAGATGAATGAGATGTTGACATTATTTGACAAGTATTATAAGAAATATGGTAAAAATGCCTTAATCAATTATAAATTATCTTGAATCAAAAAAAATTACCAGAAAAATAAAAATTATAAAGAGGAATTAAATTGAAATTACAAAAATACAGTAAGAAAAAGTAAAACTCATGAATGAGCTTAATAATGGGGTGGAGATAACAGAGGGTAAATTAGTAAATTTGGAGACAGAATAATAGAACTTATTAAATCTAAATAACAGAGAAAATTGACTGAAAAAAAAAGACAGAGGCAGAGTCTTATGGAATAATCACAAATGATCCAATATTCATATTTTCAGAGTCCCAGAAGGAGAGTAGAAAAAGTGGGGCTGAAAGAGTATTTGAAGAAATAGTAAGTAAAATTCCCCAAATTTGCTGAAAGACATAAACCTATAGATGTAAGAATCTGTGAAAGTGAAGTTGCTCAGTCATGTCCAACTCTTTGCGACCTGTGAACTGTAGCCCACCAAGGTCCTCCCATCCATGGGATTCTCCAGGCAAGAGTACTGGAGTGGGTTGCCATTTCCTTCTTCAGGGGATCTTCCCGACCAGGGATCGAACCCAGGTCTCCCACATTGCAGGCAGATGCTTTAACCTCTGCACCACCAGGGAAGCCCTTAAATACAAGAATACAGTCTCTCAGAAAACCTCCTACAGAGACACAGAACTTCAGATCCAAGTACTAACATCAAAGATTTCAAGGGAGGAAAGGAAGCCAGGTTGAAAGAAGAAGCGGGAGGAGGTGGGAGAGGAGGGCAAAAGGGGTGGCCTTACAGACATCTCCTGCCACCTACAGATATCCAGGCATTATGGGACTTTTTCCCTGGGCCTCCAGAGAAGGGAGGACTGGAACTCGGCCCTACCAGAAATCAGACCAGACCAGAACCAGAATTCGAGTTCTCTGCCAAGAGGAGGTGATCAGTCTCCAAACCTCAGCTCATGCTGAGGGCCCTTCAACAAGATTCTTGCATCCACGACTGGGGGACTAGAAAAACAGGGAAGGATAGGAAGGGTTAAGGAGAGGAAACAGAGAGGGAAAGGGAGAGAGGTCAATAAAGTCTCTTGTTCCTTACCTGTCAGGGTACTCTGGCCAGTTGTCTGCATCAGGAGGAGACCAGGGACAAAAGGGTTCCAGTAGTGGCCACTGGGTCTGGTCCATTGGCAGGCAAGCTGGCCCCTGAGTACCCCGAGTGGTCAGGATGTCAGTCTCAGCGAAGAAGAGTCCCCGCCAGAGTTGCCATTTGTTGCAGGAAGGCGGACCCATTCCAGGGCCTGAAACTGGGCTCTTGTCTAACACTCAGAAATGAATTGTCTGAGGAGACACACATGCTGACAAAGCAAGAGATGTTATCGGGAAAGGGCACCCGGGTGGAGAGCAGTAGGGTAAGGGAACACAGGAGAACAATCTGAGTGATCCCCAAATGGATAAACCTGAGTAGGTGCATGCCAAGAAATAGCTTAATTAAAAATTTAAAACTGAAGATTAAAAAAAAAAGGAACCATAGAGAAATGGAGTTACCTATAGGGAATCCTAAATCTATTGGCAGTGGATTTCTTATCTGGACCCGTGGGGACTAGAAGGAAGTGGCATATTTTTAAAATATGCTAAAATTAAAGAATTTTTAAACACAAATTCTATATCCATTAGGTTTGTACTCATGGGGAATACATAGTAAAGAAGAAATAAAAATATCTCAGGTGAAAAAAAATTAAAGATCTCTTACTAGAATATTTTCCTTTAAAGATTGGCTAAATGAAGTTATTTATAGAGAGGAAATGATAAAAAGAAGCAATATTGTAGTATCAGTATGGAACAAGAAACAATGGAACAATCAGAAATAGCAATACAAGCTTATCTCAAAAAACAAGAGAAAAATGAAATAAATAAGCTAACTTTACATGTAAAGCAACTAGAAAAAGAAGAAATGAAGAACCCCAGGGTTAGTAGAAGGAAAGAAATCATAAAGATTAGGGCAGACATAAATAAAAAAGGAACAAAGGAGACTATAGCAAAAATCAACAAAACTAAAAGCTGGTTCTTTGAGAAGATAAATAAAATAGACAGAACATTAGCCAGACTCATCAAGGAAAAAAGAGAGAAGAATCAAGTCAATAAAATTAAAAATGAAAATGGAGAAATCACAACAGACAATACAGAAATACAAAGGATCATAAGAGACTGCTGTCAGCAACTATATGCCAATAAAATGGACAACCTGGAAGAAATGGATGAATTCTTAGAAAAGTATAACATACCAAACTGAACCAGGAAGAAACAGAAAATCTTAACACACATCACAAGCATGGAAATCGAAACTGTAATAAAAAATCTTCCAACCAAAAAAAGCCCACAGCCAGATGGTTCACAGGTGAATTCTATCAAAAATTTAGAGGAAAGCTAACACACATGCTACTCAAACTCTTCCAGAAAATTGCAGAGGACTCATTCTATGAGGGCACCATCACCCTAATACCAAAACCAAAGCCACACACAAAAAAACTATAGGCCAATATCACTGATGAACATAGATGCAAAAATCCTCAACAAAATAAGCAAACAGAATCCAATGACATATTAAAAAGATCATACATCATGACCAAGTAGGTTTTATCCCAGGGATGCAAGGATTCTTCAATATTTGCAAATCAATCAACGTGATACACCACATTAACAAATTGAAAGATTAAAAACCACATGATTATCTCAATACATGCAGAGAAAGCCTCTGACAAAATTCAACATCCATTTATGATAAAAAGCCTCCAGAAGGCATGTGTAGAGTTAATGTACCTCAACATAATAAAAGTCATATATGATAAACCCACAGCAAACATTATCCTCAATGGTGAAAAATTGAAAGCATTTCCCCTAAAGTCAGGAACAAGACAAAGATGCCCACTCTCACCACTACTATTCAACATAGTTTTGAAAGATCTAGCCACAGCAATCAGAGAAGAAAAAGGAATAAAAGGAATCCAGATTGGAAAAGAAAAAGTAAAGCTCTCACTGTTTGCAGATGACATGATCCTCTACATAGAAAACCCTAAAGACACCACCAGAAAATTACTAGAGCTAATCAATGAATATAGTAAAGTTGCAGGATATAAAATTAAGCCACAGAAATCCCTTTCATTCACATACTCTAACAATGAGAAAACAGGAGGAGAAAATAAGGAAACAATTATATTCACCATTGCAATGAAAAGAATAAAATACTTAGCAATAAATCCACCTAAAGAAACAAAAGATCTATATATAGAAAACTACAAAACACTGATGAAAGAAATCAAAGATGACACAAATAGATGGAGAAATATACCATGTTCATGGATTGGAAAAATCAATATAGTGAAAATAAGTATACTACCCAAAGCAATCTGTAGATTCAGTGCAATCCCTATCAAGCTACCAANATATAGAAAACTACAAAACACTGATGAAAGAAATCAAAGATGACACAAATAGATGGAGAAATATACCATGTTCATGGATTGGAAAAATCAATATAGTGAAAATAAGTATACTACCCAAAGCAATCTGTAGATTCAGTGCAATCCCTATCAAGCTACCAATGGTATTTTTCAGAGAACTAGAACAAATAATATCACAATTTGTGTGGAAACACAAGAAACCTCAAATAGCCAAAACAATCTTGAGAAAGAAGAATGGAACTGGAGGAATCAACCTGCCTGACTTCAGACTATACTACAAAGCTACTGTCATCAAGACAGTATGGTACTGGCACAAAGACAGAAATATAGATCAATGGAACAAAATAGAAAGCCNAACAATCTTGAGAAAGAAGAATGGAACTGGAGGAATCAACCTGCCTGACTTCAGACTATACTACAAAGCTACTGTCATCAAGACAGTATGGTACTGGCACAAAGACAGAAATATAGATCAATGGAACAAAATAGAAAGCCAAGAGATAAATCTATGCACCTATGGACACCTTATCTCTGACAAAGGAGGCAAGAATGTACAATGGAGAAAAGACAATCTCTTTAACAGGTGGTTCTGGGAAATTTGGTCAACCAGTTGTTAATAGTGATACTAGAACACTTTCTAACACCATACAAAAAATAAACTCAAAATGGATTGAAGATCTAAATGTAAGACCAGAAACTGTAAAACTCCTAGAGGAAAACTTTGTGACATAAATCACAGCAGGATTCTCTATAACCCACCTCCTCCCAGAGTAATGGAAATAAAAGCAAAAATAAACAAATGGGATCTAATTAAACTTAAAAGCTTTTGCTCAAAGAAGGAACCTATAAACAAGGTGAAAAGACAGACTTCAGAATGGGAAAAAAATTATAGCAAATGAAGTGACTGACAAAGAATTAATCTCAAAAATACACAAGAAGCTCATGCAGCTCAATACCAGAAAACTAAACGACTCAATCAAAAAAATAGGTCAAAGAACTAAACAAACATTTCTCCAAAGAAGACGTACAGTTGGCTAATAAACACATGAAAAGATGTTCAGCTTCACTCATTATCAGAGAAATGCAAATCAAAACCACAATGAAGTACCATCTCATGCAGGTCAGAATGGCTGCTATCCAAAAGTCTACAAACAATAAATGCTGGAGAGGGTGTGGAGAAAAGGGAGCCCTCTTATACTGTTGGTGGGAATGCAAACTAGTACAGCTACTATAGAGAACAATGTGGAGATTCCTTAAAAAACTGGAAATAGAACTGCCATCCAACCCAGAAATCCCACTTCAGGGCAAACACATTGAGGAAACCAGAATTGAAAGAGACAGATGTACCNTGGTGGGAATGCAAACTAGTACAGCCACTATGGAGAACAGTGTGGAGATTCCTTAAAAAACTGGAAATAGAACTGCCATCCAACCCAGAAATCCCACTTCAGGGCAAACACATTGAGGAAACCAGAATTGAAAGAGACAGATGTACCCCAATGTTCATTGCAGCACTGTTTACAACAGCTGGGACATGGAAACAACTTAGATGTCCATCAGCAGACAAATGGATAAGAAAGCTGTGGTACATATACACAATGGAATATTACTCAGCTATTAAAAAGAACACATTTGAATCGGTTCTAATGAGGTGATGATACTGGAGCCTATTATTCAGAGTGAAGTCAGTCAGAAAGAAAAACATGAATACAGTATATTAATGCATATATATGGAATTTAGAAAGATGGTAATGATGACCCTACATGCAAGACAGCAAAAGAGACTCATGTAAAGAAGAGACTTTTGCACCCTGGATGTAAGCGAGAGTGGGATGATTTGAGAGAACAGCATTGAAACATGTATATTACCATATGTGAAATAGATTGCCAGTCCAGGTTCGATGCAGGATACAGGATGCTCAGGGCTGATGCACTGGGATGACCTTGAGGGATGGGATGAGGAGGGCAGAGGGAGGGGGGTTCAGGCTGGGGGACACATGTATACCCCTGGCTGATTCATGTCAATGTACGGCAAAAACTACAAAAATATTGTAAAGTAATTAGCTTCCAATTAAAATAAATAAATTAAAAAAAAATAAGGTGGGAGAAAGGTGGATTACCTGATTGAAAAGATGTTAGTAACTACTGAAACTGAGAGTTCACTGGGACATACATGGGGGATCACTGCCATATCCTTTCTACTTTTGTGTGTGTTTGAAAATTTCCACAATAAAAAGTTTAAATATGAAAAAAAAACACATGGTTTAGCATGATTTAGGTAGTTTATGATATAATTGTTATTTAAGAGAAATAAAACTCAAAGAGTGTTGTAGGAGGTAGAAACCCACAGGAGGAAAAGAAAGAAACTGGGGTACAAACATAGGCTATCTCTTTCCTCCTGAGCTTTGTCAGTTATATTTTAAAATTAATGTTTTGTGATAATCTGATACTCAAGAAAATTATACTTAAAACTGGAGGAAGGAAAAGAGACCTAAGTATAAATGAGGTTTGCACACTTCATCTGATGTGGTAGATATTGATCTCAGTAGACTCTAAATTATACAACTATGTATATTTCTATATCTATATTTCTATTCTTATATCAATCTTTGACATCTATATCTATATCATCTATTTCTATATATGAAATACATGGAATAGCCTCACTAAGTCTATGTAAAGATATGCTTACACACTAAAAATAAATCAAGATTGTTTAATTAACAGCAGGCAAGCAAAATCAAATAAACAGAATAAAAAAAAGAGGAACCAAATAGAAAATATATAATATCATGGTAGATGTAAGAATTAACATATAATAATTGCCTTATGTAAATGTCTTAAGCCTACTAATAAATAACCAGAAATTACAAAGGAAATAAAAAGAACATACGACCTACATATTATTGCTTTAAGGAAAGTAATTTTTGACTTAATAACAAAATAGATAAAAATAAAGGGATGCTTAAAAATACACCATCAAGTACTAATAAAAAATTAAGAATACCTATATTAATACCTGCAAAAGTAGATCTCACAGAAGATAAACTTACTAGAGACAAAAGGTAGATGTTACATAATGAGCAAATGATAAATCCACAAGGAAAGACTCAATGATTCTAAATGTTTAGAACTTTCCTTAACACTATTACAAAAGTAAACTCTAATTACTTCAAACTATCTCAAATTTCAAATCAGTACCTGATTTAAACGTTCTCCTGTTTGTCCACATGAAAGTCATTGTCACTTTTTCTTTGACACTAATAATTATTTTTGTGAAAAATTTTATGAAAGGCATACTCAAATGATAATGTATTTTGCACAACTATGAAAAAGAAAAGAATATACATAGGTTGTGGAAAATTTGTATTTACTTTCTCCCTTTACATGCACATTACTTGCAGACTTATCCAGAACACTAATGTTTAGAGCCTAGCACATTAGGTGTCAAAATCTTGGGTTTGTGTACATTTTAACCTGAGGGCAAGCTAGCTGGAATCTGCCTTTTTGTGTGTGTGTGTGCCCCTCCCAACCTGCTCACCAATACCCAGGGTGACCATAATACTGGTCCAAGGCAATGATGCTTTTGGATAACACTCACTTCTTTTAACTGAAGGTCTGGCAGAGACTTAAATGCAGAATCTGGAATTTTGGCTGCCTGTACTCATGCCTTGAATTTAAAAAGAGAAGAGGTTTTTTTTTTTTTGCTTAGTACANATAATACTGGTCCAAGGCAATGATGCTTTTGGATAACACTCACTTCTTTTAACTGAAGGTCTGGCAGAGACTTAAATGCAGAATCTGGAATTTTGGCTGCCTGTACTCATGCCTTGAATTTAAAAAGAGAAGAGGTTTTTTTTTTTTTGCTTAGTACAAATTATATCTTACTTTCTATCATCTGATTCCATCAGCTACCAGTTGATGGGTTTACTTGGGGCAACTCATATTGTTACATTTAATTTTACCACTAAACATTATTTAATTAATATTTAATTCTTAATGAACATATTTGACTTATAAAGTCAGCAACTTTGAAATTGTAAATAACTGCTTTTTGTTTTTCTATAGCCTCTTTTGTATCTTTGCCAGTCATATTAGTTAGACTTTTTCCCTTTGTATCACAAGTCTTCTGTGTTTTAGGGTATGTGTCATAAATTACATTAGCCATTCTCCACTTTGCTGGTTTTAATATTACTCTGTGGGTACTTAGTCTTTTAAATGTTCCAGAGAAGTCATCATTTTTCATTTTGATTTGTTGGAGGTGAAATCCATTTACTGAATGAAAAGCCATTCTCAAATCACAACATTTTCTTTGTTCTACTTGTTCAGTTTTGTTACAATAGTAGCAAGAATTTAAAATATTCTGTACACCAAATAAAGAAATTAAGGAAAAATGCTGATATGAAAAATAATTTGAAGTTTAATAATCTGAAGTTCTTCATTAAGAAAAATAATTTGAAGTTTAGTAATCTGAAGTTTTTCATCAAGATATAAAAGTTAAGTATGACAATGAGGACTGTTTCAAATATGCTTAAAAACATCATGATGTCAATGTGATTTGGTGGGCCAAAATATAAGGTTTTAAATTAATATGAAACAGATTCCTTCACTTGGTATTGTTTCTTATTTCAAAAGATAGGTAATGTGCAATTTATCTTCTTCAAAAAATATTAGAAAGAAAAAGATTTCAAAGAAATTTAGCTAAATATCTTTGTGATTTTTTTTCTTGGCAATGTTTTCATGAAAGGTCAAATATCACAGTGCTATATCTAAGCAAATATACTTCGAAAGAGACTATTTTGTTTCTATGTACAATCAAGTATTCTTAGTTTGTGAACTCTTTGTTAATGTGCATTATAAAGAATGAAGCACCCCTTTCAGCTTATTCAGTATCCGGTGTGCACCTTCCCCAGCCACTAACAAACATCATTTAGCATTAGACTGACTTTAAATTATATCAACAAAAAATTAATATTAAGGGTATTATCAGTTCAGTAAAGAATAAATTGATTTATACTATAAAATTATGAACGTGATGTATCAGTTTGAAATATTTTTATTAAAATTGTTCATTTTAAGGAAAAATTGTAGAATACTTTAATAAATAGTATTTTAATAACTTCTGTAATGATATAAGAGTAATTTCTAAAAACAGACAATGTAAGGTTTTAGATTTACTTCCCTAAAAGCCATTTATTTAGCTATGTCGTAACTGGATGATTAGGTGGCACAGGTTTACCATTAGTTTAAAGAACCACATACCCTCTTTTTCAAGTAAAAAATCAAAAAATATATATATTGTATATATACATATATATGTTATATATATGGAGAAGGAAATGGCAACCCACTCCAGTATTCTTGCCTGGAGAATCCCAGGGACGGGGGAGCCTGGTGGGCTGCCATCTATGGGGTCACACAGAGTCAGACACGACTGATGCGACTTAGCAGCAGCAGCAGCATGTTATATATATGTGTGTATATTTAAGAAATTTTTGGCCCCCACCACACGGCATATGGGAATTTGTTCCCCCAACCAGGGTTCAAACTCATGACCCCTGCATTGGAAGTGGAGAGTCTTAACCACTAGACCTCCAGGGAAGTCTCAAATAGAAATTATATTTTTATAGCTAATCCATATTTCCCATATTTGATGATTTTGGATCTTGGTTGATCTTTATATGTATATCATTGAAATATAAATTTTACAAAATCCACTTAGTTCCTTGATGAGTAGTTTCAGTTCCCTGAATGTTTCATTCTTTCTTCCCTTTCTATAGATTTATACTGTCTGCTCTTTCCAACTTGACTGTCTCTTACCACAACTGTCTTCTGAGACTATTTTTTAAAGTAATATCCCTTTCCTATCTCCATTAATGGCCACAATACCACATTGCAATACTTTGTTTATTTGTCTGTGCGTGTGTGTGGGAAGATCTCCTGGAAAAGGAAATAGCAATCCACTCCTGTATTCTTGCCTGGAGAACCTCATGGACAGAGGAGGCAAGCAGGCTACAGTTCATGGGGTTGCAATGAGTTGGACTCCACTGAAGCAACTTAGAACAGTATGTGTGTGTACTTAGTCACCAGTCGTGTTTAACTCTGCATTGTTACAGACTATAGCCTTCCAGGCTTTCTGCTCATGAAATTTTTCAGGTAAAAATACTGGAGCATGTTGCCATTTCCTATTCCAGGAGATCTTCCCAACCCAGGGATCAAACACGTGTCTCTTGTACCTCCTGCATTTGCAGGCGGATTCTTTACCATTGTGCCAGGTTGGGAAGCCCCACTTATTTGTCTGGGCTGAACTATATAGACTGCACCAGTGTGACAAGAACTGACACACAACAACTCCATAAATATGTGTCTAATGAACGAGACTTTGAAATAAATACTTCAGACTATTGCTGAACCACATTTATTTTGAACAAAGCTGAGTGAAATCCTTCAACCGTACAAATACACATGAAGGCAGAAATAAAAGGAATGAACAATTATTGATATCATGCTGGAATGTGCTAGGCAACAATCCAGGTTCTTTGCATATAATATTGTATAATAATGATATACAATATTATTACTGCATAATAATATATTATTATTATTATTATACAATAATTCTAAAACCCACCTTTAAGAAATGAATAGATAAATGGGTTAATAGTTTCAGTATAATTAATTATTAATCTCACCCCTCCCTTACCTAGTTCTTGTACACTAATCTCTAAAAAACACACTCAAATCTATAAAGTTCAAGACAAAAATAAAGTCATCATGTCAAAAACATACAAATAAAAGATTCTTGGGATAATCTATATGTTGAAAATGATTTCCTGTCCTATGGTAATGTATGAAACTATGCCCTTCTCATACATATGAAATCATGATTGTAATAGGTAATACATGTGTTTGTGAAGGATGAAATCCTGAGATGTAGTTGCCAGTAAATGTAGAGAAGACTTGGAGCAGTTTAGAAAATATTGGGACTTTTTTGGCCCTACTCACATAACCTCTGTACAAGAGAGCCAGTGTTACCTGTATTTTATCTTGCTGTTATTTTTGTTTGTATGTAGTCTTCTGGTTAACCAACCTCCTTATACTTGTACCCTATGTCAGATTTCAAATTGTTAGAAAAAAGCAAATCATATTTTTTATTTCTCTTATCAATTTCAATATTTTTCTGTATGCAGAAATGAAGCTGCTGACCCACAATTATCAGTTAAAATTGACTGTTTTATTCCTAGTGATGATTTTTGTTGATCCAATATACATTCTCACCTGTTTTGATTAGCAACACATTAACAAACACAAACCTACACATGCGGTGGCTTTGCATGTAGATCATGAGACCATAGAATGAAGAAGCATATCCGTGGCTACAGAGATACATAGAGGTATCATCTGGATTGAGCTTAGTTAGCAGAGGATGGGAACCAGGGAAACTAAACAGCACACACTCTGGTCATAGCTATGCCTAATAAAAACAGATGAATCACTTACTAATCTGTATGCAGGCCAGGAAGCAACAGTTAGAACTGGACATGGAACAACAGAATGATTCCAAACAGGAAAAGGAGTACGTCAAGGCTGTATATTGTCACCCTGCTTATTTAAGTTCTATGCAGAATAAATCATGAGAAATGCTGGACTGGAAGAAACACAAGCTGGAATCAAGATTGTCGGGAGAAATATCAATAACCTCAGATATGCAGATGACACCACCCTTATGGCAGAAAGTGAAGACGAGCTAAAAAGCCTCTTGAAGAAAGTAAAAGGGGAGAGTGAAAAAGTTGGCTTAAAGCTCAACATTCAAAAAATGAAGATCATGGCATCCGGTCCCATCACTTCGTGGGAAACAGATGGGGAAACAGTGGAAACAGTGTCAGACTTTATTTGGGGGGCTCCAAAATCACTGCAGATGGTGATTGCAGCCATGAAATTAAAAGATGCTTACTCCTTGGAAGAAAAGTTATGACCAACCTAGATAGCATATTCAAAAGCAGAGGCATTACTTTGCCGACTAAGGTCCGTCTAGTCAAGGCTATGGTTTTTCCTGTGGTCATGTATGGATGTGAGAGTTGGACTGTGAATAAGGCTGAGCACTGAAGAATTGATGCTTTTGAATGTGGTGTTGGAGAAGACTCTTGAGAGTCCTTGGACTGCAAGGAGATCAACCCTGGGATTTCTTTGGAAGGAATGATGCTAAAGCTGAAACTCCAGTACTGTGGCCACCTCATGAGAAGAGTTGACTCATTGGAAAAAACTCTGATGCTGGGAGGGATTGGGGGCAGGAGGAGAAGGGGACGACCGAGGATGAGATGGCTGGATGGCATCACTGACTCGATGGACGTGAGTCTGAGTAAACTCCGGGAGATGGTGATGAACAGGGAGGCCTGGCGTGCTGGGATTCATTGGGTTGCAAAGAGTTGGACACGACCAAGCGACTGAACTGAACTGATTGGCTATAATCACTATGTTGTACCTTTAGATCTCCAGAACTTATTTATCAACTAGTTACAAGTTTGTACCTTAAACATCTCCCCAGTTCCCCCATCCCTAGCACCTGATAACCACCATTCTACTCTGTTTTTCACAAGTTTAAGTTTTAAAGATTGCATATGTAAGTGAGATCATAAAGTATTTGTCCTCTGTCTGACTTATCTCATTTTGTATACTGTCTTTAAAGTCCATCAAGGGAATTCCCTGGTGGTTCACTGGTTAGGACTTGGTGTTTTCACTGCTGTGGCCCGAGGTTCAGTCCCTGGCCAGGGAACTAAGATCCTGCAAGCTGCACAGCATGGTCTAAATAAATAAATAAAAGTCTATCTTCATTGTCCCAGATGGCAGGATTTCCTTCTTTCTCATGGCCATATAATATTCCGTTGTATAAATATACCACATCTTTATATATTCAACTGCTAACCAACACTTAGATTGTTTTTATATCTTGGCTATATGTAGATATGCTTTTGAGATACTGATTTCAGTTCCTTTGGATGTATACCAAGGAATGGGATTGTTGGATCATATGGTAATTCAGTTTTTAGTTTTTTGAGAAACTGCCATACTGTTTTCCATTATGATGGTTGTCTCAATTTATAATCCCTCCAACCATGCACAAGGGTCTCCTTTTTTCCGTATCCTCACCAATGTTGTTATCTCTTGTCTTTTTCTAAAAGACATCCTGACAGGTGTGAGATGAAATCTCACTGTGGTCTTGGTTTGCATATCCCTGATGATTAGTAATATTGACCATCTTTTCATAGATCTGTTGTACATCTGTTGGACATGTCTCCTTTGGAAAAATGCCTATTCAGGTCCTTTGCTCATTTTTATTAGATTATTTTCTTTTTTTGCTGTTGAATTGCATGAGTTCTTTATATATTTTGGTTATTAGTGCTTTATCAGATACATGGTTTGTGAATATTTTCTCCCATTCTGTGGGTTGTCTTTTCAATGTATTGATTGTTTCCTTTGCTGTTCAGAAGCTGTTTAGTTTAATGTAGTCCCACTTGTTTATTTTAGTTTTTGTTACCTGTGTTTTGGTGACTAATCTGGGAAATCACTGCCTGGACCAATGTCAAGGATCTTTTCCCCTATGTTTTTTTCTGGGAGTTTTATTGCTTCAGGTATTGATTTTGAGTTAATTTTTGTGAATAGCACAGGGTAAGTCTCCTGGGTATTTTTGAGGGGTCATAGAACTAATCCCCCACAGATACTAAGAGATGCCTATACATGTATCATTCCAGAATTATTAAGTCATGCTCTTGGGGAAAGAAGCTTTATCAACCATGGTACTCACTCATTTCCAAAGTTACCCAGGTCAGTGTCTTTTCTTCCCATCCCCTTCAGGGAGGCTATTTTTATACATTTGTAATATTGTTATTTTGTCATTCCCGTTACATCCATCAACTCCTAAGTATGGATTTTGACAAATGTATTTTTTTTCCCTCATCCTGAAGCCCCCTTCCACCTCCCTCCCCATCCCATCCCTCTGGGTCATCCCAGTGCACCAGCCCTAAGCACCCTTGTATCATGTACTTACCATTACAGCATCATACAGAATAGTTTCACTGCCCTAAAAACTTCTCTGCTTCACTTACTCAATCCTCCTCTCCAGCTCCTTGCAACCACTGATCTGTTTACTATTTCTACTGTTTTGCCTTTTCCATATCTGAGGTCATTTAATTTTACCAGAAGAAAAACTGGATTCCCCAACTCTTCCCAGTGGGGGAAGAAAGGGATATATACAGATAAATATTTGGTGGTGGAAACTGGAAATAAGTGGTTTGGGGTCTCACTGTTGACTTGAGGGTTTAATCTGATGGCCACATTTTCTGTCTCATGCCTCATTCCCACTTCCCATGGTGCCTAATGGTCCCAGATCCAGAGGTTGTTGGATTCAATCTCTCCAAAGAATAAACAGCTGTTCTCCTCTAGGGGGTGGGATGTGATGGTCACTCATTGCTCTAGGCAGAGGAGCATACCTGGGACCTAACTGCCTTTTTATATACAGTTTTAGCCGATCTCTTTTTTCCTCTCCTCTCGCTTTTCTGAAGTATCAAGGCCTCCAGTTTCTGAGCAGTTCTAGTGTTACAGATGTCACTCCTCATTTCGTGGTGGAATTACTCTCTGTAGGCACTTAGGCATCAGTGTTTCCTCTGCTAATCTTCGCTGTCAGCTTTCTGTCTTCCAAAATCAGTTAAGTTCTCTTGTTTGTGTGGATTTATGCCATGCTTATGTATTTTGCAAACACAGCTGTTAATGTATAGTTGTGATAAAAAATAATGTATGGTTGATTTCTTTTTTTCTTTAAAAAAGATCAAATTTAGGTATCATTTATCTGTATCATATGTACGTATTTTTAAAATTAATAAAAAAGAAAGAAATCAACTGTACATTATTTTTTATCACAACTGTACAGAGAGCTATATTATGTAATTAATTATCTTTTTTAGAACTATAGTTAATATACATGCTCGTTTCTTCATGAGTGTTCCCTGGATGCTCTTGGGTCAGGAATAAACCTGTAAAAAAAAAAAACAACTATCAGTAGTATTCTTGTGAAACTTGCTGAAGTTAACATTTCAGCTTCATTTGTGGTTGCTCCCATGGAAACACCATAGCAACCGCAACAGCTGGCAGAGTTTGGAAGTTTCTACATTGACTTTCTTTCATGGCAGTTTGCTCTTTCACACACTCTCTTTCTTATTCTTCGGCAGCAAGTGGAATACCAGCAGGTCAGACTGACTTATATTAGGGACATCTTAACTTTGTACATATTGTTAAAAAAAAAAAATCAAAGACAGAATTCAAGACCTGTTTACTTTAGTAACAGGAATAAAATAATTATAAAATTACTAATTGTCTCTATAGTTCCAGTAAGTGAAACTGGTAACTTTTAGTGGTTTTGGTTATGGAATATTTTTTAGGTTTACTCAAGTTATTTATTAATATTTATTATGGAGGTATCATTGATGCACAATATTATATACAAGTTTCAGGTGTACAACTAGTAAGTCACAATTTCTAAAAGGTTACATTCCACTTGTAGTTATTATAAAGTATTAGCTACATTCCCTGTGTTATACAATATAGCCTCATAGCTCATTTCTTTCTCTCTTTTTTTGTAATGATTTCATTGGACCTTTATTATCCTTTACGGTTTTCTAGGAATCTCTGCCACAGAACTTTCATCTTAGACTTTTTTTAAAATTTGCATTTATGTCATACATAGTAGTTTGTACTTCTTACTGCTCCTACCCCTATCGTGTCTTCCCCTTCTCTCTCCCTTCAGATAATTACTAGTTTATCTTCCATATCTGTGAGTCTGTTTCCTTTTTGTTTTATTCACTAATTTATATTTTGGATTCCATAAATAAGTAATATCATGGTTTGTAGTTATGTTTTACTGAATGTACTGAAAGGGCTGAATGTATTTTCTTATCCTAAGGGCTTAAAATGGGATGAGATGAAACAGCAGTTTTAAGAAGGGGTATCTAGCTAGGTGAAGGCTTAAAGAGATGCTTTTAGCGTGCCCACTGTGGGATCCATGGCTTCTCTTCTGTGATCTCATTTACTTTTATTTTCCAAATGACCACCGAGGGAACCAGGAACACTTTACAGATGCAAACTTGGACCCTTTGTCTTCAAACAGGGCAGAGCCAAACTGGGAACCCAGGGCCTGTGCCCTTTCCACTGGACCCGTTTCCCTAGCTTGGGTTCCCTATTTCCCCTGTGCTTTGCTTCCAGGTTACCAAAAGCCAGTGGAGGACAGTGGATAAGCATGGACCCCGAAGCCACACTGCCTGCATTTAAATGTCTATTCCAGGTACCACTTGGGCTCTGTGCCTGTTTATTTGTAAAACAGAAGGGAATGATAGTTGCTATGGGAATTAATACTGTAAAACTCCCAGTGAACATTACACAAGTGCTTACTAAATAATAGGTAAATTCTGCTGGATTTCTTATCTTTCTGCTATGCTCAGTACTTAGAGGAAAGTACATATTGTCTTTAGGCCTTCCCCTAGGGGCCAGCTCTATGGAAACAGAATTGTGTATAGATGTCAGAGTTCCTTCTTACATGGAAGGTTTGGGCCAGACAGATAATACCTTTTCACTAAAATGTTACTCAATTTCCCTGGTGGCTCAGCCATGAAAAATCCACCTGCCAATGTAGGAAACAGTGGGTTTGACACCTGGGTCAGGAAGATCCCCTGGAGAAGGAAATGGCAACACACTCCAGTGTTCTTGCCTGGGAAACCCCATGGACAGAGGAGCCTGGCAGGCTAGTCCATGGGGTTGTAAAAGAGTCGAACATGACTGAGCGACTGAACAAAAAGAAAAAAAGTTGTCACTTAGCTGGCCAACCCTCAAATGGTGTTCTTAAGCAAAATCTAAGTGCTTATAAGACTTGCATATAGCTACATACAGCTTTTTTAAAAAAATTTTGCTGTGTCATGTGGCATGCAAGATCTTAATTCCCTGACTAGGGACTGAACCTGTACTTCCAGCAGTGGCAGTGTAGAGTCTTAACCAGTGGACTGCCGGGGAAGTCTCCCACATAGCTTTAACAAGGATGAAAAATTCCAATATTTGTACTGAAATAATCAGATGAAGGATGGCAAAATAATCTAATTATTTAGTCTTTATAAGTTGAGAGGGCTGAGCTAGATGACTCCAAATACATATGATGTTAATAGTCATAAGCTTCTTGACTTAGTCATCCAACTCAGACCTGGAATGTATGAATAGATGCTAATGTGCTTAGATTAAAAAATGGATGATACAACAGATGAAAATCCTCAGGTGTCTTTTGCCTGATTAAAATTCCAGAGGCTGCCTATCTGGCACATGGAAGCCACCACAAGATTGCAGATATCTTTGGTTATAGCTTTGTGTCCTTTTGTCCACGAGTCACCATAACCCTTTATCCCCATGTTGAATAGATTGATGACCTCGGTGCCACACTGCACCTCAGAGGTTACTTTTTAAATGAAGGAATTAGGACAATGCTGTTATTCCTCATGGGCAGGTGACCTGCCCAGGATGTTATCCTCATCCAGTGTAGACTCAGGGACAACATGATCTGTCTCAGGAAACCAACAATTCCACATGTCCAGTAGTGTCAACAACTGAAGATTAACCTTTGCTTGCTTGTAGGAATGACAGAGGAGCGTTCAGAGTCTGAGGAGTAAACACACTGAAAAAGATAGTGTTTCTCAGTCTGGGAGAGGGTTTTATATCAATCTGAGAAAAGCATTTGAGTAATTGTAGTCGAGCATCCTGGGCTCAAGCTAGACCTCTCGCGGCTCATCCACATGATGGATGGATAGTGAGCACTGATTGGAGAATCAGTACCTTCTGAAGAGGCAGGCGTCAAAGGTTCTCACCCTGGTAATTGTCTTGGTTAATGAGATTATGCTGCTGAAAAGCAAACAAAACTGAGGCTGTTGAGCCGACCGGGAAAGTGTTTTCCCCTTTGTATTGTAGAGCAGGCGCCTATGGGAGTAGAGAAAATCTAGGCAGTTGCTAATTTTAGGAAGCGTTTGGTTGGTGTTTGGGACCTTAGGCTCATAAATTTCCTTATTTAGCCATTTCCCCCCACTGGGAAGATCCTGTTGTAGTGATATCTCTGTGTTTAGTTTTCCAAGTACTGTTGACCCTTGAACAACTCAGAGGTTAGGGGCACCAGACCTTCCATGCAGTCTAAAATTTAACAGTTAACAGCCAGCCCACCATGTATGCGCTTCCACATCTGCAGGATTTAACCAGCCCTGGATCATGGAGTACTGCAGTATTTACCATTGGAAAAAATCCACATATAAGTGGACCCACGCAATTCAAACCCCGTGTTACTCAAGGGTCAACTGTAGTTGGAATTCTTGACAATAACCCAACAGAATGCTGCTGCTAGCAGTAGCTATTAATTATCTCTCATGTGGAAAAAGAAGAAAGGCAATGTTGTGTATTGGTTAACAGCTGGGTCCTGAAATGAAACTCCTGGATTCAATTCTTCATTGTACTATTTGCAAGCTTTGTGATTTTGAGTAAATTAACCTTTCTGGGCCTCTGTTCACATTTATAAAATGGAAATAGTAAGTGTTCCATCCATGTTAGCTACTGTTGTTAACGTTGTTGTTGGTTTTATCAGCTGACCAATGACTCCAGGAAGAATCAACGTCTGTTGTATCCAAATGTCGGCTCCTTTATGGACCCTTCTCACATCAAGTATGATGAGTGAGATACGTGAACCAAACATCCCAGTGGCCTGAGACATTTCCTGCTTATGACTTCGATTTTTCTCGCCAACAGCACAGTGAGTACAATGAGTACAGGTGATTTCATTCCTTCTTATGGATATTTTTTCCCTAGTTCCTTATCTGGGAAATCAAGGTTTTCTGGCTTACCATTCTGAAAAGATAAACCTTTATTGATTTTTTTTTTTTCCATTACCACAGGCTGTTAGCTAAGAGATCTTGATCTGTCATAAATGAAGGAATTTGCCCCAACATTCTTGAAATCTTCTGACCAGGGCAATACTTAGTCTTAATTAAGGTAGTGCTCTAGAAGAGCAGGGATCCAAGAGTTTCGTTCCTGTGTTGAGAAGAAAGGACCAAAGAAAAAAGCCTGAGACTAGACTTGTGCAGAGCAGCTCAGCTGGTTGGGAATTGGCTTTGTTTAATGGTCAACTCCTCAGAAGATTTTCCTCAGCTGAGTGGGCTTGGTGGGGCACTAGCTTGAGCATGTTGCTTAGCAACGAGATTTTGTGACACCCAGTTCTCAAAGAGTCAAGCAACCCACCCCTTGCCTGCCCTCCACCAGCCCTCAGCTACCACTCTGGGCCTCCTATTAGACAACCGAGTGTGCGCTGGAGGGAGGGACCAGACACTGGGGGTGAAGTTTAATCATTGAACTGAACAGCCCGCAAGTATATAATCTGTAGCACCTAGTTCCCCGGAAGCCTCCAGGCTAGACTGGAAGTGGGCAGCTCTCCAGAGACGTGGGCGTAACACTGCACGGAAACCTCTGCTCACCCCAAGAGAAACCAAACTTGGAGAAAATGTTTGCGGTACACTTGATTGCATTTTACTTCACCAAGCTGAAGGAGGATCAGATCAAGAAGGTAAGCACTCTCGGAGCTGAGAGATACCTGGTTCTGTCTTCCCTGATAGAGTTAACTGACCCCTACACTTGAAAAGTTTTAAGAGAGCTTATTAGAATAGGCACAAGGCACACAGGAGCGGTTAACAACAACAACAAAAAACTCACAGAGGGGGACGAAGAGGTAAATCTCCCATCAGCTGTACACTGCATACTGTCCTGAGCCTTCAATTTCACTCAAAAATTTCTGGCAGACACCAGATGGGAAGGCGATGAGGAGAAAGTCTGTAAAAAGCCTGGAGATGATTGTGTTTAATGTGAGAGATGTTTAGGAGGGAGGGCTACAAAGGAGAATAATTTTGTTTTTTTTTTTAAAGAATATGAGAACTTTAGAAGTAATTCACGTGATTCTTCACATGCTTGAAAAGATATAAATGCAAACACCAAAAGGGGTGTGAGATTCCACGTATAGTAATCAAAATATAAATTATTGGTATGTGCTGTTTGCCAGGGGTGTGTGTGCTATTAATGATGTGCATTCTTTTGCCACTTTGCCCAAGAAACTTATCTATGAAACTGATTCCAAGGTGGGCTGATTAAAAGTTGCCAAGGCTGGAGGCCAACAGCATTCTCTCCTGGCAGCCTGGAATGAGGCTGGCCTGCCACTCTAGCCACACCAGTGGCAGGGCTCTGGGCACAAGAATCTCTCAATTTATAGATACCAGAGGTCTTCCCAGCAGCTCTGTTCAGTTCAGTTGCTCAGTCGTGTCTGACTCTTTGCAACCCCATGGACTGCGGCACATCAGGCTTCCCGATTCCCGGCTTTCATCACCGACTCCTGGAGCTTGCTCAAACTCATGTCCATCAAGTTGGTGATGCCATTCAGTCATCTCATCCTCTGTTTTACTCTTCTCCTTCTGCCAGTAGGTTGGTTTAGCCAAGATTACCCAGGTATTTAAGATGGAGTAGGGATTAAACCCAAGCGCCTGACTCCTCATCCAGCATTCTTTCCATTGTGGCATGATGCTTCCTAGCCTTTCAAACTGAAAGGAAGGAAGCATGGCGCCTTTGGGCAACCCTCCTGCACTGGGTGGGATAACCTCCCTCCCTACATTCATGAGGGAGCTGGCTTGAAGGTTGCAGCAAATCTTAAAATATTGTAAATCAGTCAGAGTTAAGGTATTTGACTTTTCATTTGTCAGTTAGATTCATGGAGCCCTCTACTAGCTTAAGGAGGTGGAAAAGTGCTAAACAGCACTGCTTAAGAATTCATTTACTTCTTAGTCAAGATGCAAGCTGCATGGTGTCTCTCCAGCCCCCAAGGGGAGTCTTTGCAACCTCTATACCTCCAATTCTAGCAAATGAGTTTCGTTTCCTTGGGCCCTGTTGTGGTGGTTTAACCTTTAATCACACCCTGGAATCAGGCTGGACATGTTTGTCCACCAGCCCAGGTGCAGGCCCAGGAGGCAAGGTACGCAGCCTCCAACAATCTATTCTCGGTCCTTCCGGGAGGAGGATCAGTGTTTGTCAAGGCCTGGAGGTGACCCTTCTCTCTCCAGGGAGAAAGTTAAGAGTGAGGTGAGCAAGGATAGTCAGGAACATTTTCCAACCACCTGGAGTGAGTGGGCCAGCGGGTGTCTGGCATAGCAAGGTTTTATGAGCTGCTTGGATGAGTCACAGGTTCAGAGAAACAACAACTCATTCACCCTCCTCATGGTGACAGTACATCTGGTCAAAAGGCACGGGCTCGTTCTCCCTCCTGGTCAAGCAGCCAGTCCCCTCCAGAGTTTCTGTGCTTCCCACCTTGAGAGTTGTCAAGATCCTGGGTCCTACTTGCCCGCAAGTGTTAGTATTCAGAACCCGGGACGATTTTTGAAACCTGCTTATACCAACATTAAAATGAAAACAAAACAGAAAGGAAGAAGAAAGGGAAAGAGAGAGAGACAGAAGATAAGAGAAAGGAGAATCCACTCTTACAGCTGCTTTTCCAATTCCATGCATTGGCATTATTTGACCTAGTGATAGCATTGAGCTGAGTTTGGTCACTGACCTGCAGATTGTACATTCATAAGAGAAGGACTGGCTAGGGTTTTCTATGTGTTACAGTTTAGTAAGTCAGCATTGCGAAAAGTAGAGATGTTACCTTTAGTCCCATCCTTCTCATAAACACTGTCATATTTGTCATGTGGAAGACTTTGCAGTATTTTTTCACAGTGGATGTTTTTATAGTTATATGGTGCATATTGTTCTGAATCTGTGTCCTTCACTTACTATTATATCATAACCATGTATATAGATTTCTCCATAATTATCATTTTAATACCTTCCTAATATTCTGTTGAGGCTTTCCTGGTGGCTCAATGGTAAAGAATCCACCTGCCACAATTAAAAAATAAATAAAAATTTTAAAAAAGAATCCATCTCCCAATGCAGGAGATGTGGGTTCAATTCTGGGTCAGAAGGATCCCCTGGAGAAGGATATGGCAACCCACTCCAGTATTCTTGCCCAGAAAATTCCACAGACAGAGGAGCCATTGGGCTACCGTTCATGGGGCTGCGAAAGAGTCTTAGTGACTAAACAATAACAATATTCGACCAAGTTGGATATGCTATAATTTAAACTTCCCCATCTTTTTGGACATTCAGCTACTTTCACAAACATTTTTTGCCGATTAAAATATTGCTATGTTAAACATAGGCATGCATTTAATATTCTCCATATTTGGGATTGTTTCCTAAGGGTAGGTTTCCAGAAGTGAAATCGCTGGGTCCAAGAGTTGAACCATTTTATGACTCTCGATTTATAATATGGGACCTTTGGACTAAGTGATCTGTAAAGTCCCTTCCAGCTCCCACATTCTGTAATTCAGCAGCTTCGAGCTTACATTTTTGAATTCGCTCTTTATATGTTAAATGTGCTACTTGTTGGTTCTTTTGTTTAGAAAGTATCTCATGTCACATGATTTGTGAGTCCCTCCAAAAGTAGACTTGGTTCTCTGAACTCGAGCACCTTCCTTGCTGCCTGCAATGTGTGTTCCTGGTTATACAGTCCTCAAATCACCTGTTTGGGTTTAAAATATAGACTTTTTGTCCCAATGTAGGTTTCATTCTTCTTTTCTAGCTACTGTAGCAGGGGCTGTGGAAGATAAAAAAATATATACAAAACAAGAAAGCCATGCTAGTTGACATTTTTTTTTTTTGGACATAACTTTAACTTAATGAAACAGCAGGAGTAGTAACCCCAAGTCCTGATGACTCTTTTAAATGTCAGCTGGCAAACGACCGCCAAAGGGCCTCAAAACCATTACTTACTTACAAAGGATGATGCTATGGGAGTGCTTAGAGAAGCTCATTATACTCTGGGGATGGGAAGAAAGGAGCAGTAGGTTGAGGGCCACTGTCTGAAGGGCCTTGGGCTGGTAAAGGAGCAAGTTTAGTTCCTGAGGGGCACATCTCACCCTTCTCTGAGCCCCAATTACTTGGCTCACGTCCTTTCTGTCGGTTGCCTCCTGGTCTGTTGCTGTGCCAACCAATTAGTCATAAACAGACTGCGAGTGAACAGAAAGCCCTTAATGAAGCATGACCTGGTTCCATCCTATCTCCTCAAATATGCTGAAAGCCCAATTGTCCTCTTTCGTTAATGACTCTCTGATGGTCTTCTGACCTCTTCCTGGCCCCCAGGCCCCCAAAGCCATGGACCACTTCGCTGGCTTAGGACTCCATACTGCCCCTGGACTGAACTGAGATGCCTGCCCTCTAGGCTTGGCTGAAGGCTGGGTACCTGTCTTATGATAAAGGTCATGGGACCCCTGGCTTTGGTATAATTTGTCTGTTGGACTTGCGGGTCCTGCACAAAACTTTGAAGCAAAACCAGGCCACTGGAGTGAGGAACATGGAGGAATTAGAGTCCCAGTGCTGCCCCTGACATACGGTGCTCCTAATGGCTCTGAGCCTTGGAGTCCCCATCTCTCAATTAGGAGCCATCATTCTGGCCTTACCTGGCTGCCTCAAGGGGCTTCCCTGGTGGCTCAGACGGTAAAGAATCTGCCCGCAATGCAAGAGACTCAAATGGATATCTTGGAGATTAGATGAGGTATACACAAAAGCATTTTTTAGACTGCAACCAATGTTCTTAGCCTTAGGGAAAAGTGTGTGGAAGAAATTCCTGCAGGAATGTGCCCAGATCGAGCCTTCTTGTGACCTGGATGAATAGCGAGGCTGTTCAGTATATAAAGCAGGGTGGCAATACAGGGCACCTGGCCCGCTGTCCCAGTGAGCCCTGGGAGTCCAAGCCATGCCACCGAGTGACTAGTGTTAGCATGGGGAGGGAGGTAATAAGATGTGACTTCCTACCTTAAAATGGACTGTGTACAGCAAGAATAATTTTTGTATCTTTCCTCCATTGGGGCATTTGTCTTTTGTCCCAATTTTCTGATTATGTGAGTGACATCCACTCATTTCCAATAGCAATTTGAGCTGGCTTTAAAAATCAAATTTCATCTTAGTTAGAACAACCTCAGTTAAAAAGGGAATTTAAAGTACTGGACTTCAGAGATTGTACTTGGAAACTGAATTTGCCTTTGAGCTTCCTAGCAGCCCATAAACAAGGGGAGTCATGTGAATAGCTATTATTCAGTTCAGTTCAGTCGCTCAGTCATGTCCAACTCTTTGTGACCCCATAAATCACAGCATGCCAGGCCTCCCTGTCCATCACCAACTCCCGGAGTTCACTCAGACTCACGTCCATCGAGTCCGTGATGCCATCCAGCCATCTCATTCTCAGTTGTCCCCTTCTCCTGCCCCCAATCACTCCCAGCATCAGAGTCTTTCTCAATGAGTCAACTCTTCGCATGAGGTGGCCAAAGTACTGGAGTTTCAGCTTTAGCATCATTCCTTCCAAAGAAATCCCAGGGCTGATCTCCTTCAGAATGGACTTCTTGGATCTCCTTGCAGTCCAAGGAACTTGCAAGAGTCTTCTCCCTCGCCACAGTTCAAAAATCATCAATTCTTTGGCGCTCAGCCTTCTTCACAGTCCACCTCTCATATCCATACACGACCACAGGAAAAACCATAGCCTTGACTAGACGGACCTTAGTCGGCAAAGTAATGTCTCTGCTTTTGAATATGCTATCTAGATTGGTCGTAACTTTTCTTCCAAGGAATAAGCATCTTTTAATTTCATGGCTGCGATCACCATCTGCTATGATTTTGGAGCCCCCCAAAATAAAGTCTGACACTGTTTCCACTGTTTCCTCATCTATTTCCCATGAAGTGATGGGACCAGATGCCATGATCTTTGCTTTCTGAATGTTGAGCTTTAAGCCACATTTTCACTTTCCACTTTCATTTTCATCAAGAGGCTTTTGAGTTCCTCTTCACTTTCTGCCATAAGGGTGGTGTCATCTGCATATCTGAGGTTAATTGATATTTCTCCCAGCAATCTTGATTCCAGCTTGTGTTTCTTCCAGTCCAGCATTTCTCATGATGTACTCTGCATAGAAGTTAAATAAGCAGGGTGACAATATACAGCCTTGACATACTCCTTTTCCTATTTGGAACCAGTCTGTTGTTCCATGTCCAGTTCTAACTGTTGCTTCCTGACCTACATACAGATTTCTCAAGAGGCAGG
>SJYV01035352.1:519805-577999 GCA_006410875.1 Neotragus pygmaeus | reverse complement strand
TCCACACAGTCAAAGGCTTTGGCATAGTCAATAAAGCAGAAATAGATGTTTTTCTGGAACTCTCTTGCTTTTTCAGTGATCCAGTGGATGTTGGCAATTTGACCTTTGGTTCCTCTGCCTTTTCTAAAACCAGCTTGGACATCAGGAAGTTCATGGTTCATGTATTGCTGAAGACTTACTTGGAGAATTTTGAGCATTATTTTACTAGCATGTGAGATGAGTCCAATTGTGCAGTAGTTTGAGCATTCTTTGGCATTGCCTTTCTTTGGGATTGGAAAGAAAACTGACCTTTTCCAGTCCTGTGTCCACTGCTGAGTTTTCCAAATTTGCTGGCATACTGAGTACAGCACTTTCACAACATCAGGGTTTGAAATAACTTTCATGATTTGAAATAGCTCAACTGGAATTCCATCACCTCCACTAGCTTTGTTCGTAGTGATGCTTTCTAAGGCCCACTTGACTTCACATTCCAGGATGTCTGGCTCTAGATGAGTGATCACACCATCGTGATTATCTGGGTCATGAAGATCTTTTCTGTACAGTTCTTCCATGTATTCTTGCCACCTCTTCTTAATATCTTCTGCTTCTGTTAGGTCCATACCATTTCTGTCCTTTATCAAGCCTATCTTTGCGTGAAATGTTCCCTTGGTATCTCTAATTTTCTTGAAGAGATCTCTAGTCTTCCCCATTCTGTTCTTTTCCTCTATTTCTTTGCATTGATCACTGAGGAAAGCTTTCTTATCTCTTCTTGCTATTCTTTGGAACTCTGCGTTCAGATGCTTGTATCTTTCCTTTTCTCCTTTGCGTTTCACTTCTCTTTTTTTCCCAGCTATTTGTAAGGCCTCCCCAGACAGCCATTTTGCTTTTTTGCACTTCTTTTCCATGGGGATGGTCTTGATCCCTGTCTCCTGTACAGTGTCACGAACCTCATTCCGTAGTTCATCAGGCATTCTATCTATCAGATCTAGGCCCTTAAATAAAGCTTCCCTGTTTTGGAATTTGAGGTTCACTCTATAAGCTGGTCTCTTTCAGTGGAGAGGCTGTGGGGAAATGGTGAGGACCTTCTCCCAGGGAATTAGAAACCGAGCCCTTCTTGTTCTTGCCGCTCTATTGTCCCATCAGAAAAGTGGGGGGGGGGCATCTTTTCCTCAGGGTTAGTCCTTCAGGGGAAGAAGTCCCTACCCCTCACCCCTCAGTTCTCCATTCAGTTCTGTTCTTCTAAGCTCAGTGAGGGGTCAGGCAAGCGACCTTTGGGGATCCACATCAAGAAGCTGTCCCAGGGACTTCCCCGGTGGTCTAGTGGTTGAGAGTCTGCCTGCCGATGCGGGGGACATGGGTTCAGTTCCCGCTTCGGGGGATCCCACATGCCATGTGGCAGCTGAGCCCGTGAGCAACAGCTACTCAGCCTAGAGCCTGCGCTTCTCAAGAGAAGCCATCACAGTGAGAAGCCTGCACGCCATGGCTGGAGAGAGACCCCTGCTTGCTGCAACTGGAGCAAGCCCGTGCACAGCAATGGAGACCTGGCAGAGCCAAAAATAAATAAATAAATCTTAGAAAAAAGAAAAGAAGAAGCTGTCCTGAGTCAGGAATGCAGCTTTCTGCCTGGAGTGGGAATTAACAGCCTAGAGTGGAGGGCAGGTGCCCCCAGCAGCCAGCCCTAATCACTCTGCACCCTGTTCCAGGTGGACAGGTTCCTGTACCACATGCGCCTCTCTGATGAGACCCTTTTGGACATCATGGCTCGCTTCCAGGCGGAAATGCAGAAGGGCCTAGGGAAGGACACCAACCCCACAGCCTCGGTGAAGATGCTGCCCACCTTCGTCAGGGCCATTCCAGACGGCTCGGGTGAGTGAGGCTGGGGGCGGCCGGGGACACTGCTCCCCCCGGCTCCCTGTTGGCTGATGGGTACCTGAAGTTGTCTCCTGTTTCCTGGCTCACCTCTCCAAGGCCTCTCTCCACATTCCCCCTCCCACCTTCCTGACTCCAGTAATGTTCCATATCAAAAGTTTTGAGCCAAAGTTCAAATACATCTTGCTTTCTCCCTGCCTGCCTCGGCCCTACGCATTCTGTTCCCTCTCCTGCTAGAGCATCCCAACAGTCTTCCCCTTATGAACACCAACCTGGCCTTTCCACCTTCGTGTAGGGGTCACTGACTCCACCTGGGAAGCATCCCCACGCTGGGTTAGGTGCTTGCCACCCTGCTGTGTATGACAGTCTCCCCATTGGACCAATGCTCCCTGAGGGCAGAGTCTGCATCTTCTTCACCACAGTGCTCCGAGTGCTGCACAGTCCTGGATGCATGCTAGGCCTGAAATGTTTGCAGAATGGATAGTAAATGCCATTTCACCCCTAAGTGCCTAGGTTCTGGGCTACAGATGGCAAGTAGTGGAAGATAGTATAGTGGAAAAAATATTAAATGGTAATTGAAGAAGCCTGAGTTCTAGGCCCAGGTCTGTCATTCATCAGTGACCTTTGGCAAAATGTTTAGCTTTGATTTTTTTCTATCTCTAACGTGTGTTCTCTCTTGGTGCTGTAATAAGTTAGCACATACTTAGTAGCTCTAAACAAGAAACATTTATTCTCTTACAGCCCCAGAGGTCAGAAGTCTGAGATGGGTCTATAATCAAGGGCTATCACCAAGATGTGGCTGAGCTGCATTCCTTGTGGAGGCTTTAGAGAAGAGTCTCTCTGTTTCCCCGCATTTCCCAGCTTTTCCTATGTTCCCTGGCTCATGCCCTTCCCATCTTCAAGCCCCAGTGTAGCATCTTCAGATCTCTGACTCTGACCCTTCTGCTTCCCTTTCCATATTTTAAAACCCTGTGATTACATTAGGCCAATTGATGAGCCATTTTGATTCTATTGGCAACCTTCATTCCTTCTTGTCACAGAACCTAATATATTCATAGGACCCATGATCAGGATGTAAACATCTGGTGGGAACTATTATTTTGCCATCAAACTGCTCTACTCTCAGCCTCTGGGTAAAGCCATGGGAAGGAAAGAAATTGGTATCTACTACACACCTCCTGTGGTCATGGGGTGCTAGGGACTCGCTGTCTCATACAATCCCCATAAGAACCCCATGGTGGAGCTCTTATCCCCAAGTCAGATGAGAGCAGAGAGAAGCAAGGGGCTCCCCCGCCGTGTCAGAGTCCCAGTGCTCCAGCCAAGCTCCAGCGGGGGCTTTGGGGCTTTCAAGGGAGCAAGGACTAAAGTTTAGGAAGCTCTCAGGGATCTTTGATTGGATTGGGAGGGCTCTGGGCCCCTCTGGGAGAACACCTAGGCCAAAGTTGCTTGACTCTGCCATTTGAGAGGCTCCTGGGAACTGTGATGGGAAAGACCCATTCCCTTGCTGGTGGGGGTTATGCGGCATGGGCTCTGTACCATATGGAGAAACACAAGCTTTGAAGAGAGACAGTCCTGCTTTGAAATCTCTGCTGAGTTCTGACCCTGCTCTCTGAGAATGATGAGAAGACTGTGGTCCTTGATGGGTCCTCTGGGGCCATTCAGAGAAGCAGCTGAGTCCTGGTGTGTGTGTGCTGGGGAGCACCAGCTCAGAGTCCTCCTGGATTCCAGTGCTTCGGCTCTTCTTGTAGAGGTGTGTCCCCAGAAGCAAGGGAAAGCGGCCTTCGATGGTCTGGAGGCTGCTGGCTGCTTCAGGAAGGTTGGAAGTGAAACTGACCAAGTTTTAGAAATTACCTCCTCATCAGGCCAGGAGACGCCACCTCCTGTCTTCATGGTCTCCTCAGAGCCTCTCACTACACAATCGGTCTCACCAGGGATTCTGCAGCAGTGAGGTCCCTGGGCCCAGAGTCCTTGTGGAGCTATATGCCTTTGTCAAGTCCCAGAACTACTGTACCCCTGTTCTCATTAGTAAAAGAGATGTGGCCAGTTTGTCCACCAACTTGTAGGTTTGGTAGCATCAGATGAGGTCATGTACAAGGAATGCTTGATACTCTCCAAAATGTCCCAAGTGCTATGGAGCTCCTGTGAGCTCCTGGTCTGATTTTAGGATTATTTCCTAGTTTCTTGAGGCCTCCATTTCTGAAATGTGTACAGTTTCCAGAAGAAATCCTTCAGCCTTGGCCCACTCTCTAATTTCCCCTCCTTCATCTGAACCTGCCTGAGGCGGGTAACCTGATAGAGCCTTAGTTACCTCCCAGCTGTCAGTCAGGGAGCTGCGTTTGACTGTTCTTACAAGAGCCTTAAAAGCCTGGTTGCCATTTGTGCCTTCTCCTCCACCAGTCACAAGGGAAGGGGGACAGGAAGTGCCCATCTTGTGATTTGAATGTGTCAGTGATTCTTTAGGCCTCTCTTCTTGACCTCTGCCTCCAGGCAGCCTCCTAGATCGCCTGGAGGCTGAGCCTTGTGGGTGAGACCAGCAGCCTCTGTGTTATCAGCTGAGGGCCCCAGATATCTGCACTGGGGCAAAGGTTCCACACTTGCCTAAGCATAAGACTCACCTGGGGTAACTTCTGGGGGACTTCCCTGGTGGCTCAGATGGTAAAGTGTTTGCCTACAATGCGGGAGACCTGGGTTCAATCCCTGGGTTGGAAAGATCCCCTGGAAAAGGAAATGGTAGCCCACTCCTGTATGCTTGCCTGGAAAATCCCATGGATGGAGGAGCCTAGTAGGCTACAGTCCACATGGTCGCAAAGAGTCAGATACAACTGAGCGACTTCATTTTCACTTCAATGGAGTAATTCCTAAATATACAGTTTCCCAGGCTTCTCCCCTTGGAGATCGTGACTCTCCAGAAATCTACCCATTCAGTCCCTGTGCACCTTTGGGAGATGCTGTGCTAGAGAGTGGAGAAGAAACAGGGGCACAAGCCAGGGCGGGAAAGCCCAGGGTCTATGGTTTCAGCCTACCAGGTGGCCACTTTGGCTACCAGCTGACCTCTGGTGTGCAAGACGCTCCCATTTCTGTTTTTACCACCTACTAGCAATTTCCCTCTCTGTTTTATTTCACATTTTACAAGGAACGAATCTGAATGGCCAGCTGTGTCTCTAGGGTCACATGGTACCAAAAAAAGGCCATTTGGGTGACCAGATTGGTGTGCATGGAGTTTCATTTATACATGCCTTGGGTATATGTCATGAAGTATGCCTGGTACACGCAGCCAATTTTCCAGCACAGTTAATTTTGTACAAAGACTTGTTAGTTCAAGTGACCCAAGTCTGCACACATGAGCTCCCATCCCATATCTGTGGCTGATGCTAAAGACACTGGCAGGGTCCTAGGCAGGAATTCTGGCTGGCTGGATTGACATCAGGGTGGGCTGCCTCACCCCAACACATGTGTCATTTCTACCTTCTTATTAATAGCATCTGTCTTATACTGGGCTAGATCATGTTACATTTTCTCCTTTTGGAATGACTCTGGCCCAAAATATTAAGCATCCTTGTCTCCTTAAGGGCCAGGATTAGGTGTTTGTCTCTCTTCCCTCCTAGAGTATTTTCTCTCTGTCCATGAGACTGAGGCTTGTATGAAGCTGGATTCTGTTCCCTGAAATCCTCCTGTCTTTTCTGCCTTATTTGCATTTTGTGAAGTATCAACTTCCTGGTTGTGGTATGCTAGAATAAGCTCCATCCTCAAGGCTCGTTTCTTTCTTTCTTTTTTTTAAAATTTTTGGTTGTGCTGGGCCTTTTGCTGCCTGCAGGCTTTCTCTAGTTATGGTGTGCAGGCTTCTCATTGCAGCATTTTCCCTTGTTGCAGAGCACAGGCTCTGTATACACGGGCTTCAGTAGTTACAGTGTGTGTGCGGGCTCATTAGTTGTGGTGCATGGCCTTAGTTGCTCTGCAGCATGTGGAATCTTCCCAGACCAGGGATTGAACCCATGCCCCTTGCATCAGCAGGCGGATTCTTATCCACTGTACCACCAGAGAAGTCTCTCAAGGCACATTTCTATTACCACCTGCCTAAAGTGCATTCACATTTCCCCTCTCCCGATGAACACATTTATTCCCCACAGGATGGCCCAGTGGGCAGGGCTGAGGCGGCAGAGGCAGGCAGACTTGGGTCACACCCCAACTTTGCCCTTCACCGGGAGGGTGCAAATCAACAGTCACACTTCTAGAGTCTTGGCACACGGGCATACCTGGCTTGTGGGGGTGTGAGATTTCATGTTTATCACAGTCCAACTTCTAATGCAGAGCTTGTGTATAGCAGACTCTCAGTAAATGATAACTTTTGGAGGTTTGTATTTTTCATAGAAAATGGGGAATTTCTCTCCCTGGATCTTGGAGGATCCAAGTTTCGAGTCTTGAAGGTGCAAGTCTCTGAAGAGGGGAAACGAAATGTCCAGATGGAGAGTCAGTTTTACCCAACACCCAATGAAATCATCCGAGGGAATGGCACAGAGGTACCAAGACCGGGGGCTCTGTGAAGGTGGTCCTTGGTAGCAAGTTTCTGAATGACCTTAGCCCTGTGTCCTATGCTTTCTCTTCCCTGTAGCTGTTTGAGTACGTAGCTGACTGTCTGGCAGATTTCATGAAGACCAAAGAATTGACGCAGAAGAAATTACCTCTTGGCCTAACCTTTTCCTTTCCCTGCAAACAGACTAAATTAGAAGAGGTAAGACTGGTGCAAGGGAGGGAATAAGCTGTGTAAGATTGGGTTTGGGGCTGGAGAATGTGGCATGTGAGGGCGTCAGGCTGGGAAGAGGAAAGATCAGCAGGAGTTTTCTTGTTTGCTTTTTCTTTGTCTTTAAACAGTGAGGTGGACATGTGAGGCAGAGAATATGGTAACATGGCTGCCTTGAGTTTACATTTACCCTGGGCACAGCACAAGGAATGAAATGTTTTCACCACCAAGCTCAGTGGTTCTCAGACCTTGGTTTAGTCAGAACCCCTGGAAGTCTTGTTAAACACAGATTGCTGGGCCCCATGCAGGAGTTTCTTAACCAATGGAGCCTTGGATTTGTATTCTTAATAGTTACTGGGTGGTACAGATGTTGCTGGTCTGGCAACCACACCTGTAACACTGACACAGTTAACTAGGATAAGAAAGGGAAGGCTGGGGGGGTGGTCTCCCTCTGCAGTGAGCCCTTAGGAGGAGGCCTGGGGTGGGGTCCCTGCAGTGACAGTGTTACTGAGCAGACCCGGCCTCTGGGATATACTCTTAGCTGTGCAGCTAGCCAGCTGGGCACTCGGGTAATCCATCTCTCTGTGCCTCAGATTATCAGTCTGTAAATGGGGAGAAGGTAAACCCGATCTTACGTGAATCTGTGAAAATACATAAAGGGCCATATAACAGGACCGTGAGCTTTCTGGGGCCAGGAGGCTATTGTCTTGAATCAGGTCTCCTGCCTGGGGTGATGGTCCCTGAACTCTTGCTGCCCAGACCAGTCATGGCACCCAGCTCACAGCCAATTCGTGGACCCACCTTGACTTGGGATGTGTTTGATGTTGTTGGCTTGAGATGTTTATTGATTATGGGGTCGTGGAAAGGGAGTGGGTTTTCACATTTAATGGACTTGGCTTTGAATCATGGTTCAGGACATGCTGTGTCCCCTGGGGAGGTTACTTAACTTCTTGGGTCCCTTGTTTTCTTATCTGTAAAACAGGGATACTGTCTCCTCGCTGGCCTGAGGTGAAGCTTAGACAAAGCCTCTGTAATGTGCTGAGCACTGTCCTGGTGCATCAGTGGTAGCTTCAAAGTTTTAATGAATGTCCCTATACAACTTGTCTCTTCATCCTTTTGTACCTTGTCCCTCAACTGAACAGATATTTCTGGAGGGCAGGCACTATTTTATATTGTTCTTCCTGTCCATTTCTAAGGTCTCAAGCCCAGTGTCTTATATTTAATAGCTGCTTGATAACTATCTGACAATTGAAAAGTGCAATCAATCATTTACTGGATTCCACTGAATGGGAATTTACCATCATCTATCTATACAGGATATGGGCTGAGGTTTACTGATTAGTTGTTTTCTAAAGAAAGAATTAGGTGGGAAATAGTGTAAAGGTTTCAGGAAAGTTAGAAGAGGCCAGGTGGAGCTTTGCTTGTCTTTGCACGTTGAAAGGACAGAGTTCCCCCAAGTCAGTAGGGAAAGTGGGGGGAGTCAGGGAATCAGGCCTCAATTCTCCAGATAGTTAAACACCTCTTATTTGAGCTTAGGAACAGAGACCTTAAGTGCTGGAGTGGATTGCCATTTCCTTCTCCAGGGGATCTTCCATACCCAGGAATAGAACCTGGGTCGCCCTCATTGCAGGCAGATGTTTACTGTCTGAGCCACCAGGGAAGCCCTAAAAAGAAGGAAGATTATGATAATGATGATGGACTATACCTCAGATTTTTACACTTGTACTATGTTGAACTCTCCATGTGTATAACCTCATTAAAATCCCAAAGCAATCATATGAGGCAGATAAAATTATTTCTATTTTATATTTGAAGAAACTGCAGTTCAGAGAGGTTAAGAGACTTATCCAAGGCCACACAGCCAAGAATTGCTCAGCCCAAGCTCACAAATTCTCTGACCACACTGATTTTCCAAAAAGACACAGTTCTAGAAAGTTGTTTAAAATGCCAGCAGGGGACTCCCTGGCGATCCAGTGGTTTATTCTCTCTGCTCCCAGTGTAGGGGGTGGGGGTGGGGGGGCCTTGATCAGTGGTCAGAGAACTAAGATTTTTTACATGCTGTGCAGCATGCCACACACCCCCCGCCCAAAAAGTAAGTAAATAAAATTGTTTTTTAAAAAATACCAACAGGTGCCTGAAAGCATTTGACCCATTTTGTGTTGTCTCCCAAGGAGAGTTTTCAGATAACATTTAAACTAGGCAAGGGTGGCTTGATTATATCAAGTAAAGGTGAAAATATTTCTCTTCAAACTCTAGTTGAATTACTTGCATTTTATAAAATTTCCTCCCAGGCTGCCTTTCAGAAAAGTCTAAAGTAGAAAAGTTTCAGTCACAAGGAAATGCATTAGTAATAACAACCAAGAGTGGGCATAGCTGTTTAACCACGATTCTGCTGCATGTAAATCTGTGACATGAAAATAAGGGCTTTGGAGAAGGTAGAGTCTGATAGGCCATGTAGGTACAGAAGGAGGTGGGAAAGGGAAGACTTCCTGAAGGGGTGTGACTGAGGAGGATTCTTTCTGATCAGGGCGTTGGACTTAAAGGAGAAGGTCATTTTGTTGTTGTTTTGTTTATTTAAATGAGGAAACAAAACAGTCTTAAAGAAAAATTTCTGTGTGTGTATGTGTGTTTCTGATGATAAAATGGCAATATCTCTTAAAGGTAGGGGGGAAAAGAGAGAGAAAAGAGGGTCAGAATTGAAAACTTTAAAGAAGAAAATAGAAATCTCCTCTAACCCCAACGTTCAGAGATACCCACTACTAGAATTATTGGGTTTTCCTTGCAGTCATGAAAGTGTTAGTCACTTGGTCGTGTCCAGCTCTTTGGGATCCCACGGACTATAGCCTGTTAGCCTCCTCTGTCCATAGAAATATGCAGGCAAGAATTCTGGAGTGGGTAGCCATTCTCTTCTCCAGGGGACCTTCCTCAACCAGAGACTGAGCCTGGGTTTCCTGAACTGCAGGCAGATTCTTTACTGTCTGAGCCCCTTGCAATTGTATCTATTTTGAATACTGATGCTATACTGTATGTACAGCTTTTTTCCCCCACCTAACAATATGTCACATGCATTTATTCCCCAGTCCCCCATATATCTCCCCTTAACAGGTCCCATATTGTCCCTGGGATCCTTTTTGAGGGGATACCACCTAACAATCTCTCACTCCTCTATCCAGCGAGGCAGGAGTTACCATAGCCCCAGAGGGCAGAAGTTAGGGGGAGCTACCACTAGGTAGCGCTGTGGTGCAGGGGAAAAAAACAAACAAACCCTGATCTCTGAAGTTGGGGTGGAGGGTTAGAGGGGTGTAGGGGAGGGGGTTAGTGTCAGAAACCTGCATTCCAACTGGGCTCTCTCCTTCACTGACTATGATATTTGGAGCAACTTCCTTCTTTTCTGAAGCTTGTCTGCTTTATTCATAAGCTGAGGGGGTGGGGCTAGTCAGGGAGTTTGTAAGTTTGGGCTCAACTCCTCTCCACTAAGTAAACTTGGGCATCTTTTAACCTCCAAGTTCTCCCTCAGTCTGAAACATCCTGCGATTATTTGCTATGTTAGACATGAAATTCTTTGAGAAACACCACTTGTAAGCAGATAATTGATAATGCATATTGAGATCCATTTTTCCAAGTTGAAATTAGGTCCCCAAAAGAGTCTTACAAGGTAACATGTCGGTTCTGCTTGTGGACCTGGCAAACTAGACATTCCATCAGAACACTCCTGAGACAGAGGCAGGGAGGTGATGTTTCCATTTCCAGATGCGTAAACTGAGGCTCAGGGAGGTTAAATGACTTGGACAATGTATTGTGAACCCAAGCATTCTGACTCTGCAGCCATTGTTCTTTCTGCCCCTGTGTATACTATTTGAAACTGCACAGATGAGAGTAATAAGCATGCTGAAATTATTAGAAAAGGCCTCTAAGGAAATGAAAGAAATTGGTGTGACTCAACTTTAAGAGAAGGCTTCAGGGGACCCACTGTAGTAAGCATGAAATTTCTGCAGCTCATTTTCAGAACTGAGTGCCTTCTTTATTTTGTCTGGATCTAATATCTTCCCCCAGGGTATCCTGCTTTCATGGACGAAGAAGTTTAAGGCGAGGGGAGTTCAGGGCACAGACGTAGTGAGCTCTCTGACCAATGCTATGAAAAGACACCAGGTAAGGAACCCATCTTGGTGTGGGGAGCTCCCCCAGTTCCAGCCTTATCTCTTGTGGGGGTGGAGAAGGGTTGTCTTCTACTGTGCCTGCCCTTGAAGGAGAATCAGAGGACTTGATCTTAAGAAAGTTCTCACTGTAGCACAGATGTGGCCAATTTGGATAAACCCTCCTGTGGGCCTGGTATGTGGCGAGTGTTCTAATTACTGCCGAAGGGTGACCCATACTTCCCTGGGGCCTTCCCAGCTGCCACAGCTTCTTCAGGGGTCTTGGTTAGACTTGATGCTGTGTGAGGCTCCAGGCCTCACCTTTCCTCTCTGAGGCATGAAAGGTCCCTTTCTTTCCTGTCTGGTTCTCTCTCCCATTTTCCACACCCTACTCATTGAATATCTCTATTTGTTGGATACATTTTACAATAATTTAAAGAACTATTAAAGCAAGCCATGCTCCTGGCTGAGCTGAGGACACAAATTAACCTAACTGACTTGTTACACTGACAATGTGAGAAATATTTTGAAGTATACCCTTCCAGTCTTTTTTTCTCTTTAAAATTGCTATCATAGTCTTTTGTATACGTTTTCTCTTATTGTTTTCATTTTGCTTTAAAATGCTCTCCCAGACCTTGTGGAACCGTGGTGCAATAACCCTAGATGACTTGATAGAACAGGAAACCCCTGGTGCTGCTCACGGAGAGGACTTGGCTGAGGCTGGTTAAAATGTCCCTGTGGGGGAGGACTTTGGTGTTTTCTCCTGGAGGCACCATTCCTCCTAGGATAAACATGATTCCTCAGCGTTCTTCAAGCACTGGCTGGAGTCCTGGAGATCTGTCCCGCATGTTTTCATTGCTCCGAGGCTTTCACCCATGAAACAGGAGCGTGGGTTTCACTCACTCTCAGTCTCAACTGCTCTTTTTCTCTCCTGGACCTTAAACCTTGAGAAGGTCCTTCTTTCTTCTTCTTCTTCTTCTTCTTTTTTTTTTTTTTAAGCAATTTTAATTTTTTCTAGAAGATTATTTGACAATTTCAATATACGGTCATCAGAGGAAACAGAAACAATAGAGAGGAACAGCGGTGTATACATCACCCAATTGGGCCAACAACCTACGTCCATACTTGAACAACACTGGCAAGTCCCGAGTAATAGCAATCTGGAGCCCCAGTTGGGAAAAGGGTCCAAGGTGGTGCATCCACATCATGGGCGAGACTTCAGATAGCAGTTCTGGGCGCGTCTACTTATAATCCCAGCCTGCAAACTACTATTAATCAGTTTTCACATAAAAATGCCGCTCTGGTGTTCCTTTAACTTTTACAATGCTATTCATTTCAGCTGGTGAATCTTAAGATTCCTTAGACCCTGGGGGACTAGCGAGGTCTCCAGGGGCTTAAGAAAGTCCAAAACCCACTCCTTTTCTTCTCTAAAGTGCCACTTGACTTGCTGGTAACCACTTGTGTGCTTGCAGGCAGACACATAGTTCTGCCAAGGTCGGAACTCAGTCAGACGCCTGCTCCTCTAATTTTGAATCCCAAACAAGACTACCTCCATTTAAATTTCCCTAATAGTTCTTTCCTGTTTTGCTAGTTCATCTTGAGTCACAGGTGTGTAGGATCTAGGGGTCAGCAGGAAAAGTCAGACCATTTTGCTTGAAGGCAGACAACTGCAGTGGGAGCAAAGGCCTTATTTCTTACAGGCAGGCCCAGAAGGCAGGATCTAGTGATTCTCTCAACCAGGCACCTTCATTGCTTTTGCTTCCCCTAGGAGAAGGCAATGGCACCCCACTCCAGTACTCTTGCCTGGAAAAATCCCATGGATGGAGGAGCCTGGTAGGCTGCAGTCCATGGGGTTGCTAAGAGTCGGACACGACTGAGCGACTTCATTTTCACTGTTCACTTTCATGCATTGGAGAAGGAAATGGCAACCCACTCCGGTGTTCTTGCCTGGAGAATCCCAGGGACGGGGGAGCCTGGTGGGCTGCCGTCTATGGGGTCNTCAGCCCTGGGATTTCTTTGGAAGGAATGATGCTGAAGCTGAAATTCCAGTACTTTGGCCACCTCATGCGAAGAGTTGACTCATTGGAAAAGACTCTGATGCTGGGAGGGATTGGGGGCAGGAGGAGAAGGGGGTGACAGAGGATGAGATGGCTGGATGGCATCACGGATTCAATGGACGTGAGTCTGAGTGAACTCCAAGAGACGGTAATGAACAGGGAGGCCTGACGTGCTGTGATTCATGGGGTCGCAAAGAGTCGGACACGACTGAGCGAATGAACTGAACTGAAAGATAAAATAAATTAATATGAAAGTGAGTTTTATGTCAAGTAAAAAACATTAAAAAGTACTTTAGCAAGACTAAAAGTGTAACGCCAAAAGTAAGTTAAAACTTCACTTTAACACAGCCTGCCAAAAATTAGCAAGAATTTTAATGATGAAAATAAAAATGATAGATAATATGTATTGTTTAATATATGATGTTTCCTTCCTTTTTTTCATTGGGACATAGTTCAAATGAACCTATTTGCAGGGAAGGAATACAGACATAGAAAAGGGACATGTAGGCATGGGGGAGAGGGAGTGGGGTGAATTGGGAGATTGGGGTTGACATATGTGATAGGTTATCTTACAAGTGTTTCGATTCTTACAGAACTGTGGCAGGTACAATTAATATCCATGTATTAAAATGGAGATGAGGATTAGGGAACTTAGTCAGACTTGCCTAAATTTCAGAGCCAGCAAAGAATTGAGCCTGAATTCAACCACAGTGAGTCTCTAGAACTCACCTTACTTTTTTTTTTGTACCCTTAAGTCCACCACATTTGCAGATATGACATAGCCATTTGGTGTTCAGTTTCCCCTAGATGGCTCAGTGGTAAAGAATATGCATGCCAATGCAGGGGATATGGGTTTGATCCCTGGGTGTGGAAGATCCCCTGGAGAAGGAAATGGCAACCACTCCAATATTCTTGTCTGGGAAATCCCATAGACAGAGNTGGTGTTCAGTTTCCCCTAGATGGCTCAGTGGTAAAGAATATGCATGCCAATGCAGGGGATATGGGTTTGATCCCTGGGTGTGGAAGATCCCCTGGAGAAGGAAATGGCAACCACTCCAATATTCTTGTCTGGGAAATCCCATAGACAGAGGAACCTGGTGGGCTACAGTCCATGGGACTGCAAAAGAGCTGGACATGACTAAACAACAATGACTAAATAGAAAAACACTAGTGGTAACAACAATAGTAGTAGTAGTAAGGACAATAGTAATAGTAGTAGTACAATTGGCAAATATATTAAAATTGATGCTATATATTCATTAGTTTAGCCATTCATTCATTCATTTATTTGGACAATAGTGGCTTAGAGAGTAAAGCTTCCGCCTGCAATGTGGGAGACCTGGGTTCAGTCCCTGAGTTGNAGTAATAGTAGTAGTACAATTGGCAAATATATTAAAATTGATGCTATATATTCATTAGTTTAGCCATTCATTCATTCATTTATTTGGACAATAGTGGCTTAGAGAGTAAAGCTTCCGCCTGCAATGTGGGAGACCTGGGTTCAGTCCCTGAGTTGGGAAGATCCCCTGGAGAAGGAAGTGGCAACCCACTCCAGTACTCTTGCCTAGAAAATCCCATGGACAGAGGAGCCTGGGAGGTTGCAGTCCATGGGGTTGCAAAGAGTTGGGCATGACTGAGAGACTTCACTTCACTTCACTTCACTTTATTGATAGTACTCATACTCATGAATATTACTCATGGGCAGCAAAACAAAAATCTATAACTGTTATTTGGCACAAATGTATACATCCTTGTAACTGACACTTTAATCAAGATATAAAAGACTCTAAGTCCCCACAAGTTTTCTTTATCCCCCTCCCCAGTCATTCCCCACCCCACTCTCAGAATCAGGCCTATTCTTCTGTCCCTNGGCAGCCCAATGGCACCCCACTCCAGTACTCTTGCCTGGAAAATCCCATGGATGGAGGAGCCTGGTAGGCTGCAGTCCATGGGATCACGAAGAGTCGAACACTTGCTGAACGACTTCACTTTCACTTTTCACTTTCATGCACTGGAGAAGGAAATGGCAACCCACTCCAGTGTTCTTGCCTGGAGAATCCCAGGGACGGCGGAGCCTATGAAGGACACGTATTCTTAAAGGTAACTCCCCGGGGCGAGAAGGAGAGATACCTGGAGAATCCAGATACACTGAAGAAGTGCATGAGTCCAGTTTGAGATGCAACCTTATGGTGAAACGTCTAGTAGAGAGCTAGGCAAGAGAAAACAGAATGTGAGCCACATATGTCATTTTAAATTTTCTGGTAGGCAACCTGAAAAAAATAAATGAACCTGGTGGAAAGAAACCAACTTAACCCTTATTTCTAAAATGCTATCACTTAAGCATGAAATCAACATGAAATTCTCAGTAAGATATATTTTGCCGTTTTAAAAATACTAAGCCTTTAAAATCTAGTGTGTTATCCACGTACGGCACGTCTCACTTCAGACCAGCTGTATATCACGTGCTCCACAGTCACATGGGCCCACCATCCTGAACCCCGCGGCATGAGGACCTCCTTGCAACGACAGTTCAGGCTAAACAGCACAGGCCAAAATCGCTGGTGCCAGTTGACACACACCTAAGCCCTCGCCTGGCGGACCTGTGACTGAGGGAGGACTCAAGCCATCGCCTCATTTCTCAGCTGCAATCTAAGAGCCACACTCTGAGCCGCAAAGTCTCAGTATTCTCACCTCTAGAAAAGAACCTTCTGAGCTCACATCCTTACCTGATGTCAGGGAAACGCATATGTGAAACAGAAGTGAAACAGAGGGAACAGCCCCACCGAGAAGGTAACTATCAAGCAAACGGCGATTTTGTTTTTTCCCCTGTGGTTATAGGCCATCAACAAAAACAGGCCCTTATTTGCTAAAAATAAATAAATAAATAGCTTGGCCCTGAGTTTCTTTGGTGAGCCTCGGCTCGGCTGGCGAGTGCTTGCTGACTCACTGGCTGACAGCAATCTCTCTGGCTGGGGACACACAGGCTGCAGATGAGCATTTCACTGCGAAAAGAATCATGACGATTGCTGAACGATACTGAGTGGTCTTTAACAGGAAATCATCCCAAGGAAAAAGGGAAGCAGCTCCCCAAAAAAAAAAAAAAAAAAGAATTTTTCAAGAGAAAGCTGAATGGATAACGGGATCCTATTCTCAAGGCTACGGATGTGACAGGGGGTGTCCTTCCCCATTCCGTTCTTCTTTCATTCACTCAGTGCGGCCTAAGAGTCCTCAGCACTGGGCACAGAAAGGGAAAGATACGTCTACAGCTTCAGTGGCGTTATGGTAGACAAGCCCCTCATTTACCACCATCCAGTAGGGTTGGTGCCTCTGGGAAGGGGTGTGCTGAGTAGGAGCAAAAGAAGCCAGCTGAGTCTGGGGAAAAAAGAGCTAGGGAAGAGGGCAGATTCAAGAAGATTTCAGGGAAGAAGGCTAGTGCGTGCAAAGGCACGGAACGTTCGAGGAGCTGCTGGGAATCTGGTCTCGTGCCAGTGGAAGGGAAAATGCAGGAGAAGCTCTCCTGTCATGAGCAGAGGCCAGAGCAGAACTCGTAATTTAATACCATTCAAAGAAATCAGATTTCAGAACCTACAGGCTAGTTTGACATCTAGAATTTATGAAATGCGCCAAGAGGGAGGCAGAGTCTGTGTGACACTGATACGCTTCTCTGTCCAGCAAGGAGGTCCAGGGAGGTCGGGAGGCACAGGAAGGAGGGTGGGGCTCCTCACATCAGCATATCGGGGCAAAGACTGGTGCCAGAAGCCAAACTGGCCAGGGAGAAGTTTGGACAGGCAGGGGCACATGGTGGCTATCTTGACCAAGAGCTGACTGGGGAAAAGCTAGCTGCAAGGCCTAGAAAGAAGACTGACTGGTTTGAGTGGGATTAGAAGAGCACAGACTTGTGGCTGAGTATGCACCTCGTATGCAGCTCTTGAGGAGTATGCCAGAGGATCCCGAGGATACTAGACAATGCCATCTTTTCTTAATGAGGTCAGCTGGTTTAGGCCTGGACCTGACTCTGGTTGCAGACCATTCAGAAGAATGTTAGAAAATCAACTAAATAGGTAGAGATTTTCAAACTAGTTTTAGAGTGTTGGAGGGAAGTAGTTGATCAGCCGTGTACAACTCTTTGCCATCCCATTGACTACAGACTACCAGGCTCCCCCGTCCATGGTATTTTCCAGGCAAGAGTATTGGAGTGGGGATCGTCTTAACCCGGGGATTGAACCCTGGTCTCCCACATTGCAGGCTGACGCTTTACCCTCTGAGCCACCAGGGGAGCCCTGGAGTGTTGGAACAGAAGCCAAAAAGGTTGCTGACAACATGGAGATCGAAAATAGTCTATCTAACACAGAAAGGACTTAAGAATTCTTACTGCCTCCAAATTCTCAGTACCATAAAAAAAAAAGAAAAAAGAAAATAAAACAGTTCTCTGGGCCCAGGAACAAAATAATATCAAAATATTGAAAAGATAAGGAAGGCAGCATGAAAAAGTTTACCCCTGAAACGCATGTCTCTTAACTATAAATAGATATATTACCCACTCACCTATACCTCATAAGGTAAGTCAGTTCAGTGAATCTGAAATCTCCTCCTAGTTTAGGGTCAAAGTTGAGACCTACAAACGTTTTCAACGTATCTTTTTAGCTATTCTTTCAAAAGAAGAGGAAACAAATACCAGCAATATTAAGTGTATTATCCAGTGTTACACAGCGAACCAGGAGCATTATGAAGACAAAAATGCAAATTTTCTGGTACCAAGTTGTTCCTTCATTCCTGCCTGCCATCCAGAGATGATAGCTAGCTACACACCAGTGATGCAAACATGAGTTAGGGAGACAGACAAGCTTCCTGCCCTCACAAAGCTTCTAAGGTGGGAAGCAGAGAATCAGAGAGAAGAGAAATGAGTAACAGCAGGGACTGGAGGTCCTGACCTTGCTAGGAAGATACAAAAGTGACTGATAGAGAACATATGAGAAAGACAAGTTCAGGTAAAGCCAGGGGGGCTCCCGGGCTCTTTCTTCTGATTCATTCACGTTAACACAGGAGTGAACAGCTCAGACACTGAGCAGAGACCCTGGGGCCTACATGACCTCAGCGATCAACACACGTGCCCCTTTCACTGCGCCTTCCACTCTGAACCACAGCTGCCCACATACAGTAGAGGCAATGGAGAGCCAGTCTTTCTATAAAATAATACCATATAGGATTTCCCTCTCGACCCAGTGGTGAAGAATCTGGCTTGCAGTTCCTCATCAGGGAATTAGATCCCACATGCCGTGGCACTGCTGAGCCTGCACGTCACGACCAGAGTCCGTGCAGCGCAACAAAAGACCCCGTGGGCTGCAACTAAGACCCGACACAGCCAAAAAATAAATAAATAAAATAATAAAGCCATATTCTTCGTATAAGGGAAAATTAACTGAAAGACACAAGGGAACAGATCAGTTGTTACCAGAGGGGGTTGTGCTGGGCAAAATGGGTGAAGGAAGTCAAAAGATACAAATTTCAGTTTTAAAGTAAATAAGTCCTGGGGATGTAACGTATAGCATGGGTTGCTAAGAGAGTAGATCTTAAAAGTACTCATCATCTATTGTATAACACAGAGAACGCCACTCAATACTCTGTATGGGAAATGAATCTTTAAAAAAAAAAAGAGTGGGTATATGTATACCTATAATTGATTGACTTTGCTGTACACTCTGAAACTAACACAACACTGTTAATCACTTAGACTCCAATAAAAATTAATTTAAAAAGTACTAATCACTAATAAAAAACCTGTAACTATGTGAGGTGATGGATGTTAATTAGACTTACTGCGATGATCATTTTGCCAATATACACATTTATCAAATCATTGTTATACAACTGAAACTAATTTAATGTTATATCAATTATATCTCAATAAAAAATAGTTTAAAAATAAATAAGGTAGTTAAATATAAAAAGGATTCCCAAATTAAAATACAGATAAACATAGGATAGAAAAAGTCATCAGACCTCTGAATTACTCTGTCAGCCCAGAGGTCACACTCCCCCACTAAAAAATGTAAATTAAAAGAAAAAGTCTACTGGATGCATCAGAACATCAGCAGAAACTGGGAGCAAGCTGTCAAGGATCTCCTTTATTGTGGCATGTTTTCGGAAAACTATAAAAGTTTGGAGAAAATCCAGAGACAGGCAAATAAAATGATTAAGAAGATGGAAAATGGAAGCTCCAAGTAAAGGTTAGAAGCGTTATGATAGTTTAGCCTGAAAAAGAGAAGGCTAAGGGGCAACTTAATAACTGCCTACCTCAAGTCTATGATGGGTTATTACAAAGGAATCANCCACTTGTCATAGAGTAGCTAAACCTGAGATGTGTATAAGAGACAGGGTTAGAAGCGTTATGATAGTTTAGCCTGAAAAAGAGAAGGCTAAGGGGCAACTTAATAACTGCCTACCTCAAGTCTATGATGGGTTATTACAAAGGAATCACCAAGTTATCGTCTCTCACCAGAGAGGACAAAAGAGTCTGCCTTAAATTGCAGCAAGAGAAAAACAGCAAGTGAATTTGGTGAAACACAGGAGTCAATTCTTGACCAGACTTGACTATGCTGGGTAATAGTGAAGGAAAAAAATTCTACAGAGAGCTTTGCACCCAAGCAACTCAGTCGCCTTGATTGTAAACAGATCTTACTGGTGTGCGGAAGTCAAGTTGAGACCAAGGACCTTCATTAGTCCTTTTTTATGCTATTTCAACTGTTGGTTCAGAAATGTGATAAGGTTTTCCTAATATTACATTCCCCAAAGAACTGAGGGGGTGAAAAAAATCAGGGTTTAGCAAGATCCACTGGATTGGTTCACCAACAACATTATTTATAATGCAATAAATGAGAGTAAACAGAAGCAAGAGCACAGAAGCCCTAATTAACGTAACGATGCTTAGATGGGAAATTAGCCCCAGTGGAAGACGCCCTCAGGTCCCATTGTGCTAAATTACAGACTGAGGGGACAACTGTCGGGATTCTCTTCTCTTCCTTCCAGAAGAGTCATTTACGGCAGAAGGCTCAAGAACCAATAAAGAGGTAATTTCACAATATCTCTACTGTGTCCCTAGTCATCCAAAAGGCTGAAGGCAGCTCCATGCCCACTACACTGCACTGCGCTTGCCGCCCGGCTGGTTTTCAATTGACACTGCTGCATCTGTGTTTTTTTCCTCCTCACATTGGGCCTATTGGGGTTTTGTAAAAAACTGCAACTCCACATCAGGCTGTTGGTGTCTGCCTGAGCTGTGATCAAAAGTAGGGGATGATTTACAGTCCTGGGAAGAGTGGGCTCAGGGCTGGCTGGAGGCGGAGGTGAAGATACGAAAAGCCAAGGAAAATTTAAGGTAAGGAGGGGGAGGTCAGGCACTGGGGAAACATCCAGCCTCTAGGTCATTTGTATCTGTGGTTCTGAAAAGTAATCCCAAAGAGTAAGTTCTGATACTCTTGTGAAAATCAAACACTAAACCTTTGTTGGCATTATGAGAACATGGAAGTTTTCATTTCAATTCCACAGAATTCTATGGGCTGTTTTCAGTGGTTGCCAAGAGTTCAGTTCAGTCGCTCAGTCGTGTCCGACTCTTTGTGACCCNTCTCCTTTAAGATGGACTGGTTGGATCTCCTTGCAGTCCAAGGGACTCTCAAGAGTCTTCTCCAACACCACAGTTCAAAAGTATCAATTCTTCGGCACTCAGCTTTCTTTATGGTCCAACTCTCACATCCATACATGACTACTGGAAAAACCATAGCCCTGACTAGATGGACTTTTGCTGACAAAGTAATGTCTCTGCTTTTTAATATGCTCTCTAGGTTGGTCATAGCTTTTCTTCCACAGAGCAAGCATCTTTTAATTTCATGGCCGCAATCACCATCTGCAGTGATTTTGGAGCCCCCCAAAATAAAGTCTGACACTTTCCACTGTCCATCTATTTGCCATGAAGTGATGGGACTGGATGCCATGATCTTCGTTTTCTGAATGCTGAGCTTTAAGCCAACTTTTTAGCATTTTCGGTTGTAGTTATTTTTTTAATCTTCCCAGCTGTAAACTTGAAAAAAATGCCTTCATCTTTGCAGAACCTGCTCACTCAGTTAATGGGATGTGGATCTTTTAAAAATATAAAAGACATCCTGGAGGCAATCAATTGGAAAACTGAATGAAGGTTAAAATCAAGGCCTCCAGGGCAGTAGGAAGGCTCAATTTGAGACAATGGTGAGAAGTTTACAGGACACTAAGAATGCTAGGGGAGTTTTGAACCTGGAGGTGGTAAGTTGGGAGTCTGGTAGCCTCGCCCCTAAACGGTTTGCATCAGCTGAAGAAATTGGTTGCATTCACGTAAACTATAGAATTTTTTCTGTAGTCCTCTGCTAACAATGCCTTCTATTCTTTCCATTTAAAAAGAATGTATCAGCTTTTGGAGGACCACATAAAGTTATTATGCAAAACTCTGAATTTCTAAACTACTGATAAGGTAAAGATGCAGAACCTGCAACTATCTATGTAGAATTAAAACATTTTAGGCCAAACCTTTAAGTCAAGCTTAAAGGAAAATGTGGTGCTTTGTTTTGATTAGAGATTTGTCACCCATTGACTTCCAGAATAACTTCTGAATGAACCCATCTCAAAAAGCCAGAGCAAGGACGTTATAGCAGAATTGTCCTTCACAGGGAAAAAGCTGGCAGCTGTAGACTGGTGGTTAAGGTCACAGAACTACTCTTTTAAATGATATTCAGATGTGAAATAATGTGGCCGCTTTTTTGGTGTGAGTTAAGACATTCAGGTCAAGGTTTGAGTTCTGGATAAAGGCAGACATGTTACATTGTACTAGAAGTTCCACTGTCATTTTACTACAACTTTAAGAGAGCCAAATTAGTAAAAAGCAAGCTCTAACATCAGGAGCTGCTCCACAAAGGCTCTGGCTTACTTCTTAAAGCCTGAGTTTTCATCCTCATTCTTACGTGTCTATTAACATTCATTCTAAAAATGCGTTTGTTCACCTAAATCTGTTTATGAAGGTTCTAAAAGGCAAAACCTCAGTTATATGAAAAATTAGGTTAACTAGGGCCACATCTCTGATCACTCAGTCTTTATTTGAACTTTAGTCAAACTTACCAAGCACCCCTTGCAATATTAGAATCTCTGTAGGGATATGAAGTGTAAGCCTGTATCACTCAACTCAGGATTTTTATTCTACTTTAGAACATAGAATTTTATTCTAAGGAGTAAGGATTTTTTTTTTTTTAAAGCAGATATTTGTCTCAAGGTCTTGGTTTATAAAAAAAAGTCATTAAGTTTATATAGTTTACAGGTGAGAATGTTTCAAGTCATGTATCCTTCCCAGAGATGAGTTTCACAGGCACATCAAGCCCAGTGCATCTCTTACCTACTTTTGAGTAATCCTTCAGTGTGCACATTACTAGAACCTTACAAATCAGTTGTTAAGAACAGTGGCTTGCTTAGTACCCTTAAGAAAGTGTTGCCCTCTGAGCTGAAATAGAACACAAACATTTAAATACACAAGATACGCCATTTCCCCAACTCTAATACTAATTTCAAAATCTAAGATGACAACGTGAAAAAAATATTAGTATAACTCAGAGTTAATGGAAAGTTAAATTATATATATTTTCAAACTCATTTCAAAGGCAAGTGTTAGAAGTGGGCTGAGTGTCCTATAAACTATCCTTAACCTATAATCATTAGTAAAGATTACCATTTCTATTAATGATTATTGTTATTAATCATTAATAAAAATTACCTTATAATCTTTTAGGCTAAAATACATAATGAGACTAGACCAGTTCCCCACTGGACCTTAAAAGACTCTGAAATTACAATTCTCTTCTACAATTACAACCACCAATTACCAAGTAAAACAGTTATGCCAGTTATCAACCTAGTTATTTAATGACATCACAGTGACTTAAACAGGGAATGTGTTTTCAAATTCCATCACACAAAGGTATGCTAGGTGCAATGATTAGATGATTCATGAAATCTAATCCAAAGCTGCTATGGCAATCTTCATCTGCAGGAAAAAAGATCAAATTAATCATCACTCCTTGTCTACACACCATTTGAGAATATAGAGGAGGGTATGAATCAGTTTATTAAAAATTGGACTAGCTGCTGATTTTAGATGAACCCCAAAGACCACATTGTTTGATAATCTATTTGACGCTTATTACACAGGTTTTCTTTTTTAAATAAATAGCTGTGGTATCTCTAGATTGTTCCTTGGGATAGTTGATCCCAAGGGAAGCCAACAGCAATAAAGCATGACTGCTTGAAGAAACACCTGAAGTACACACCTCCCGAACAAACAGCTTTCAGGTGCCTCTGTACAGGGAGATTAAATCATGATTATTTTTTATTTATATTGGCATCTCATTCCACAGAAAGGTTTAATTAATAAGGCAAACGACCATCCTTAATCCACAGTTTACAAGCTGATTCCTTAGGGTTTCAACAGCAGATGAAGGGAAAACTGAAAGCAGTTTTAAAACCTGAAGAGATTTTCATTTTTCAGCAACTCCAGGCACACTGATTAAACATGAGATGAATAAAGGCTAATATGCAAGACATCAACCCTAAGATTGACTAAGACTTAGACACAGAGAGGAGGCTGGACAAGGACCTAGATGAGTATCATAAAGCTACTTTCACACCCTTCAGTTGCCTTTTCTGGGTGAAAAGTTATAATCTTAATGATTAGGTAGGAAAATACCACACAGCATTCAAGTTGGGGATCATAACCTGAATGCAGACCAGGCCTCGCCCCTCAGTGGCAGCTGGCTGTGAGGCAGGCACTCTGGCTGGGCCTGGAGAAGCTTCAGAAGTCCTCTGGGACCCAGTCTCTTCTCTGTTAACCAGGGGGTTATGTCACATGACTTGAAGCCCCGGCATCTCAAGCCCTGTGACTCAGAATGCTGGTTTAATAAGCATCATCACCCACTTAACCCTGTAGGGAGCCTTTCTAAAGGTCACTAACGTGAGTGTGAAGTCTGACAAGAGCCTGTTTATTCGCAATGTTAAGAAGCAACTCAAACCTGATGTCATTATTAAGCAAATTATGATTAGTCATTTTCAAATTAACTTTTGGTTTTTAAATCAGTTTGTGATATGGTCCTTTACCACAAGGTACATGTGTAAACTGAAAAAGACAACCACTGCACTTTTTTTTTGACTTTACAAATCTGTATGCTGTGTATCTCCATCATCAAGTTTCTCTTCTCGTCTAGCAGTGAAGTAGGCAGTGCCCACAGCACGTCCACCCACAGTGCGGCACTGCCCTCTCTGCCACACGCACCCGAGGTCCGCCCTGCTTTGGCCCTTGTTGTGTCAGAAGTCTAATCTACACGTGGCTTTTCTTGGTAACACTTTGCCCACACATACTAAGCAAGGCAAGTATAGATCACAGGTATTCAAATTACAAGTCATTTGAAAGCATTTTGTACATTAATGACAAGGGTTATTGTACAAGGAGCAGTCTTTTGAAAAATCCTCACACAAAACACCTCTGTGTTTAGACTTGTTTAACACCGTTGCTAGTGATGTTTATGTTAACAGTTAGTGCTCTTGGCCACTGATTGTCAGAACCAGAAGTGAGCACGGAAGAATAAACCAAAAATCACTCAGTGCTGACTGCAGGGCTGGTTTCTGTCTCAGCACAGCACATGGCGAAGAGAATGACTCCAGAGGGACCTGAAGACAAGGAGCTCTGCGAGTATGGGAGTCCGCTTCACAGCAAAGGTTACACTTCACAACATGAATCCTGCTGTCGCCGTACTTGAAGGAGAACCTGTGTTCTACTTCCGGTGTTGATCTTCTTATGAAATACCTATTAGCCAACAAATTTCAACAATTTTGACATCTCAATAGAAACACTTCAAAAATACCTCTAAAACACTGTCTTAAAGACAATCTCATTTTCCTACATTGTAAATACAAACTAAAACTCAACAGTAATCATCTTCAGATATTTTACTTAGTACATTTCATAATATTCAATCCCTCGTGACTATTGTTGTGATCTCTGTTCGATTCTGACACACAAGAATGTGATTCCAGTTTGATTCAGAGTGTGTGATTCCTCTTTTCACGCTGATCAAGTAAATTTATTGTGTCTCCTTTCTGATTTTCAGCGTTAAGAACTAAAAAGGAAAGAAAGAAAACAAAATGTTCTAGTATTAAGCATTTTGAAAAACCAGCCCAGGCAGTTGACTTAAGTGTCTAGAGAGAGGACTGTCTCCCAGGGTAACATTATAATGTGGAACTTCATTGCTAATCAAGGACAAGATAGCAAGAGAGTCCATATGTATAGCCAACAAGGTACCATGAACTGTGAAACAGTGAAATGATGTTCTACAAAACGGATGGTATGAAATGTACTCATAGAATTTTTGACATGATCATGACCCTCATGCACTGGATGAATCTGTTACTGCACTTCCAGCAGGAAGCACACTGCCTCCTAAAAGCTATTTGCAACTTAGGTTAGCTTTGGTGACTCCAAAGCTCTTCCTTTACAGAACTGATGTCGATATGTGGCTTCCACCCTCTTTATCCTACGACACCCAAAGGATGTAAAAAGACACATCACAAATATAACCTACACCCAAGATCCTCATTTACAACTACTGCACATATTAATGATTTCATTAAATAAATGACTGTCTTAAGTTCTCTAATAAAGTTGGAACTAATGCCTTTTTCTTCTAATTTCCCTGGAGAAGAGCAGGGTCTGAAACCATCTTGATGACATAATTTTAAAATGACATTTCTTCAACTTAAAATTCTTTCTTAAAAGAGCCGACAGAACCATTTCTCTACTTTGCTTAAAAGCCTTAGCAGGTACAAGGTCAAATCCTTACACAAACACCTGGTTGTAAAGATGAAAGATCCCAAGGCTTCATTGCACAGTCACACATCTAACTTGTATTTGCTTAATTTTCTGACTCTTAACATGTTCATCTTTTGCATTAAAAATAGCTAAAGAGTCTATGAAAACAATTTAAAAATGAACTTAAGACTTTCAATTTTAGAAATCCCAAGCAACTCTGCCAATTGTAATAAGTGACATGCTGGATAAAATACGAAAGATTTTTTAAGGATGCACTGCTGAATCAAACTCAACTTTCTACCAAACAATTGGCCAAAACACTTAAAAAAATTATTAGTGCTATAAGTGATAAAGACAGGGTTCCAGGTTAAAAGACACTAAAGAGATATGATGATAAATGTAGTGTATGATCCTGGATTAGATCTTGAATCAAAGTGGTTATTAGTTGGACAATTCAAGAAATCTGAATAATGTCTATAGATAATAGCATTATGTGAATATTACATGTCTTCATTTTGATAACTGTACTATGGTTACGTAAGATGTTAACACTTGGGGTACACCTGGATGAAGGTTTGTGGAATTTCTTACTAGTTTTCTTTAAATTATTTCAAAATTAAAAGTGAAAAAAAATTAATAAAACATTAAAATGCACTGCCTATGAACAACACTAACAGGAAGATCAAAAATGAAGTGGAAATATTAACAACTGAAGGTAATAAGCATCGATGCCAGCTTTTGTCCTGAGGACTTCTGCTGAAGCCTGAAGACTCCGAGCTCCCCTCACAGCTTCAGAAGGCCTTAAACATGAGGGCTCCCCTCAAGGTGGGGAGTGAAGAAAGGGATGCCCATATAAATGTGAACCTTTAAGTTTCACATCCTTGACTTAAAGGCAACAAAAAATAAACCTGGAATGAAAAGTCTCGTGTGGACTAGAGCATTCTTAACCACATTAGATGATCATGCAGGTGTATAATTCAAACTCTCATGTTTCCATGTGATCCCAAAAAAACCCTAAAGGTGACAACCTACTTTATTAAAGGAGTTTTGAGTTTGCAGTACCCTCCTTGAGACTGGCAGAGGCAAACAACCTTCTCTCTGTAACTCAGTCCTCAAAGACTTCCCACAGATAAAGTTCCAAGGAGAGTAGTAGCTCACAGTTAAGAAGCACAAAACACACAAGGAAACAAGGTACCATGAGGACAATCTACAGAAACAAAATGAAACACTGCAAGTTTTCAGATACTACAACTGGAAGACAAGGCATATGAAATAATGTTGACAGAGAAATAAAAGGTGTTTGAAAACATAAGCGAGGAATAAAGATCCATAAAGAATGGCCAAGTAAAAAGTTTGGAAATTAAAAATAGAGCAAAGAAAGAATAGATGAAAGAAAAAATTTTGAATTGGAAGATATTTCTGAGGAAATTATTCTCAACACAGATCAGAGAAGCAGAAATGCAAAATATGAAAAAGAGGACATGAGACACGAATAGATTGAAAAGATCTAATACACTTCTAATCTGAATTCAAGGAGGAGCCAAAAAGGAAAGAAGCATTATTCAAAGGATGTTGGCTTGAATTTTCCAGAGAAAGTAGACTGGCTAGATTAAAAAAAAAAAAAAAAAAGGCTGCTATACTTAGAACAATGTGGTACACTGTGAAGAGAGAAATAATAGAATAGAAATAGAAAATCCAAAAATCAGAACCAAATATGAAAATCACCTCAAATCACTGAGATGGTGATTTGAGATGGGGTTGGGCCAACTGCAAACACCTTTGGAAAAAGAAAACTGGACCCATATCTCATGCCCATACACTTGAAAACATTTAAAGTGAGTTAAATGAATCAAGAGATGTAAGTGTAAGTTATGAAAGTAGAAGATTCTGGAATGATGGCAGAAACAGTGGCATAGTTTTTGAACCTCTCAGAGTCCTTACATAAAGCAACTACTAAATTTAAAAACTCAAAAACTAGAGACCATTTACAGCAAAACTAGCTGAGCAGGAGTCCTGCAGACCCCAAAATACAAGCAGTCAAAAATAATCCATGGACAGCAAACCATACACTCGCAGTGTCTGGAAAGAAAACAGAGGGAAGCAATGGAGCCTCTGATGGACCCGAGAACAACAGAAACCCTACCAACTAACAGGTTACAGCAGAAAGCACCTGGGCCAGTGGGAGAGTTGCAGCTGGAAGGGGCAGTCTCTGCTACTCCCACAGCAGGTGACCACGGAGTGCCCATGGAAGACGAAGGAGCTGGTGGAAGTCCATGAAACACACCGGCAGCGACTCCTCTTTGGGTTCTTCTCAGGTAAAGCCCCTCACAGAGAAAAGGCACTGTGTGGAGTGAAGCAGTGGCTAAGCAGGACAAGAGACAAAGGAACCAATGGTTCAGAGAGAGGTGGGGAAAACCTCACTGGCCAAAGAATGGGGGATGACGTGAACTTCAAAAAAGATTATAAATGCAACTGAATGAAACCCATCAAAAAGGTTTAAAAGTTTATATTTTCAAATGGTCACCTTCAAAAAGTCAAAGGAAATAATTCCTTACTGTGAAAACTGGTAAAGAGATAGAAGCATTTATCCTGCCTATGCTATATGAACAATACCATGACTTGTCTATTTACAAAATATTTCAACTAACAAATGAAATAGGAATGGCTGAATTAAAATACCACCTCCAGATATCAGCTGGTGATCTGCATGAAATAGGGAGGAAAGAACACACTATGAACAGAACCAAGAAATATACAATCAACACTCTCCAGACTGTGGTCAAACAGCAATGGCTGGCTGGATGAATGGATGGAAGGAAGGAAGAGAGAGAAAACTTGTAAACTGAGACTTAAACACATATCAAATATTTAAGAAAATGGGCAAGACTAAACTATGGCAATATGCTACTAGAGATCAGTGGAGAAATAACTCCAGAAAGACTAAAGGGATGGAGCCAAAGCAAAAACACTACCCAGTTGTGCATGTGACTAGTGATAGAAGCAAGATCCGATGGTGTAAAGAGCAGTATTGCATAAGAACCTGGAATGTTAGGTCCATGAATCAAGGCAAATTGGAAGTNGCTGAGGACACAAATTAACCTAACTGACTTGTTACACTGACAATGTGAGAAATATTTTGAAGTATACCCTTCCAGTCTTTTTTTCTCTTTAAAATTGCTATCATAGTCTTTTGTATACGTTTTCTCTTATTGTTTTCATTTTGCTTTAAAATGCTCTCCCAGACCTTGTGGAACCGTGGTGCAATAACCCTAGATGACTTGATAGAACAGGAAACCCCTGGTGCTGCTCACGGAGAGGACTTGGCTGAGGCTGGTTAAAATGTCCCTGTGGGGGAGGACTTTGGTGTTTTCTCCTGGAGGCACCATTCCTCCTAGGATAAACATGATTCCTCAGCGTTCTTCAAGCACTGGCTGGAGTCCTGGAGATCTGTCCCGCATGTTTTCATTGCTCCGAGGCTTTCACCCATGAAACAGGAGCGTGGGTTTCACTCACTCTCAGTCTCAACTGCTCTTTTTCTCTCCTGGACCTTAAACCTTGAGAAGGTCCTTCTTTCTTCTTCTTCTTCTTCTTCTTTTTTTTTTTTTTAAGCAATTTTAATTTTTTCTAGAAGATTATTTGACAATTTCAATATACGGTCATCAGAGGAAACAGAAACAATAGAGAGGAACAGCGGTGTATACATCACCCAATTGGGCCAACAACCTACGTCCATACTTGAACAACACTGGCAAGTCCCGAGTAATAGCAATCTGGAGCCCCAGTTGGGAAAAGGGTCCAAGGTGGTGCATCCACATCATGGGCGAGACTTCAGATAGCAGTTCTGGGCGCGTCTACTTATAATCCCAGCCTGCAAACTACTATTAATCATTTTTCACATAAAAATGCCGCTCTGGTGTTCCTTTAACTTTTACAATGCTATTCATTTCAGCTGGTGAATCTTAAGATTCCTTAGACCCTGGGGGACTAGCGAGGTCTCCAGGGGCTTAAGAAAGTCCAAAACCCACTCCTTTTCTTCTCTAAAGTGCCACTTGACTTGCTGGTAACCACTTGTGTGCTTGCAGGCAGACACATAGTTCTGCCAAGGTCGGAACTCAGTCAGACGCCTGCTCCTCTAATTTTGAATCCCAAACAAGACTACCTCCATTTAAATTTCCCTAATAGTTCTTTCCTGTTTTGCTAGTTCATCTTGAGTCACAGGTGTGTAGGATCTAGGGGTCAGCAGGAAAAGTCAGACCATTTTGCTTGAAGGCAGACAACTGCAGTGGGAGCAAAGGCCTTATTTCTTACAGGCAGGCCCAGAAGGCAGGATCTAGTGATTCTCTCAACCAGGCACCTTCATTGCTTTTGCTTCCCCTAGGAGAAGGCAATGGCACCCCACTCCAGTACTCTTGCCTGGAAAAATCCCATGGATGGAGGAGCCTGGTAGGCTGCAGTCCATGGGGTTGCTAAGAGTCGGACACGACTGAGCGACTTCATTTTCACTGTTCACTTTCATGCATTGGAGAAGGAAATGGCAACCCACTCCGGTGTTCTTGCCTGGAGAATCCCAGGGACGGGGGAGCCTGGTGGGCTGCCGTCTATGGGGTCGCAGAGTCGGACACAACTGAAGTGACTTAGCAGCATGGGGGAAAGTAAGGGAATAGCACCTCTCTCCCACATGCTGATGCCCTCTGGGACTGGTGTTCCAGCAGGACTTAGATGTGGACGTCCTGGCTTTGGTCAACGACACCGTGGGGACCATGATGACGTGCGCCTATGACGATCCCTACTGTGAAGTTGGTGTCATCATTGGTAACTCAATTTGCCTTGCTCTTTGGAGGTGGGTTGAAAGGGGCTGGTTTGGGGCTTAGTTTCAGGAAAACCTGAGTAAATTCTGTGGGAAGAGTATTGGTATTCTCTACTTGGAAGAAGCAGCATAGGGAGATAGAAAATTAATACATGCTTTCATTCAAAAAGTGTTTACTGAGTAACCATTGTGTGCTAGGCCTTGGGCTCTGGGTTGGATGTTCGAGGGTGAGAGTCCCAAAGATTCCTGTACTCATGAAATTTTCAGTGCAGAGGTAGGTGAGAGACCAAAAAGACCTAAACAAACCATATTTCAGGTGTTTGGTATGATGAGGAATATAAACCAGGGTGATGTGACTGAGAGTGAGGGTAGTGGGGTTCTGAGACCTCACTGAGGGGTGACATATGAGCAGGGACCTCAGGGATGAGGAGGAGGGAGAAAAGCAGAGATGGAGAGGAAGCGACTCCCGTGGCCTGTGAGAGGGGAGTGAGTCTGGGCTGCTCGAGGAGCCCTAAAAGGCGGAATGGTTGTGAATCAAAGCGAGTGAGGCTGAGAGTAGAAGGCCATTCGGGAGAGAAAGAGTGGCTGGGACCGGGCAGAACACCGAGGACATGGGACGCAGTCCCTGGAAGGTCTTTGACTTTAAACCCACGGGAGACAAGGCGCTAGAGGACTTTGGGTGGTGGATGGACAAGTAGGGTGTGCATTTTGCAAAAGCGCGTTTGGCTGCTGTGCAGAGAATCAACTACTGGGGGTAAGGCCAGCCAAGAGGCCACTGCATTCTGTGCACAGGACACAGCAAAGTGGGAGTGTCTGTGGGTGGTCTCAGCACCTGAGCTGGAAGGGGGCCCTCCCGGAGGGGTCCATGCAAAGGGCTGTGCGGGGTCAGTAAGGCCACATGGACCAGATTTATAGGCTGTTCTCAAATGTCCCTTCAACCCTCCTATTCCTTTACTACTATTGGGGAAAGTTTTCTGAATTGTTTTTTCCTAATTTGCATCTCACTCTCCTCAGTCTGACTTTCCCAAAGAGCAGGATCTTTACATCTGGGGGTCTTGATTTCCCTTCCAGTTTCTGGAGCCCTGTATCTCAGAATGGGCCTAGCACTTGCCCCCCATGGCATTTGCTACAGTCAGCTGTGCCTGTCTCACGGACTCTGTCTGATAACCTGCTAATTGGGTGCCAGTGTCTGTACTTTAAGCCTTTTCCAAATATTGTATTACAGTTGGATTGCCTAAATCTCTTATTTCTCATGTTGGCTTTAAAATGCTGAGACCTAAATATCAGCCAGGGAAAGATACTCAAAACAACAATAATAACAACAACAAAATAGCTTTATTGGGACTTCCCTGGTAATCCTGTGGTTAAGACCCCACATTTCCACTGCAGGGGACACAAGTTTGACCCCTGGTTGGCCAACTAAGATCCCACATGTCATGTGTCACGGCCAAACAAAGACTACCTTTGACACATAGGGTTTGAAGCATGAAACCCCTCTCATTTAGGTAATAATTCGTGATTTTAGTGAATTTATAGAGTTTTGTAATCATCACCACAGTCCAGCTGGAACGTTTCCATCATCCTAATATGTCTCAAACAGGTTGTGCCTGTCTGCAGCCACTCCTCACTGCTCAAGCGTTTGAGGCATTTCCTTGGAGTGAATTTCTGTTTGAATAACGGCATGTTGCTCTCTTATGTGATAGCTCATCACTGTCAAAGATAAGGATGTAGCTTATGCTGGGAACGATTTGTGGCAGGCTCTGAGTAAGGAATATTTTTAGCATCAAATAGAGAAGAGGCTAAGTAGACAGGGAAAGGATTAAAAATATTAGTGAGTCGGTGAATTTTTAAAAATGTAAGATTCAGTTTACTCATCCTTCTCTCCGTAAATGTGCTGTCAGCTTTCATACATATTCATCAGGGACTTCTTCACAATTGACTCCATTCATAACAGCAAACCATTAACACCCTGACAAGTGTGGACTTGACATGTCAGCTTTATTCCTCATGAACTCCCGGGCTTGCCAACGCTGCTTCCCTCAGCAAGAACCAGCCCCGGGAGTGGATCAAAAGCGCTTTGTGGTGTATTCAGAGGACTCTCGCGGTTGAGGGGTTTCCTCTGTCTTTGCCCAGCTGGGAGCCCTCGCATCTGTTCGCTCTCTCTCTGCTCCCTCGTCCAGGCACCGGCACCAACGCCTGCTACATGGAGGACATGAGCAACATCGACCTGGTGGAGGGCGACGAGGGCAGGATGTGCATCAACACTGAGTGGGGGGCCTTCGGGGACGACGGGGCCCTGGAGGACATCCGCACCGAGTTCGACCGGGAGCTGGACCTCGGCTCTCTTAACCCCGGGAAGCAGCTGTGAGTACCCTGTGCCCTAATCTGGGCATCGGCACCAGTGACTGTCCACTCACTCAGGTACGCTTTATACCTGGAGACTTCTTAGCTGTGGCTTGTTCTCCATCACAGGGAGTTTAAGAGGCGAGGCTTGTATTGACATTTCAGTTTCACCAGGTAGATGAGGAAAGGGAAGCCAAAGAAATTGAGTGATTTCTCAGGTCATATCCCTGATCAAATTCAATCCAGAGGCAGGGGAGATAGAGCTGCGAACCTGGTGACTCAGGTCCTGCCTTTTGAGCCCATTGAAATGAATGGTCACAGAACAAATCAGTGCAGCCCGAGGAAGCACACATTCCTCATTTGTGTTTCAGGGCTCCCCCTGCACCCCACTTTCTCCTAGGCCTCATCACGAAGCTCCTGGTGTGAGTCCCTCCCAGCCTCAGGTCTCATGGAGACTTCCTGCACACTCATCCCACGCTCACATGTAGTATAAGCCTTCAGGGTCTGCCTCAGCTCCAACTGTATGCTGAGCTCCCCGAAGGCAGCTACCCTTGGGAATTCCTTTCCTTTCTACACATAGTGTCTTTACACGCTGTTGCAGCTTTAAGTGTTTGTTAAAAAAACAAACAAAAAATGTCTGTTGAATGAAAAAATGTTTGCAATTCAAAAAAATAATTTCAGATTTATAGAAAAGTAGTGAGAATAGTACAACTTTCAGTCAAATTCCCAAATAGTAACATTCTATCCATGTGTATATGTATATACACAGACGCATAAAATACACACCTGTATAAAATATACACCTGTATAAACACATGTCTGAATAAAATTACTTTTCTGAACCATCTGAGACTACAATTGCAAATGTAGTATCCCTTCACCCCTAAATACTTCAGAGTATTACCTGAGAACAAGTGCATTCTCTTATATAACCAAAGTGTAATTATCAAAATTAGAACATTAGCATTTAATCAGTTCTAATATCTAATTTATAGATCTTACTCAAAACTCACCAGCTGCCCCACTAATCTCCTTTATTTAAAAAGAAAAATTGTTCAGGTCCAGGATCACACATTACATGTTGCTGCTGTATCTCTTTAGCCTCTTTCAATCTTCTGTAATATATTTTTGCTTTTCATGGTCTTCAAGAACACAGACCATGTATTTCACAGCATGTCTCTCAACTTGCATTTTTCTGACATTTCTCATGATTAGATTCTGGTGATGCATTTTCAGCAGGACTATCACACAAGTGGTGTGTGTCCTTCCCAGGGCATCAGATCTGGAAGTGTATAATATTTATTCAGTTACTGGTGACACAAATTCAAATCACTTGGTTAAGGGAATATTTGAGAGGTTTTTCCACTGCAAGGTTATTCCGTCTGTAATGAATAAGTATCTGGTGAAGAGATACTTTGAGACTATGCAATTATCTTGTGTATCATTAAACTTTTACTCTCTAGTTTTAGTATCCTTTGATGAATTTCTAGATCCATCATTCCCTCTGCAGTTATTAGTTGCTATTCTACTGTAAGGAATACTGTAAGGAAGAGCTATCTCCTCCACTTACTTCCTTATACTAATAGGGATTCTTTTATAATTTAATGAGTTATAATTTTTTCCTATCATTATTTTATCATTTCTTCCTTAAAAATAACTTATCAAAAATATTTTTCAGATTTAGCCAGTGGAAGCTCAAGCTAGTCCCTAAGTGCTTTTGACATGTTCCCATCACTCTTTAAGTATTTCCTTATTTTCTTGCACAGTAAGATGCTCCAGGCTCACCATGTACTTTCCCAGTCTCAGCAATGGAATCAACAATTTTCCCAAGAAGCCCTGGTGAATAAACATTTTAAGTACCTCCTGGAAACCACTCAACACTAGAAGTGAATATCTGAGGAACAAATTTCTGCTTTTGATGTACTTGTTCCTCAGCACACACCCATTCTGCTGGTGACACAGAAAAGTCACAGCCTAAGGAACTGGGTCCATTGTGAAGACTTTAGCATCCTCACACTATTCATTTCACTTAACATAATTCCATTATCCCAAGCTCAGCTGAGCTTTCTTTCTATTGTCTTCTGTTTTTTCAATGTTTTAAGACCTTTTATAATGACATAGATAAAGTTGATTAGGGAACTAGTTGTCCTTGATTTTGTATTTTATTATGTTTGCAGGATAAGAATTATATTTAATGGTTTACTTGGGAAACAGTAATTGCTTGTTGTATGCAGACTGAAAGTCCACATGTGGGTAACCCAGTGGGATATTTCACCCATATTATTGTGTGTGTATGTCTATAGATTTTATTTTATTATTATTTTTAAAGTTTTTATTGGAGTATGGTTGATTTATAGTGTTAGTTTCAGGTGTACAACAAAATGATTCAGTTATACGTATACATATACTCATTATTTTCCAGATTTTTTTCCCATATAGATTATTACAGACTATTGATAGAGTTCCCTGTTCTGAATAGTCAGTCCTTGTTGGTTATCTATTTTACTCATATTATTGTAGAACCTCTCTGAGGCTATCTAAACCCAACAAACAGACACAACATCTTTTTCTCTTGAGCAGAAACGTGTAGGAATTGGAAAATTTTCAAATTTGGATTTGTCATGCTGCGGTTAGTGATCTTGGGAAAGTACCTAAATTCTCTGAAGTTGAGATTCCTTATATCTAATATGAGAGTGGCACCCCCACAGTCAAGTGTGATTTGAGATAAAGATTCTTGGACTCAAGCACTTTGTGATCAGAAAAGAATCTTAGGTTTCCTCTAGTTCAATGCTCCTGTTTTATAAGTGGGGATAATGCAGCTCAGAGAGCTGCAGCGGGCTCCGAAGGGCAGCTGAGTGGGGCAAGGACTGAGGCCTCCTGCCCTGGAGAGAGGCCTTTCCACTACTTGTGTTTCTGACCATGGGCCACAGCTCACGTGCTTGGGAAAGGAATGCTGCATAACCAAAGGCATTGCTGCTACTTATCTGTTCACCAAATTGTAGGTTTGAAAAGATGATCAGCGGCCTATACTTGGGTGAACTCGTCAGGCTTATCTTGCTGAAGATGGCCAAGGCAGGCCTCCTGTTTGGCGGCGAGAAATCCTCTGCTCTTCACATTAAGGGCAAGATTGAAACACGACATGTAGCTGCCATGGAGAGGTGAGCTACTGGCAGGATCCCTCGCACCTTGACTCTGAAGAGGGTAGGGTGGGCAGCCAAGGCATGGTGTGCTCGTGGGAGTGGTGATAGGAGGAACCAGATCTTCCTTCTTCACCGGGACGATTTCAGACTTGTGCACAGCTTCAGGTGGATTAGCAGCGCTTGTTGTGCCTCACATGTGGCATCTGGTTGGTTTCAGTAACCAGGGATTCTGCTGTTGGAGCTTTATCCCCTTCTTATGTTTTGCTGCCTTTTTCCTCCCTAAACTGGTGACATAACCTTTCTAGGGTTGCAGACCCCTTTGAGAGTCTAAATTCTGGACCCTTTACCCCCAAAATGCACACTTGCACACAACTTTGCTCATTATATCAGGGTATCCTTGGAACCATTAAGGCCCTAGCGTGGAATCCAAGTTAAGAATCCCCACTACAGCAATAATCTTCTCTACCTGCTGCTGTCAGGGACTGCATTTGGCTTTGGCTTTGGTGATTAGAGGGACGAGCTCACACAAAGGTCTGCAGTAGGGAGCTGACTGCTGAGGGTGACTGGCCCCGGTTGACTCGAGATCCTGTTAGAAACCCTGGCACTGCCCTGAGCTTTGCAATCAGCTTAGATTCTGAGCTCAGCAGGGTGACATCGGACTTCCAGAGTCTGTGTTTATGCAGAGCTTGGCAGGGACTGAGTTTCTATGAAAGGCAGTGCAGTACAGGATGCTTAATCTAAGGGTGAGCTCCTTAATCTAACTGCCTAAGTTCAAATCTTGACCCTTGCACTCACCAGCTGTGTGCCTATGGACAGGTTACTTATCCTTTCTGTGCCTCAGATCCCTCTTCGGCACAGTAGGATAATGATGGTCCTCCCCCCAGGTTTGTTGTGAGGACTAAGTTAACACACATGTCAAGTCCTTAGACTAGCACCCGGCCCATAGTGAGTGAGCAATAACTGGTGGCCGCCATGATCATTGTTGAAATCATCATTATTATTATATGACGATGTGCCAGCCTGTTTATGTTCACAGTCCCGAGAGGTGGGAACACTCTCTCTGAGGGGGATTCCCATGGGATGGGGCAGTGTGGTCCTCTCATTCCTATCCCCTGGCCAGGTACAAGGAAGGCCTAGCCAATACGAGAGAGATCCTGACAGATCTGGGCCTGGAGCCTTCGGATGCAGATTGCATCGCGGTCCAGCACGTCTGCACCATCGTCTCCTTCCGCTCAGCCAATCTCTGCGCAGCCGCCCTGGCAGCCATCCTGACGCGCCTCCGGGAGAACAAGAAGCTCGTGCGGCTCCGGACCACGGTGGGCATGGACGGCACACTCTACAAGATCCACCCCCAGTGAGTGCTGGCCTCCGGCCCACACCCTCCTCAAGCAGTCTCCCCTGGAGCAAAGTCCGGTTTTCTTTCTAGCCTAGGCTGCCTCTCTGGGTTGCCAGAACCAACCATATTCTACAGTTCTGAGATTATACAGCAAAGGGTGAATTCAGAGATTACATTCATCTAGCTGGCAGGGCTGCTTTAGGGGATCATTCTTAAAGGAATATTTTGCTAAAGCCAATAGCCTGACTAGCAAGGCCATCCGTCTATGTGCTTATGCATCTGTCTATCCCTATATTCATCTATCTATTATTATTGAATATTCACTATGTTAAGATAGGAAAGTAAGATATGCCCAGTTATAAATGGGGCAATAACTGGATGGCCGAGGTTGCCATGTTCACATGAAGGATACCGGAAGGAAAACACAGAAGAAGGAAGAATGAAAGCCCCTCTGACTAACAGAGGTGTAATTGAAAGTCAGGCACGTACACCTGGGAAGAGCTGGGGAAAAAAGACCTTTCCCTATGTTCAATCAATGTATGTATTGATTGTATATGTGTATGCATGCTCAATTGCTTCAGTTGTATCTGACTCTTTGCGACCCTATGGACTGTAGCCCGCCAGGCTCCCCTGTCCATGGGATTCTCCAGGCAAGAATACTGGGGTGGTTGCCATGCCCTCCTCTAGGGGATCTTCCTGACCTGGGAATCGAACCTGCCTCTCCTGCAGCTCCCGCATTGCAGGCAGATTCTTGACTGCTGAGTCACCATGGAAGCCCATATATTATATGTGGATATGCCCTACTAGTTGTAATATCAGTGATAAAATGACCACTTCTTTGAGGCTTCCAAGGGTCCCTTCCACTCCCTCAGATGACCTGGACCCTACCCTGGTCACCCCCATCGTCTCCCTCCATCCAGCAACTAAAGGGGTGAGCCTTGGCCCAGTAGGGCTCTCCAGGATGCTGTTCCACTGCTCCACCTGTATCTGTTTCTACTGGCTGGACCCGGGCCTTCATGGTTTTTACATCCTTTGCCATCACCCCTGCCTTCAGATACCCGAAACGCCTGCACAAGGTGGTGAGGAAACTGGTCCCGAACTGTGACGTCCGCTTCCTCCTGTCGGAGAGTGGCAGCACCAAGGGGGCTGCCATGGTGACCGCGGTGGCCTGCCGGGTGCAGGCCCAGCGGAAGCAGATTGACAAGGTGCTGGCCCTGTTCCGGCTGACCCAGGAACAGCTTGTGGGCATTCGGAACAAGATGCGGCTTGAGTTCGAGTACGGGCTGAAGAAGGATACCCACCCGCTGGCCACAGTCAAGATGCTGCCCACCTACGTCTGTGGGATGCCAGATGGCACAGGTGGGCCCTGCGCTGCTCCCTTCTCTGATGGGCCACCCGGAGCTGCATCCAAGCTCCTTAAACCCAGTTAGGATCTTTGTTTCAAGAGCCTTGGGTTCGTGTCTATAATGGAGGGAGGGAGAGTACTCTGCTGAATCTGTTCTTCGATTGATCCAGGGCACTGGCAGTGAAGAATACCTAAGTTAAGGTTCCATTTGTGTGAAGACCCCGATGCTGTCCCCGGGAGCTACCGTCTGGACACGTGGCATGTCTGGCTTGTCTTCTGCCCTTTCCTCTGGCTTTCTTCTCTCCTGGGGCTTGGCTCTCTTCCTCTCCCCTCTCTTCATTTTCTGCCCCTGACTTTTCTGACACTTGATCTTTTTCCCAGTCCTCTGTGCTCAGCTGACAGGAGCTACACAACAGTGAAGTCAGTTCTTTAGACAAGTAACTCCATCTCTTTGCATCTCGTGAATCTTACCAAGATATCCTGATCTTTGTAAAATGCTTCATCTCTTTAATTTGCTTTTGACTCTTTAGTCTCATTTTGTGCTCACACCCACTCTGTGTGTTATGTAAAGAGAGAATGATTCCCATTTTATGGATGCCAAAACTGAGACTCAGAGAAGTTAGGTCACATACTTAGGGTTACACAGCTGAACTTTGGAGTCTCTCAACAACAAAAATCTTTTCCAGGGCCAGTATCCTTCGAGTCTACTTGGGGGAGAAAATGAGAGCAGGAAAAGACACTATTCAATTATTCATTCTTTCATCTTTTTTCCTTTTGCCTCCATTCCTCAAGGTTTCATTAAGCACCTGCTGTAGGTCAGGCTCTGCTGTAGGCACAGTGACAGAGTGATAAAGGAAACACAGTCCCTGCCTTTATGGAATCTTTGTCCTATTGGGCGGACAGACAGTAAACAGATAAACAGCAGATGATGCCATGTCATAAAGGGCTTATGAAGACAAATAGAGCAGAGTCAGGGGTAAGAGAACTGGCCCGGGGTGAGGGCTTTGGCAAATTTAAGGAGCAGTAAAATGGCCAGTGTGACTAGAGCAGAGTGAATGAGGCAGTTAGCGAGAGGAGGGACCACACAGAACAGACTGATGCTCTGAGATGTCAGAGAAGCAAGAGGCACTGCCCTGGGTAGTAATGGGTGTTGGACTCGATATGGTTTCTTATCAGTCTGGTGGGGATGTGGGGATCCAGGGATGGGAAGAGCGGGACAAAGAGTCATTTCAGGCTCGGGATGAACAGTTCCTCTAGGCCCTACAGACAGAATGGGAGCACCTTCCTGAGTCCACTGAAGTCAGGTAGCCTGACCTGGATTCACCCTCAGAGGTTCCTTGAGTATAAGTATCATGTGTGGCCGTTAGCAGACACCAAGGAAAGCAAGCTGGCCTCAGCTGGGCTCAGGATGCCTGCCCAGGGCTCTGACACCATGCTTGCTGACCACCATGCCCCTTTGGCCCCTGGACCTCAGGCCAAGAGGCTCTAGGTCTGTTCTCTTTCGGCATCTCTTCTTCCTCCCAATGCCTGCACACGAGGCCATGCTTAGTGCATGCTGGTGGAATGCCACACTCACTTCCTCTACCACAGAGAAAGGAAAGTTCCTCGCCCTAGATCTGGGGGGAACCAACTTCCGGGTCCTCCTGGTAAAGATCAGAAGTGGACGACGGTCAGTGCGGATGTACAACAAGATCTTTGCCATCCCCCTGGAGATCATGCAGGGCACGGGCGAGGAGGTACATCCCGGCCGGGGGTTCACCCTCCGAGGGGCCAGCCTGCCATCCACCCCGTACAGTGCAGTCCAGCATGACTGCTGCTCTCTCTCCCTGCAGCTGTTTGACCACATCGTGCAGTGCATCGCTGACTTCCTGGACTACATGGGCCTCAAGGGAGCCCAGCTGCCTTTGGGCTTCACCTTCTCCTTTCCCTGCAGGCAGGCGAGCATTGACAAGGTAAGACGGTCCAGCCTGGTGGGCCTCCCTCCTGCACCTGGGGAGTCTCAAGGCAGCTCTGAGTCACTGTTCACTTTATTTAGGGGGTCTCAGGTTCAGGGCAGCTGGGGAGACATGATCAAGGATTTAGACTATTTAATTTTTTCTATTTACTGTGTTCCATTTTCACTATTACTGTATTGTGGATTGAAGTTTGTAAGATGCTTTAGGGTCGTGTAAAAAGACACATGGATAAAATTACTGTTAAAAGAGAAGTCAAGTCATATTATCAAGAGATAAGAGGGAATGCCCAGTTAAGGCAAATTATAAAACTCTTTGTCTATAATATTACATGTGTCTTCCTGGGTGGTCACTGTAAAGAGGGAAACCCAGTAGGTTGTAAGGCTTTTATTGTCTGATGAACAAAAGCTTACCAGTGCTTCTGAAGAAATGCATTTCTTTCCTGATATTAGACTCTCAGGAGACATTGACCACATTGACACATATTTTGTTGACACTGAAGAACTTCATGGATGATGATTTTAACAAATTGTTCATAATAACTTAGAAACATGTGTCACATGACCTTTCTTGGATAAAAGCACCATTCACCTGCTCAAGGAGAACAGAGTACGCTCTTGCTCTCTAAAAGGCTTATGTCAGTCAAGATAGCGGATCTGGTGTAAAAGCAGAACACCGCTTTCAGTTTACAGAGAGAACCCTGGTCAGCACGGCAGGCCAGCCCGAGCATTCCTGGTGATAATGAGAATGGCACCCAGTCACTGTCTCCTCGATGCACACATTATTTTTGTTTCGTTTGTTTTACTATCTTTTATTGTGATAAAATTTATATAACATTGACCATTTTGGCTGTTTTTAAGTGTACATTGGTACTTAAACGTCCTTAAAGTCCAGCTGTGTTGGGTCATTAAGTACATCACGTGGTTGCGACCTATCACCACCATCCATCTTCCGAAGTCTTTCATCTTCCCAAACTGAAACTCTATACTCATTAAACAATCTCTCTCCATGTGCCCTTCTCCCAGCTCCTGATAGCCTTTATTTTACTTTCTGTCTCTATGAATTTGACTATCTTAGGTACCTCATCTAGGTAGAATCATAGCAGTATTTGTCATTTTGTGACTGGCTGATTCCATCTAGCATAATGTTCTCAAGGGTGATTCACATAGAATTCCATTCCTTTTTAAAGCTGAATGATATTTTATTGTAGGTTTACATGCTATTTTTCATCACCATTTTGTAGTTAAGAAAAACAGAGGGACAGAGAAGTTAAGTTGTCCAGGTTACCATGTCTATAAACAGTGGTGGAGGGGTCATTCCAGGACACTGGCCTGAGAGCTCAAGTTCTTGCACTTTGCCCTCAGGACCTGGAACCCAGTGTTTCTGGACCATTTTGACTATAATGCACAGTATACTTACACACACACACACACACACACACACACACACATATATAATGAAGACAAAAATAAAGAAATAGTACCTACCCTTGTTCTGTGCATTTAATTTTATTTTCTATACTGTTTTTCATATGAGGAAATTGAGGCATACAGTCTTATCCAATCAGCAGTTGCAAAACCAGAACTGAAACAGAACTCTCCAGGACTCTGAGAATGCCAAGAAAACCCACTCACCAGGCTTACCTCACTCCTAATCATTCAGAGAACAGGAAGAGAGGGGTTCAGAAGGTAAAATTATCTGGTAATAGGGCTAGATCTCTCAAAATCAAAAGTGCTAGAATGCTAAGAGCCATAAGATCTATTTTCTCAAGATTAATGAACAAGGATGTTCACTACACCATCACTCTTTAATAATGAAAAATTAGAAATCACCCAAATGCCTGGCAATGGAAAATGACTGAATAAAAAAATGGGAATAAATTTTCATTTCCCCTAAAATGGAAAATGACTAAATATAGACTATCACTCATATGAGATTACTGGATTTTATTTAACAAACACGTATGTAGTGCTTGTTTGGTGCCTGTTGCTGTACTAAATGCTTCCCAGACATTACCTACCCAGTCAGGAGGCCAACAGAGTGCAATAGTTTGAGAGCATGGGTCTGGAACCACATTGCCTCAGTTTGTATCTTGGCTTCTCCACACTTACTGGCTGTATGACCTTGGGTGAATTATTTAATCTCTCTGCACCTTTTACTTCCTTATTTGAAAAGTAGGGATTAAAATAGTACTCATAGGTATGTTTTGTGGATTTTAAAATTTCTGTGTAATTGTACTTGAGGAATATTTTCCATGTTAACTGATCAGGAATGGCATAAAAAATATATTCCTGCGTGAGAAAAACAAGGGCTTCACAGGTGGCTCAGTGAAAAGAATCTGCCTGACAATGCAGGAGACACAGAAGACATGGTTTTGATCCCTGGGTCAGGAAGATCCCCTGGAGAAGGAAATGGCAACCCACTCCAGTATTCTTACCTGGGAAATCCCATGGACAGAGGAGCCTGGTGGGCTACAGTCCATGGGGTTGCAAAGGGCACGACTGAGCGATATAACTTAACTTTCAGTAGAGGTTACCTCCCAGGTTTAGGGGGATGGGGAGTTAAAGGAGACTTTGTTGTTATCAATAGCACTGAGTTTTTGCAAAGGTAATGCATTCTTGTATTACTGCTGCTGTTAAAAATTAATACACATAGAAATGGAAGTTGGGGGTGGGGGTGGGGAAAGGCATGTGCAGCTGTCCATGGTCCTGAGTGGGCCACGGGCACCAGGACACAGCTGCTCCTCCTGACTCGGGGCACCGGGCCTCCCTCCCAGCAGTTCTGACAAGTTCACGAAGACATAACTAAGAAGGAAGGGGGGCCAATGGAGAGCTTGGAGCAAAGACACCAATGGCTGAGTAGAAAAAAAACAACTTTCTTTAAAAATAAGTGAAATGTAGTTGATTTACAATACTATATTAGTTTCAGGTATATAACATAGTAATTTGATATTTTTATAGGTTGTACTCCATACAAAATTATTATAAAATACTGACTATATTCTCTTGCTGTACATTACATCCTTGTAACTTATTTATTTTATACCTAGTAATTTATATCTTTAAATCCCTTTCACCTATTTTGCCCCTCTCCTCACCCCTCTTCCTTCTGGTAACCAGTAGTTTTTCAAAAAAGAGAGACTTAAAAAAAAAATATGATTTGGTATAATTGCAATTAATTAGAAAGATTTTTCAACTGGGGCTGAATCTCTAAGGTTCTACATATATTCACCAGGAAAGGAGCAAGGAAGCCTAGCTTCCCATGGACTGTGGAGAAAAGGGGGAGCCCGGAACTGAGGGCCGCAGGGTGAGGTGGTCGTTCATCCCCTGGGGTTGGGAGTGCTGCCATTAGAGTTTCTGGCCATCTCTCCCATCCCAGCTGCTCTCCTCACCTAGATACCCCAGCTTTCCCTGCACTCACCCACCCCCAGCTCTAGGATATGGAGTTTGAGGCTAGATAACTCCTGCTTCTGGCTAACAGTGTAACCATCTTTTTAAAAATTAGAAATACTTTTTCTTGGTAGTATAAAAAGTTGGTATAAAATCTATAATTTCCTATTGATTTTAGGAAAATTAGAAAATATGGACAAGCAAAAAGGAGAGACTGAAAGGTGCCTATAATCTTACACCTAAAGAGAACCACTGTCAACCCTCAGGTGTATGCATTGTTCCAGACCTTTTTCCAGATTTGAGTGTTTGTGTGTTTGTGGTTTTTAAAAGAATAATCGAATAATTGATCATCTGTATTTGTTTACTGTGAGATCACTTAACAGTGTATGGTAAACATCTTCCTCTAATGGCTAACATTCTCTTAAAGCATTATATTTTTGTGGCTATAGAGCATTTCCTATACTGATATACAATGATAGGTCCATATTGTTGAAAAGACAGAATGTGTGTGTGAGTTAGTTGCTCAGTTGTGTCTGACTCTTTGCGACCCCATGGACTGTAGCCTGTCAGGCTCCTCCGTCCATGGAATTTTCCAGGCAAGAATACTGGAGTGGGTAGCCATTCCCTTCTGCAGGGGATCCTCTCAACCCAGGGATCAAACCCACATCTCTTGCATTGCAGGCAGATTCTTTGCCGCCTTAGCCACCCATTTTTCCTGTGAAACAATGCTTTGATGAACATTGTGTAGCTTTGTGTTTGATCATGAAGATGTGATTGATTGGATAAGTCAGAAGTGGTCTTTGTTCTGTGCAGTCATGGCCAGGGAATGTGAGTTGACGTAAATTTCTGCAATTATTCCACTCAGCAGTAGACCTTGCCTGAGCATCATGCTTCATGGTGTCCCTGGGTCCAGTGTTAGGGATCCAAATGGAAGCGTAGTCAAAAGCATTTGACCAGCAGTTGGCTGTGGTCCCTTGCATCTATTTGATGCTGAGGTTGTGCAGTGGTTCTAGCAAACTACTACTCAAATGAATTTGCCTTCCTTTCTTTCAGGGAACACTCATTGAGTGGACCAAAGGCTTCAAAGCTACTGACTGTGAAGGGGAAGATGTGGTGGATATGCTCAGGGAGGCCATCAAGAGGAGAAATGTATGATATAGTGTTGAAGCTCATACCTGACCTGTCCTTCCCCAAGGCCCCTGTACTCTGTCATCAGACGTCAGCCCTGCAACTCTGGCCTCTGCCCACTTCAGTCTGATGTGCCTGTCTTGAGACTGTTTGACCTGCACATCCTACTTACAGTAGAGCTCTCTTCCTTTGCAGGAATTTGACCTGGACATAGTTGCAGTTGTGAATGACACAGTAGGGACCATGATGACCTGTGGCTATGAAGATAGTAATTGTGAGGTCGGCCTGATTGCAGGTAAGTGATCAGGCATGTCCCATTGGCCTGCTCCCATCCGATCTTTTGGAAGTTACCTTTTAACATACTGAGGGGCAGGGGGCCATTGTTCCATTACACAGGGGCTCTGAAGCCAGCTTTGTCCATGGCTGAGATGAAGTTAAGATTGGGATTTCAGATCTCCTAATTCCCAAGTCTTAACTTAATATCTTTTCCCCTAAGGGTTCTAAGCCAAGGTCGTCCTTTCTGTTGAGGAAGGAGAATAACACAGAAAGAGGGAACTTTCACATTCGGGCCTTGGGGCAGATTTTCCTGGGTGGACGGAGACCACAGTTGGATCATGTTGGTTGGCCTGGAGCTGAGAGAGCTAGGTTTTCATTCCAGCTCCAACTTGTGCCTCCTCTGTTCTCTGACCTCTTCTGGTTGTCAGAAGGTACACAGGATGGGGAAGAGTTGGAAAGAAACCTAGGAGAGGAGCAGGGAGTGGCCCGAGGTATGATATAGGCATTTTAAGAGTCTTCTGGAAAAGTCTGGCAGTGATTAAGGGCAAGGGTAGATTCCAGGGGAATGACTGTAAGTGGTGAGGGGACAGGTGGCATTTGAACAGGTGGAGACAGGGGCGGTGGGCATTCCAAGTGGCAGGTACTTGTTAAGTAATCACAGAATCTGAAAAAGTTGTTCCAGCTGGTTGTCTGGGTTTTCTGAGGGTAAGTAGTGCATAGCACAAGGAGACGGAGATATAGTGAGATGTTTTCGGTGCCAAGGAGAGCTTTCATCTCACTCTAAACCTTACCTGCTTTGCAGGTTGCTTATTCTGTCTTGACTTGAGCTTCCTCATCCATGGGAAGGGTTGGGCTAGATCTGGGAGGTCAAAGAGGTGAGATTTGTTTGATTGAAGATGATAATTGCCTGTACTGTTGTCTTGAGAATAGTTCTGAGACCAGGTCATGGATAAAGGAGAAGAGGGTGGCTTTCAGATACCAAGTGAATGCTTATCCAAGACTAGATGGTTCCTCATGGTCCCTTCCAGCTCTGTGACTGCTTGGAGTTCACTTTGTGTGCCTATGGCTTATCAATAATGAGGAGGGTGAGGAGGAGGATAATGGTATCACAGGTACGAATTCTATGTGGAGGAAACTTATAGACATCATCTCATTTTTTTTTCTTGATAACAAATCTATAAGGCAGGTGTTAGTTCCTTTTTACAGATGAAGAATTGGATCTATGAAGCATGAAATACTTGCCTGCAGTCACCCAGTTGTATCTGACTCCAAACCTAAATTCCTATCTACTGTACCCTGCTGGCTCTTTAAGACCTAGTGGTGTCTTCTGAAGACTAAAGTCCCTTCATGATTCCTTCTAGGAACAGGCAGCAACATGTGCTACATGGAGGAGCTGAGAAACATTGAACTGGTGGAAGGGGATGAAGGGAAGATGTGCATCAATACCGAGTGGGGAGGATTTGGAGATAATGGCTGCCTAGATGATATCCAGACCCAATATGACAAGGAGGTGGATGAGGGGTCCTTGAATCCTGGCAAACAGAGGTGAGAAGGGGGTGTGTGTACATTTCTGTAGGTCGTCCAACTTCAGCAGATCTATGGGGGTGCCCTTTTCATATTACAGATATTTCTATAGTTTGTATATGTATGACAACTCTTCATCAGATGTCAATGAAGTGTCTAATTTGAACAAAAGCAAAGGTGGCCCAGTGGTAAAGAACCCTCATGTTGTGCAAGAGACGTGAGAGGCACAGGTTCTATCCCTGGGTCAGGAAGTTTTCTTAGAGAAGGAAATGGCAACCCATTCCAGTATTCTTGCCTGGGAAATCCCGTGGACAGAGGAGCCTGGCAGGTTACAGCCCATGGGGTCACAAAGAGTCTGACACAGCTAGAGCATGGACACAGCAGCAGCAAAATTTATGACAAATTTCCAACAAACAGAAGGTGTGCCTCTTTCTAATTACCATAAGGTTACCATAAGGTCTAGTGGTGGCTGTGGAAATGAGGCCAAGGTTGTCAGGAAGTCTATTCACTGTGGCCTTGATGTCACATGGCAGGGGCATGGTGGGCCTCTCAAGATGGGTTCCTAGTAAGTCCTCTTTAGAGGTTGACATCCTCAGTCTTTCAAGAGCAGGCTGCCAGGTTGCTGACCTCTGTGGTTCTGGGGTTGGGGAAGTAACTGCAAGTGAAGGATGGGAATCCTGGTTCTCAGCCATGATGTCATGTCCCAGCATGGGTCACAATCAGTTGTAAGGGTTATTCCAATTGCTAACCATACTAAAAACACTGAAAACAATAAATGGTTAAAAAGAACAAACACAAGAGTACTTTTTCACTTGCATGCTCATATAGCTTCTTTAGTAGGAGAGAAAAGGGTAGAGCTAGCATGGGGGGAACTGATTATTAGCCTGGGCCCATCTATTTCCATAGTGGTTGGCATATATTTTCTGTAAAGGATCAGAGAGTGATGTTTTACTCTCAGGCCATGTGGTCTTTGTCACGACTAAGCTCAGTGTCTTTCTATATGAAACAAGATGAAAATATAGATTTACTGTGACACAATATCCAAGTGGAAAAGTTGAGCTGGGAAATGTGATGGGATGCCTGGGTCATAGACACCTTGCTGACTATTCAACTGAGAACACTCAGTAGGAAGAGGCTTGACAAGACCAAGACCGGCCCTGGTGGTCCCACATCTTCCTTTGGCACTAGTCTTTGTAGCTGGGAGGCAGGCAAGTTACCATAAACCCAGCTGAACCAGGGGCCAAAATCACAAGGGACCTGAATTCCAAGTTGGGGCATCCAAGTTTTATGTCTGAATCCGTTGGAGGTTCTCATTTCTGGAGTGACGAGTGTTAGGGGGCAACATGCTTGGATTTACTTTGGTGTCCCCATTGTTTTAAAGTGTTGGTTCCTTAGACCAATGAAATCCTGAGCAGTTAAGAGAATGCAAGTTCAGCATGTAAGTCTCAGGCACACTCAGATTTTCATTTGACCCTGCAGGCAGGGGGAGTCCAGCTCCACCTCACTGTTATTAATACTGTCTCGCATACCTGGGCAGTGTGCCTGGGCAGTGTGCCTGGTCAGTGCCTGTTGATTGCAGAGCTTCTTTTTCTCTTGCACCTTCCATCATGGAGCTCACAGCCTGGTGGGAAGAGGGAAGGGCGCTCACATTTTGGACCACACTTGGTGTGTGCATACAGTTCAAATGGGTTATCTCATGGAGCAGAAATTCTAGTGGAGAAGATTTCTTCAAATACAAAGCCAAGGCAAACTAGCTTTGGGGCCAGAAAAGGGACTTATTTTAGCTTAGTGTCTACTGTGCTCCAGATGCTTGGCTCCCAACAGTCTTGTGGGGTCAGTGCTTTGCTCCCGGTTTCATAGATGATGGCTTATAGTCCTTACTCAGGTCATGCAGCTAATGTGTGGCAGAGCTGGAACTTGACTTCTGCTCAACATGCCTCCAAAGCCCGGCCTTCCCACATCATACTGTCTCCTGCATGCGCTTCTCTGGGCTTGATGCCCACTCCACCCCACTGTGACCCAGGCAGCTAGTGGATGCCAGTGGCACGCCTTCTACTCTCTGACATGTGATCCTCTTGGGAACCACTCACCAGCACTGATTTTCTTGCTGTCATGTACCTTGTCACTCTTTCTCTCAACAGATACGAGAAAATGACCAGTGGGATGTACCTGGGGGAAATCGTGCGGCAGATCCTGATCGACTTGACCAAGCAGGGTCTCCTCTTCCGCGGCCAGATTTCAGAACGTCTCCGGACCAGGGGCATCTTTGAAACCAAGTTCTTGTCTCAGATTGAAAGGTGACTCATGATCAGTTTCACCTGCTCGATGTAAAAGGCCCTGTATTGGGACAGGCTGCTGTCTCACCAGGCTCCAGCATATTTGAAATTTAAAAATAGAGAGTAAAGGCCTGGCTGGGCAGAGGGTTGCCTCCTGGGGCTACTCCCTCTCTCCAGCTACATCAGTACCACAGCACCAAGCTGAGGAGCCAGAAGCCTGTCTGGGCCCCTAGATTCCTAAATGGTTACAGAAGAGTTAGGTGAGGTTAAAAGATGATCCTCTTCTGGGACTTCCCTGGTGGTCTGGTGGCTAAACCTCTATACTCCCAGTGCAAGGAGCCTGAGTTCCATCCCTGGTCAGGAAAATAGATCACACATGCTACAACTAAAACCCGGTGCAGCCAAGTAAATAATAAAAAAGATGATCCACTTTTGATTCTGAAAAGATGATGTGCTCATACTTTAAAGATGATGGGACTTCCTGGGGGTGACAGACCTTCTCGAATCTCAGCTTCTAAGGCATCTTGCTCCAACCTTGGCTTTGCTGGGACCATTTCTTCTACTCAGACACTTAGGGATGGGGGACTGTGAGTCCTGGGGAGCAGGTTCCAGGGCCCCAGCAATAGCTCTTGACATCCTGCTCTGTTTGCTGGCAGCGACCGGCTGGCCCTCCTCCAGGTCAGGAGGATCCTGCAGCAGCTCGGCCTGGACAGCACATGTGAGGATAGCATCGTGGTGAAGGAGGTGTGCGGTGCTGTGTCCCGGCGAGCGGCCCAGCTTTATGGTGCTGGCCTGGCTGCCATCGTGGAGAAGAGGAGGGAAGACCAGGGACTTGAGCACATGAGGATCACCGTGGGTGTGGACGGCACCCTGTACAAGCTGCACCCACAGTGAGTGTTCCAGAGACTCAGGGCTGGGAGCTGAGGCTGAATGTGGACCCCTTTGGGGCTGACGGACATAGTGGCTCTGCTTCCTAGTGCTATGATGTGGGAGTGTTCACCACCCTCCCTAAACCCCAGGCTCTTCATCTGTATCAGGCAGGCAGAAGTAATCTCGAGGAGTGGGTGAGTTCATACATGTAAAGGGCTTTACACAGTCCTTGGGTGATGCTAGTGGAACTCACCTGCCAGTGCAGGAGACATAAGAGACATAGGTTCGATTTGTGGGTCAGAAAGATCCACGGAGGGCACAGCAACCCACTCCAGTATTCTTGCCTGGAGAATCCCATGGACAGAGGAGCCTGGCGGGCTNTTTACACAGTCCTTGGGTGATGCTAGTGGAACTCACCTGCCAGTGCAGGAGACATAAGAGACATAGGTTCGATTTGTGGGTCAGAAAGATCCACGGAGGGCACAGCAACCCACTCCAGTATTCTTGCCTGGAGAATCCCATGGACAGAGGAGCCTGGCGGGCTACAGTCCATAGGGTCACAAAGAGTCAGATATGACTGAAGCAACTTAGCACACACGCAGTAAATACAAGTGGTTATCATTAACACAGTCCAACCTGACCTCAAAGGGAGCAATGAGAACTGAGTATTTTGCACATCACAGAGAGTGTTTTAAGTATGAGCTCAGAATCAGCAGGCAGAGGATGAAGAGTGAATTTGAATCCTGGCTGCACTGCATACAAGCTGGGAGGCCCAAGGCCAGTTTCTTAATCTCTTTGACCCTAGTTCTTTATCTGTAAAAGGATGATAAAAATCGTACCTACCTCATAGGTTGTCAGGAGAATTCAGTTAAACAGTGTCTGTAGACTATGTGACATATTACAAAGACGGCAATGATGACAGCTTTTATTTTTATTTAATGTTTTACATTTTATCTTGGTAGATGAAGAAAGGTATTAGCCAGCTTGTAAAAAATTCTAATCATGCTGAAATATATAGATAAACATATTAGTACTGTAGTCTTTGATGCTTAGCCCTTCCTATGATGCTAATTAATTATCCAGGATAACTGACTGGTATCTTTTCTTGATTCTCCCCTTGAGGTCACATATTTTTGCTGTGATTCCTCCAAGCCTCTTCCTTTGAACCAAGACCTGACCAAGGACAAAAACCATATGTTCATTTCAATAAATGCAGACAAAACTTTTGATAAAATCTAGCACAACAGACTGGTTCCAAATAGAAAAAGGAGTATGTCAAGGCTGTATATTGTCACCTTGCTTGAATTGCTGGGCTGGATGAAGCACCAGTTGGAATCAAGATTGCTGGGAGAAATCTCAATAACCTCAGATATGCAGATGACACCACCCTTACGGCNAAAGAATTGATGCTTTTGAACTGTGGTGTTGGAGAAGACTCTTGAGAGTCCCTTGGACTGCAAGGAGATCCAACCGGTCCATTCTAAATGAAATCAGTCCTGAATATTCATTGGAAGGACTGATACTGAAGTTGAAACTCCAATACTTTGGCCACCTGATGTGAAGAGCTGACTCATTTGAAAAAACCATGATGTTGACAAAGATTGAAGGCAGAAAGAGAAGGGGACAGCAGAGGATGAGATGATCGGATGGCATCACTAACTCAATGGACATGTTTGCGTAAACTCCGGGAGTTAGTGATGGACAGAGAGGCCTGGCATGCTGCAGTCCATGGGGTCGCAAAGAGTCGACAGGACTGAGCAACTGAATTGAACTGAACTGAGCACCTTTTATGATAAGAGCACTCAACAAACTGAAAATAAAGGAATTCCTTCAACCAGATAAAAGCATCTGTGGAAAACACACAGCTAATGCCATACTTACTGGGGAAGCACTGGTTGGATGATTTCACCGTAAAATTAGGAACAAGACAAGGATGTCCACTCTTGCCACTGTTCTTCAACATTGTACTGCTTCTAACACTGCCTACAGATGATTGTGTGGTTTTTGTCTCTCAGTCAAGTGTTTATTTAAGGGAAAGGCTTATAGGATCCAGGTCAAAAAATTATGTGACCTCAAAGGGAGAATCAAGTGTAAAGTCTAGACAGGCAGACTAGAAAGAAAGAAAAAGAACTAGGCAAGAAAAAGAACTAAAAGGCATCCATATTGGAAAAGCAAAACTATAACTATCTTTGTTTGCAGATGATATGATTTTGTATATAGAAATCCTAAGAAATCCACAAAAAACTATTGGAATTAAGAAACAAATTCAGTCAAGTTTCAGGATGTTAGATCAGTATATAAAAATCAACTGCATCTCTATGCATTAACAATGAATAATCTGAAAATGAAATTAAGAAAACAATTCCATTTCAGTAGCATCAAAAAGAATAAAATACTTAACAATAAATTAACAAAAGAGGTATAAGACTTGTACACTGAAAACTAACAAAACATTGTTGAAATTAAGGAAGACCTAAACAAGTGGAAAGATATCCTATGCTAGCAGATTGAAAGCCTTAATATTGTTATGGGAACAACTTACCATCTTTTCTTTTAACTGAAGTATAGTTGACATGCAATATTATATTCATTTTGGGTATATAACATAGTTATTTGATATTTATGTACATTGCAAATTGATCACCACCGTAAAGTTATTGCAATATTATTGACTATATTTTCCATGCTGTACATTACATCCCCCTAACTTACTTGTTTTATAACTGAAGGTTTGTACCTTTTAGCACCCTTTACCTGTTTGGCCTGATCCTCTAGGCCCCTCCCTTCTGACGACCACCAGTAGTTTGTTCTCTGTATCCGTAGCTCTGTTTCTGTTTTGTTCGTTTGTTTCGTTTTTTTTTTTGTCTCACATATAAGTGAAATCGTGCTGTATGTCTCTCTTTGTTTGACTTACTTCACTTAGCATGATTCCCTCTAGATCCATTCATCTTTTTGCAAATGGCAAGATTTCATCCTTTTTATGACTGATATACCATTGTGTGTATATGTGTGTGTGTGTGTCATATCATATTTCTTTATCCATTCATCTATTGATGGGCACTTGGGTTGCTCCCATATTTTGGCTGTTGTAAATAATGCTGCAGTGACCATAGGAATACGTGTATCTTTTCTATTTAGCGTTTTGTTTTCTTTGGATGAATATCCAGAAGTGGAATTAGTGGATCATGTGCTGGTTCTACTTTTAAATTTTTGAAGACCCTCCATCCTGTTTTCTATAATGGCTATGCCAGTTTAGATTCTCACTATCGATGGATGAATGGATAAACAAAATGTGGTGCATCTGTACAGTGGAGCATTACTCATAGAAAGGCATGCTGCAGTTAAATGCCAATGACGTTTTCCCTTTCTCTTTTTCTATAGCTTTTCTCGGATACTGCGGGAAACTGTGAAAGAACTAGCTCCTCAGTGTGATGTGATGTTCATGCTGTCAGAAGATGGGAGCGGAAAGGGAGCAGCTCTGATCACTGCTGTGGCCAAAAGGTTACAGCAGGCACAAAGGGGCCACTAGGAGCCCCCTGGGGTTGGGCCTGGGCTTCTTTGGCTACTGACCAGCCTTTCCTCTGGCAGACGTGTTAATCAGAGACCAATAGACAAGCTTCTGGCTGGCTTCACCTCCTGGATAGCCAAACGAGAACCCCAGGTTCTTGGGTACTCTTAGAATTTTGTTACTGGCTTTCAGCAGCATTAAATGACTCTCTTTATTTGCCATCTTTGTACCAAAGATGGGCCAGCTTGTAAAACCAAAGCATTGGTCCCGAGAGATTCCATTTCAGCAAATTTCTCATTTGAGACCTGAGTTGTTAACTTTCTATGGCTTAGGGTCCTGTGGCTGCTGGACGTGGAAGCAAATACACAATCTGCCCAGGTGGCCTGGCTGGCTGAATTCCTTATGGGGATGCTTCATCATGGCTTGTAGCAGATTGGGCCATCTACTGGGAATGCACATTTCAGAGGGATAGGGGCTCACGTAATTACCTGGAGATCTAATCTAACTTGTCGTGTTGACTTCAAGCATGAAATGAGAACAAAAACTTTGGAGTGTTCAGCCCCAGGATGAAGAAATCATCCCAGGATGATTGCCAGGGATCTCCGTAGGAAACTCTTCATGCTTAAAGTGAGTTATATCAGCGTCCTGTAGGATTTGTTTCTCAATACATGTGAGTGACAGGGAGGGTGCTGTTTGGGGCAACTGTTAATCATTGTACAGGTGGCTTGTGCCACTGCTGATGGTAGCTTTTTAAAGGACTATCAGGTATATGAAATCCAGTAAATAAAAAAATATTTGATTTCCCAAGAATCTTTGAATGAAGTTTTAATATTTCACCTGGGATGGAATGATTTCATCACTTGGGCACTCCATGCTCTGTTGGTGGAAGAAGAGACACATAGAGTCAGAAGTTGTGGTTTAAACTCTCTCATTTAAACTCCTTACCAACAAGGAGAAAATATATGGACTATTTTCTATAGTATCTTTAACAAATTATCTGAATTTGATTTGAATGAATACTTCCTGTGACCAGGGCATTTACCACATGATCCTACAGCTCTTGCTTTTGAACAGCAGGAGTTGACCAGAAGAACTTTCATCTTCCAAACTGACCCTTACCTCTCTGGAACTTGGCCCCTCCTACATGCTTCATCTGTCTCTATTCTGCCCTCCCGAACTAAGAGGAATTGGCCTGTCCTTGACCTTTTCCCCAGTGGATGTCCTCTCTCCTTCTCTTTCTATTCATTTAATTCCCTGCTCCCATTCTCTAAACCACCTGTAACCTTCTACCTTGTCACGGAGTTATCTGTACACATTTCTTATCAGGCCTGGTAGATTGTAAGTGCTTTGTTAGATACATTTTTGTTCTGGCCCAGTGAACCCAGCACTATGCCATTCCTATTAACTATTTCCTAGATAGAGGCATGATAGAAATAAAGTCTTCCAAGAAATTTTTCTTAGAAAAAGTGTAGGCCATTATCATGGGTAATAAACTGAATAGAATGATATTTGATATTCCAGATCATCCAGGTTGATTTATTTCATGTACTTAATGGTGCTAGTTGTCTCCATTTGCTAAAGCAAGACATTCAAACAGATAGAACAGAGGAGGCTGGAGGGAAGGTAAAAGAGGCTAGGGACAGATGAGGGAGTTCTCTAGGAAATATTTTTTCACACATTTATGAAATAGGTATGGAGATACTATTGTGAACATGTTCTAGATTTACCAAAATGAACTTTTTTTTTTTTTTTTTGCATTGACATTATACCTCTCCTCAAGGATATTGTGTGTGTTTGTTAAAATTATCTTTTTGTATTTTGAGGTTATGCCTCCTTGGGGAAATGTTTCACCTTAACAGATTTTGCTTAGTTAGCCCCAGACCTTGTTGTCCTTATTATCCTTTCCCCAGTTCTGCTATTCCTAAGATACCCCTGCTCCAAGTCCCTTTCTCTCCTGATTCTGCTGGGGTCTCCCCCTTTGCCATCCTGCCTAGATGGATGACCCGGCCCAGAGATTCTGGGATTTTGTACCACCACATTCTCCCACCACCTGGTCTTTCAGCACACGTTTGTCAGGTTTGAAGTCACCTGGCCTACTTGTCTCTCAGGTTGGTTTCTTGCAAGGAAGAGAAGCCCCAAGGTATCTAGGCAACATTCTGACTAACTGATAGCATCATAGAATCCTTGAACCAAAACGGAACTGCAGAGAGGGCAGATAGCCTTTTTGCTGTCTTCAGACAGGCCAGCCCCAGAAGCACCTGGGGCAATGGAGGGCTAACTCCTCACAGTTTACTAGGCAGGACCAGCAACCACACAGCAAGGTAAACTGTCCTCACGCACATCCCACAGGCTTGTCCTGTTAGGAAAGACATCGTTGTCTACGTTTTCTACCTCTGTGGTGACTCTCCCAGGACCCTTTTGTCCAGAAACAACTGATGAATGTAAGTGTAAGAACTAGAGTTTCCCCATGACTATGACCCCAGAACAAATGTGGTCATTCCCATTTTCTCTCTTCAGAAATCGTGTTTTCTCTCCTTTCCGTAAGATGGAATGGGTGCTCCATGAGAATAAGGAGTTGGGTTTCATTTTTCCTGTTGTCCCAAGAGCCTACCACAGTGGCTGGCATTGAGGACTACTGGACAGTTCTCTAAATGAACAAATGAATGAATGCTCAAACAAGCGGGTGAATGAATGAATTTTTGCTCTCCTTTGAATCACTCCATTCTTCTACCCCACCCAATGGGACTTGAGCCTTACACAAAATAGGTACTCTATAAATGATAGCTCCACAAGGTCTGAGCCCTGTTCTAGGCACTGAGGAGCCAACGAAACGTAAGGTACCACTCCTGCTTCGTGAGGACTCACAGGCTACCAGGGAAGGAAAGGTATATAAATATATATGATACAATATGGTAAACAGGAATAAGGTAAACACGCAATTCATGACCATGTGCTGCATCCTTTAGATAAGGAGCTCAGTCTGTGTGTGCACAAGCATGTGTGTGAATGTGACCATCAACCCCTTTGGCAATCATGAGATATCTATGGACCCTTTCTCAGAATGTTTTTAAACGCATTAAATACCTAAGATTACAAAGGAAGTCAGTGGTGGTGAATTACAGTTATTAGAATATTACAGGGGCTGTGTATTAATAGACATGCTTATTGTTAATGCATTCTATGACAAACCTAATAACATTCGTAGTCTTCCAGATGAGTGTAAACCGTATTTTGAGACATTTGCAACAATAGCTCATATATGAAAATTTCCACGGTTTTCACTGGAAAGTTACAGGTGCAGCTGTTGCCCATATTCATAATGGAAGGAAAGGCTAAATTTTAATTAGAAATGATTAACATAAAGTTGAAACCCTTTCCCAAAGAAGTTTATGAACTCCTTCCTTTGATAGTCATTGCAGGCTCCACCCTCCATCCCTCACCATGGGGTCCAGGTTAATACTCTCTGATCAAAATAGAACTGGTGCTTACTTAGGGATAGCATATTAGATGGCAAAGAGGCAGAGTGGTTTGGATTCAGAAGAACTAGGCATGCTATTTAAACTTCCCGAGCTTCATCTTCCTCGTGTGAGAAAGGAGAATAACAGCCTAACACAGTTGTGTGAGCAACACAAGCTGAACATGTGGACTTGTGGATAAGCTATAAGCCATTTGTACACACGTGAGGTGGTTGTGTTGTGGTCATTATGGTTGTTACGGGCATCTTATCAGGGGTGTGATCAACTCAAATGTCAGCATTAAGGTCCTTTGAAGCCCATTGTCTGGACATATAAATGGCTGCTGCTGCTAAGTTNTTGTACACACGTGAGGTGGTTGTGTTGTGGTCATTATGGTTGTTACGGGCATCTTATCAGGGGTGTGATCAACTCAAATGTCAGCATTAAGGTCCTTTGAAGCCCATTGTCTGGACATATAAATGGCTGCTGCTGCTAAGTTGCTTCAGTCGTGTCCGACTCTGGGCGACCCCATAGACGGCAGCCCACCAGGCTTCCCCATCCCTGGGATTCTCCAGGCAAGAACACTAGAGTGGGTTGCCATTTCCTTCTCCAATGCAGGAAAGTGAAAAGTAAAAGTGAAGTTGCTTAGTCGTGTCCGACTCTTAGCGACTACTAGGCTCCTCAGTCCATGGGATTTTCCAGGCAAGAGTACTGGAGTGGGGTCCCATTGCCTTCTCCATGACTGGCAACTGAAGCAAATGCATTTCTCACAACCCCTTCCTTCCATCTCTACTGTCTTGTTATTCCCTTTCTTGCCATTTCACAGTTGAAATTCCTAGTGAACCATATTTTATTATAGAAAGCAGGGGATTTGGGAGAAGTTGGAAAATAAATAATAGAGGAATCTGGTAGCTCATATTTAGGGTGAAATAAGAGGTGATTGCAGCCATGAAATTAAAAGACGCTTACTCCTTGGAAGAAAAGTTATGACCAACCTAGACGGCATATTCAAAAGCAGGGACATTACTTTGCCGACTAAGGTCCGTCTAGTCAAGGCTATGGTTTTTCCAGTAGTCATGTATGGATGTGAGAGGTGGACTGTGAAGAAGGCTGAGTGCCAAAGAATTGATGCTTTTGAACTGTGGTGTTGGAGAAGACTCTCGAGAGTCCCTTGGACTGCAAGGAGATCCAACCAGTCCATTCT